>QTSX02004440.1:122965-175086 GCA_014839935.2 Entomophthora muscae
AGGCGGAAAAATGGCACCCAGGCCAGGAGTTCTTTCATTGGTCAGAGATCTTGAATTGGCTACTTTATTATCTTGCTCTAGAGTTGTGGTCATGAGGTTGGGCTATGGACCTATTCCTCCTTCTGGGTTGGCTCTTGATTGGTTGCTGGTGTAGACTTTGAGTTTGAGAAGCTACTAGTTGACAAATCAGTGCCTCCATTAGGCACTACAATTAATCCTCCATTTGGCACAATGATTTATTTGGTTTGTCTCTTTTTACCGCATGGGTCAATACGCTTGGTATCAGCTTGCGGGGGCTTGATCTCAGAAAGACGCAGGTGGGTGGGCTCTTGGTCCATGGGGCCAGAGGCCCGCAGGAATTTGGGTTCAGGGTTTGAATCTCACCCTTGGGCCCGGTTTTCAAGGGGTAACAAATTATCAATTCTGACAGACTAGCTGATATTCATATACTCTCCTTTGGCAGCTACAGGGTATTTACTTCAGCACTTTGTTCAACCTGCACTTGTCTACTACCAGTTGCTCATAGGCTCACACTCCTTTCAATTGGAATCCATGATGACTGCCTCCCGTAATAACTGTGATAAGTTTGTGGCCTTCCAACAATGGGCCCACAATGTTACAAAAGTAACAGAATCAAAGCCCCAGGCAGGAATCAAACCCGCTCCTAGCTGCCAGGCAGGGTGAGCAGGTGAGTGGGTGGGTGGGAGAGATTTTCCTGCACCCAGATTTGCTTTGAAAAGCAAAAATATAGGTGCAGGAATCATTCCTGCCCTGGTAGCAGATTCAGGGGTTGTTCTGGGCCCAAAAGACTACGCCCAATCCTTGGTGGGTTTGGCTGGGCCTGGGCAGGATAATTATAGCTGACCAGTAAACCCAGTTCAATCCCACCCTTCATTAAGTAATTTGGGGTTCCCAATTGGGAACCCCTTTTTAATCAAGTTCTTTTGCCTCAGGAATGCCTGCCAAGCCAGTCCAAAAATGGTGATCAAATTGGGAAAACCCCCATGACTCCTGAAGCCAAACCTGCCAAAACCAATGACCAGTCAAGCCAAGATGGACCACCAAAAAGCCAAACAACTGTTCCTGAAAACCCTCAAAAATGATCATGAAGCAGCCAACCAAACAGCTGAGCCTGAGATACCAAGCCTTGCCACACAGATAGCACCAGAAGAATTCCCAGAGGCACTTGCATGTGAGTAAGTATATAATTCAGAAGCACCTGAAAAATTTCTGTATTGTCATTCTTACCAAATAAAGTTGTTATGAACCTTTGGTTCACCAATCTGTTTCCTAACTTATTTTTGATACTCTTCCATCTGCAAACACCAAAGCGTCAGTACCCATCCACAGGGATAGATAGCCAGACTCCAGTTGACAAAACTGAAGCCTTTGACTACCACCATCCACCCAACAACCCATCTGGCCCTGTGCATTTCACTGAGTATCCCCCAAACCCTGATCACAAACTTTGGACCTTGGAAGACTTGCAGTTGTACACCTACCCAAATGCCCCCAAGGAGCCCTACCAAATTGTCTGTGACAGCAAAGCAATCACTATTCACCCTTTGATTTTCAATAAGAAATACAATAATCCTGCTGCCTACCTGGTCCCCATGGAACCACCCCTGACACCCAAATCAACCATCTCAACCCCACACACTTCTGATGCCACTAGCCATAGTAGTCAATTCCTGGTAGTGCTTTATATGGAGCTCACAGGATTGATTGATTCTGCCTTGCCAGTGGCCGGGCCTTGGGCTGTGGCTGGGAAGGCCCTTTCCTACCTGGTAAAGTTAGGTCCCATCATCTGGTGGGCCATACCAGTACCTACTTCAACTCCTCCCTCCCCTTCTGGAGCTCCACTGTACTCCTGGTATCCTGACACACAACTTCCTCTTGTAGTTGTTGGCTAATCAGTGTGACTCTCTTCTAGTCTAACAGCATCTAAAATCCACTGTAGACAATATTTGTACCTCCCTTTCCAACTATATGTGTGATTGTCTCCAAGCTTACAAAGTTGGTCAGGCTTCTCAGAGAGAATCCATTGAGACTAGTCTCACTTCATAAGGAACTGGTTTAGATAATCTTATCCAACAGCTAATTCAATTCTGCAATCACTTGACTGGTAAAATGGGACTCTTGGAGACCTTTTTTTCTGCCTCAAATTTTAACACACAGAAAGATGTCAAATCTGTTCAGGCTGAGTGGTTGGCTGAGTTCCAGAAGCTTAAGGATTATTTTGATGAAAAGATTAATCCTGATAGTCCTAACACACCTACTCCTCCTACTAGTGAGCCTAATTCAGAACTTTAGAAGATCTAGGAAGCAGTTAAAGAACTCAAGGCAACAACCAGGCAACAGGCCAACTAAGCAACCCAATCTCCCCCTACACCTAAACCTAACCCACATTTTACTGTGTTAATAGGAAAGATGTCAGGGCTCAGAGCTGAGGTTTATGATCTGCACGTGACCATGGTGTCTTCTAGTGCCACTCTACTTTCATTTGAAGATGAACACTTATGCCCTGGGAGAAAATGGATTACTTGTATTAAGTGTGCCACTCTTATTGCCAAATTAATCCAGGATAATGATGGTGTCATCCACAATTATGAGACCCTAGAAAAAGACCATCATGGGATGTGAAAGCTTGTCAATAACATAAAAGATTAATTTTTGCCCCTCATAAATAAAAGCCAGTTGTGCCTGCTCATATTGCTGGAGTTTGGATCACTACAGCTATTCAACAGATACAATTAATGAAGCTGCGGGGTTCCTGATCACCAGTCCCCATTGTGTGTCCTGGGTCAAAGCCAGGGACCATCTGGAAGGAGTTGTCATTCCCTAGTAGAGGTATATGGCTAGCTTGAAGTTTGTACTTTGCTTGCATTATAGCAAACTCTCTCAATACTTTCCCTATGACTAGGCAGACATTCCCACCATGTAATTGTACTTCTGATGGTGCTAAATTATCTGTGGGCCTGTACCAATCCTTTAGCAGCCTAGTAAACTCATTCCTAATTAATTCCCTACCTCTATCTGTCATTTCAAGGTGTCTAGTTAACCTTTTCCATTCCTCCTGGGAAGTTTTACTATTGGCAAACCTTTGACAGCTTTGGCAGTAGATATCCTCCTCCCCTTGTCTAGGGTAGAAGATGTTGGGCAATTAACTCATAGGTACTAACTGCAATACTTAGAAATATAGAAAGGGGTCAAAATAGGCTTTTATTTGCTTTCAGAAGGAAGATCCCATTAGAAACCTTCCGGTATATGGCCCAAGGGTATAGAAAACAATTGGTTTTTGCCAATAATTGGAGTCCTTCAACAATCTCTTGGACTTCTTTGAACTTGGTCTTGGGCTCCTTCACCTTATTCTTGGAATCCTGCTCCTTGTTTGAGCTCCTGTGCCTTATAATAGGCTCCTGCTTCTTTATCCTGGTCTCCTGATCCTTTATCTTGGTCTCCAGCTCTCTGCTCTGTCTTTGTGGCTTTTGTAATCCACTGTTTCCAATACTTGAAATGCCTCAGACTGCTTTCCCTTTTATGGCTCTTTGTTTCAGTTCTTTTTACTTCTTAGAACTTTGATTTTCCAGGCTTAAACTATCCAGTTCCTTCTGATATATCATATATTAGACTTTGTTACTTACTTCAGCCAATTAAAACCAGATTTTTTATGTTCATTACCTCATTTTTAGGCTTAAAATCTTCAGTTTAAGCACTGAAAACCTTGATCAAACAGACTTCAACCTGTGGTGTGAGAGAGGGGGGCTAAACCAACTAAGTTTGGCTCCCATCCTGGAGGAAGAATCCACCAGGACACCATCCAGTTAAAGACTGGTACAGACGCTCAAAGTGGCGTCCATAAGGAGGACACAGCAGATAGTTGTGGGAAGTAGGAGTCGAAGCCCATCAGAATCATTCTACCAAGCAACCAGGGGACGCGTTGGGGGTAGACTCTGGGACAGCCTTGTCATCTCCTTGAGTCAATAAAAATGGGGCCTCAGAGGAAAGAGGCAATGGGAAAGTCAGACCTGGGGACGCCAAAGGGGATAGTTCAGGGGTCAGAAACTCAAGATCATCACAGGTGAGGCTTCTCACAATGTTCTCACTGGTGGCAAGGATATCCTGAGCCTGTCCAGGGATGTTCTCAAATATGTGCAGAAATCAATCAGGGTTAGCACCAACATGATGAAATGAATGGGAAATATGCCCCCAAAGATCTGGGGTAGTACATCATATCAACACCAAGGCTGATGCCAGGGTGAATACAACAAACTTGGCAAAAGGCACCAATATTTTACTCAGGGCTACAATATAAAGCCCAGCAAGAAGCAATTGGGTTCTTTTTATTGAGTGTGTCCAGAAGGCAACAAAAAAAGCCAAGGACAAACAAGAAAGTCTAGGGAGACCAAGAGAAGCAAACAAACGGCAACCATAGGATTCAAGCACTTCAAAAGCAGGTTTAAAGCTTTAGAGTGTATAATAAGCAATAAACAATTTGAAAGCAAAGGAGAAACAAAACCAAACTTCAAATAGGTAATTATATTAATTAAATCACTAAATTTTAAGTTCTAGTGGTTATCTTTTAAAGAAAAAGCAAAAAGCTTTGTTGTTGATGATGACAACATGTAAGAGGCTTCAGGAGGACGCTGAGAGGCCCAGGAGCAAAGGAAAAAGGTAAGGGAAGAAAAGACCAATACTAACACTTTAAAAAATTAGATGGGACCAAAAAGGGGACCCAAAGATGACCAAAATTTAAGCAAAGGTATTTAAACTTTAATTTGTAAGAATGAGCAAGCAGGGGATCAAAAGTCCCCTGTCTTGCTTTAAGAGACAAGCTTCAATTTGAGAGGTCACCTGACCCAGGGAATTGATTTGATTGGACAGGGGAGAAATTTTTCAAGGACTTATTCATTGAGTTGGAGGGTTTTGTAATAATTTCTAACTTCAACTCTGATTGGCTGGCATTGCTGGGGTGATTTGAATCAGCATTTAATACAGTTGGATTGGAATTTGATGATTTAGAGTAGCACAACCTGGTTGTTTAGACTTAATTAATTTCAAGTGCAGACAAGCCCAAACCAAAAAAATAGTCTAAATTAATCAGCAATTCCTCCCAAGTGGGAACAGAGCTCAATACATCAGTATTTGCCACCTGGGAAGGGTATGTCAGCACAAATCTCTCATCAATTGTGTGGGCTGAGTCCTCAAGGGAATTAAGGGGCTTGGCTGGCTTCTGACCAGATTTTTTGTGTGGCGCAGGAAGATTGTCCTATTCAAGGCTAAAGGGGGTAGTGACTTTACATGCGGCCAATCATTTGCCTGTATTGAGCTGTTTTGCCAAACCGTTTACCCTAATGACCTGCTCTGACCCTGGTTTGAACCCAGTGTTGTCTTGCTCCAGGTAAAAACTTGCTCTGTGTTTCAAAAAATTTGCCTAAGGTCCTGTCATGTTTCCCTGGGCAAACTCTAGCGCTATCACCTATGTTTTACTTAAGGGATTTTCAAGCCTTAATTTATTCAATGTTTCTCTTCATTTCTCTGAATTTTCTTCCACTTTTCAACAGTATGAAACTGCCTGCTGCTTGCTTCTTGCTTCTCTTAATGATTATGGCAAAACTCCAGCCTTTGTCCTTAGAGTTTCTTTATTCTGTTTCTGTCTGCTCTGGCTCCTTCTCATTTAATCAATCTCTTATAAATTCACAATATGTTTTCTGTGAACTGTTTCCTGCTTTATTTCTTATCTTTTTATATTATTTATCTTAATATTTTATCATTTCTTTTTATCATTTTTTCCTTAATTCTTTCTCTGCTTATTTCATTTCATCAATCTTATTTTCAACAGTCCAAGTTCTTTCTTCCTGCTCTTTCTTCTACTTCTGCAAGTTCTTCTCAACCAACTTAAATTCCTTCTGCCAGTCCTTCTCTATTCCCTTTCAGTCCTTCAGCTAATCCTTCTTTATGATCTTTCAGTACTGCTCTGTGAACCACCAAGGCTTCATCCTTCACTATGAACCACCAAGGTTTCATTCTTCTCTGCAGTCTTTGTTACTAACACCTCAGACTCAGGCAATAAGTCTACAAGAGAATTAGCGTTTGACTGGGGACCTGTAAGTGACCAACACTTAAACCATCAACCACAAATAATTCTTATGTCTGTGCAGTTGTTTTTAACCCAGGTGATTAGTTCTGAGCTTATAGTTACAAAGTAACCAGCTTTACTTCCCAGAGACCTGTCCATTATCAAGTTCTGCAGTTGCTTCCCCAAGAAGCTACCCTGATAACGTCTCTAGGCATACCCATGCCCCTCTGGTGGCTTCAAGACCTTCTCAAAGACTCCAAGAAGACACAGACAAGCAAACCTTATCAATCTTTTAGGTAAATTTCCTCACTTGAAGACCTCCTGCAAGTAGTCAAAGGATCTTGGAGCTACCTCAGCACATCCCTTTCCCAGCAGCCCTAAGTTAACTAATAGGTTGCAGTATTATCCAGCTCTAGTAGCCACCAGTTACCTAATAGACATTTACCTGTCTTAAGCCACTATCATTCTCCAACTTCAAGCATAGAGTCTTTATTGTGGCCAAATCAGCCCTTTCCTGCACAACTGCTTTCATGTGGACTGTCAGAAAAGCCTTTTTTATAGCTAATGACACTAGAGAGGCTGGAGTCCAACAAAGAAGCACTCTCACTACTGTAGAGAAAAGTGTGTGCCAATTATAGGCAACTAAACCCCCAGTTGATAGCAAGACAGAGTTCCTGCCTGAGATCCATGTGATTAATTTCAACTCATAAGATAGTTCAAATGGTTCTGTTAATTATGACATTGATCCTAACTACAAGCCATTGTTCAAACAGGTATTTGATCCTAAGACTTCAATCATTTCTGCCTTGACTATTTATGAGACTGCCATGTGTTAAGCATCTGATAAGCTTAAGAAGGAACATATCCTGACTTGCCTCCATCCAAAATATCATGATTTTGTGGTCCCTGAACCATTTGACATCAGCACTTGGATTCAGATGAAGGAGATGTTAATTGAAGAGTTTAGTGATTACTTGAGCTTGAAAGTTAAAACGGACACTTTCATGCACATTTTTTCTAGCACAAGGAAAATTTTGCTGAGTTTTCTGATTGCTTATACATGGAGGGCCAATAGTCAATTAATATTAAGTGTCTCTATCTGAAAGAAGCCTACACCACCTGCATCAATACCCTTAAATTCAATCAGCTGTGATGTTTGCACTTTAAGGCTCATAAAACTATGCTGTCAAATATGAAGTGGATCAAGACCCTCCTTCAAGACATTTATTCAACACATACTAGTCATGTAGTTAGAGAAGCACAATCTTTGCCCTCTAACTGTGATAACCATTCCCCTCACAATATGACTCTTGACGGCAATGATCAAACCAAGCGTCAAGAATGCTGTGGCGCTCCTGCTCTAAGGAGGTCACCATAATGTGCCCTAGATCTTTGCCAGGGCCCAGCTGGGTTGGGGTGCTATCCTTCAAGCATTAGTAATCTACTTCCAAGGCCTTGTACCTAGCTTAGAGCCCAGAAAAATCCCACATCACCTTTCTCATCAGCATTCTGGTGTCTGTCCCATGAACCATCATATCATCCTGAGTTAGCCCCTCTGGAGGAGTTTAAAGCTCTTGTAATAGGGTCTCAAATTTCTTGCCAAAGGACTCCTTTCATCTGGGAGTCAGGGGGAGTCCTCCAGGCATCCTGTATCACTTGGGAAAAGTTGGCATTTAAACTGTCTGCATGACAACACTTTGTTGAAATGCAGACAGTTGACTTTAATTTGGCACTTAGGCCAAAGCCTACTAGTCATGTGCTAAATAAACTAATTTTTTATATTGCATCCCATAATTGGAATTGATAATCAATAATAAAACAAAGCTAAGGTTGACATCAACTAATAATAGGCTTAATTTTTATTACAAAAAAGAAGTAAATTGCTATTAAAAATACCAAACTATTATACTTTTAATTTTCCAACTTCAACAATGAATCTACACAATGTCAACATAAATTAACAGTTTATTATGTTTCTTAATAAAAATACATGTAATCTGGAATATCTTCACCTATAATAAGCTATTTATATTTATATTTATATTTGGCCCTTTGTTTCATAGTTCTTTGAAATATGGTGGGTAAAAATTTCAAGCTTTGTTGCATATTATATCAGTGGTTTATTATAGCTTTGAAACCACTGGACGTGTTCCGGTTAACCCTTAAACATTGGATTAAGCCAGATTGTATAGATTAAAACTAGGATTTATATAGTATCATTTAAAGTCAACACAAAGGAAACCTAACACAAAAGCAAAATTGGGACAAAGGGAATAAGTTAAGCACCCACAATGACATAATTTAAGCAATATTTAATAGTAGCTCCACTATAAAAGAAGGCCAACACTGGCAAAGTTGTCACCTTCACCAATCTAATAAGCAAAAGACATGGCTTAACAATTTCAATGTATACAATGGCAAGCTTAGAACCCCAAAACTTAACATAGTAATACTAAAACTACTTATTACAATATGTAGTACAGTAGTTTTCAAACCTGTTGAGATAAACCTATATTATTCAGTTTAGAACACATGGACTCAGTCACAAAACACATTTCAACTGGAACCAGTTGAAGGTTAATTTACTCAATAAAGCTTATATTTATCTAGGGCCAGAAAACAAAAATTAGTCAATCATAAAATAAAAATAAAACAAATACTGAATTCCAAAAATGAGATAGCAAACACATGGAACTCAAATTCATAATGCATGCAATACAGTCACTTGCTGAAGCATTCTATACCAAATTTGATTATGAGTGTGTGGCAAATATTATACAAATAGAGAACACACAAGGTTCAGTCACAAAAGTGATGAACTCAAATACAAAACAACCCATTTTTTGAAAATATTGATTATTTTTAGGACCCAAATTGGAAATAGTGGATTTCAGGAGCAAATCCACCAAAATTTAATCAGGGACAAAATCATTATTTTCAATTTACGTACATCTAAATTTGGACATTTATGTCTGAGAGACTGTAACAAATCCAACTGACAAAATTGGATTCCAAAAACCCTCTATTGGATAACAGATTTTCCCTTTTATGTTCTTTATCTAATCATCTCCCTCATTCCATATTCATTATGAACTTTTTAAAATTAACCCTAAATGACTACCATGATAGCTCCCTGAGAGTTATCCTGGCTTCTAAAAACTATAACAATAGAGTAAAAAACAACAAAAATCTCAGTTAAGCATAAAAATCAACATTTTGAAATTCTATTTTAAATTTCAAAAAAAATTATGCAGAATCATTTTCTCTTTTTGTTTGAGGAAATGCTTCAGCTAAGATTTTCCTAGACTATTTTACTCACCATTACAATCTTTCTGACTTTATTTAATAGTTACCAGTGTCTGTAGTTGTCTCCTGCCCAAAACTGGTTCCTGTTGGAAATGGTCTCTGTGGTTTGAGGCCTGACCTGGTCCACCTTGCCAAATGCCTTTGTTGCAAGGTGGAGCACAGGCCCCATTTGTCACAGAGACTGGCTCAAAAAGAGCTCACACTTAAATAAAATTAATTTTCTATAAATACTTTTTTACTTTTCTGTTTTAATAGAATTTTTATTGCCTTTTATTAGTATGAGTTTTTCAAGTGAAAGTAACACTTAATGGAATAAGCCTGTTGAAAATAGGAGATATCTTTGTTTGCAAATTGGCACGCCAACTTGTGGTCAATCTAGCAACAGACCACTGAGGTCTCTAGTGCTAGATTGACCACAAGTTGGTGTGCCAATTTGCAAACAAATACATGTCCTATTTTCAATAGGCTTATTTCATTAAGTTAAACTGGGTTCAATAACTGAGGTGTGTTTGGTCTGAGCCAAGCACAAAGACGCCACATGTACACCCATTCTGATTGGCTCTGTTGTTGGGATGTGTCCATTTTGATATTAAAATAAAATAAAAATATTTTATCTATAAAAATTATTTATTTTAATTTTCATCTCTCCATATATAGTAGCATGAAACCTTGTAGTCACTACCATTTATTTCAAATTAGATTGTTAGATTTCTATATTAATTATTTTTGGTTGTAAATGTGCACTGTTGATCATGAAACTGGATAAATCTGATATTTTTATTGATTCTAATCCCAAAATAGACACTCAGAATATTTATTTCCTTTTTATATTCTATATTGCATTCTCAATTAGGACAAGTTGGTAACAGTATTATAGATTCATTCATGCGTTTTGATATTTGATATTTACTTTGCCTGTTTCAGTTGCTATTAAGGCTTGTTGTTGGATTGAGTTTGTAACTTTTGTGACTGAGTTTCATGCATTCACCAAAGACATAGTAAACATAGTAGATTTGTTCTTTGACTGAAACTCATACGTTCTAGTGTTTGGTACACTTGTTGTTGAATTATTAAGCATTTGCCCCCAGTTTGAATAGGTTGTTGTATGACTGGACATTTTTGCCAAATAGTGCTCATTTTCTGTGAAATTATCTTCTATTTAGATCTATCAAGTTGAAATACGTTTTGTGACTGAGTTCATGTGTTCTAAACTGAATAATATACTTTTATCTCAACAGGTTTGAAAACAACTGCAATTAGTTTTTAAAAGTTATATGAAAATAACTTTATTATAGCCCAAACCACAAATAGCCTAATTTCAGTCTAGATTTTGAACCCAATCTTAATTTAATTAAGATTTATATGCTTTTAAATAGTGATTTAACTCAATAATGCTTACTGTCTACTAGTCAACTATCAGAATTAACACAATATTTTAGGCCAACTGTCTAGGATCAAAATTTTAATACATGTCAACACTTGAAATGTTGACACTAAACATTTAAATGTAGTTTTTTTCAACTTTTTATTAATAAAAATCCTCAACACTGCATATCTTAATGACATTGAAGATTTTTTTGCATAGTCTATATAATAATTCTCCACAACTTGATATATTTTCAGCTTTAACTTTCACTTTTTTATACTTTACTCACAGTTATTTCTCTGACCTCTTTTTCTTTATAGGATAAATCAAAGAAACCCCAGCCTAATAAAAAAAGCCCAATTAAAAACTGACAAGGACACTGTTAAGCCTAAGGCTTCTTCTTTTACAAAAAAGTACTTAAGAGACAGCTTTAAAAAGATGAACCAAAAAAGAAAACCCCCACACCTTCAGCTTCTGAGAAGGACTCTGATCATAGTTTCACCTCCCATAGCTGGTATGAGTCTGAGAGAGATGAAGATCCCATCAACAAGAAGAAAAGAAAGGTAATCTTCAATTCATCTCCTGAGCCCTCTCCTGAACCCTCCCCTGAGTCCTCATCTGGTGAACATGAAGATGATGAGCAACATGAGTATTTTCCTGGTTTTTAACGTGCTCCTCCTGGACCATGGGATGCAATAAAAGCTCACAATATTTACAATGTTAAGGGCTCCTTCAGAACCCCAAAGAGATTCCCAAAATTCTTCCCATTAATTTCAGTCTAATGTGGCCCAAGCATGATCAGTGATGGCTATGTGTTTGACTGTAATAATCAGAAACTAGGAAGCACGAGCAAACATTTCACATGTGAAGACAGAAGCTGCACAGCACACCTAAACACCCAAGGTTGGGACAAGGTTATCTTGAAAAAGAGGAAACATACCTGCATGCCTCCCACCACTTTTATTGAGAAGCTGCTCAAATGGTACCTATTCCAAATGGTCTCAGTATCAAAAGACATTAAAGCAACTCACCTGGCAGTAAAAGCCACCAAACACTTGAGCAAAGAGAACCTTAAATTGTCCCTGATTGTGAGCAACTTGTTAAGTATATCTGTTATAGATGCCAAGAGCTAAACCCAATTGGAAAAAGTGCAACCCAACTAAAAGATCTGGTCCTTATTCCTGAGTTGCAGATGACCCAAGATAATGAACAGTTCCTTCTTCACAATGATGGACCTGGTGCAAAAGAAAAGATTATATGTTACACCATCTATAAGAATCTAGAGCAACTGTATGCCACTGAGACTTGGCTCTGTGATGGGACATTTGCAATATGTCCTAAGTTATTCTATCAGCTGTGGGTAGTACATGCTCAGCTTGATGATAAAGTCCTCCCCTTTGCACATTTTCTTCTTCCTGGAGTCTCAGAGAAGATTTACCTAAGAGCATTCAAGATTCTACAGGAGGGCCTTAAAGCTATTCCCATTGAGACTGGAAAGAATCCTGGTCCATCAACAAGGGCCAATCCTGATGACACTGATAAAGATGAAGTAACTTTAGCTTCTGAAGAGAAGGAACACAATAGAGCCCTTTGAGCTAAAATATATATCATGAATAATGAGACAGCCCAATACAATGTCTTTATAAAAACCATCAATGGAAAGGTACAAGGGTGTTTCTTTCATTACCAACAGACTATTAATAGATGCCTTAAGGGCAAGACCCACTTTAGCTCTCTAACACAACAAGATATAACTGGTAAATGCAACTTTCTGATCCAGAAGCTTATTGCTCTTGCATTTATTAAGCCTGAACATGTTGGCCAAGGATTTGAGCTTCTCTGTAATGACCCTTATGCCTTGAGCCATTAAGCTAAGTTCCAACCCTTCTTTGACTACTATGAGCCACAATGGGTGGGGCGCAAGGTGGTCAGCTGCAGGGGAAAGCCAGCAGCAAAGGCAAGTTGGAATTGCTATCAGGTTGTTCTTAAGGATGAAATAAAGACAATATTGTGCCTGAAAAACTGGCATAAACACCTAAAGTCCTCATTTAATGTGAATATCAGATACAAGACCTTCTTTGAGCACCTTAAGGCTGAACAGGGGAAGACTGTCTCCCCCCCTTTGGGATACAGAAGTAAGGGTTCCAAAGAGGAGAAGACAGTGGAAGACTAGCATTTGCAAAGAACAGATAAAGAAAGCTGTTAAGAATAAGTACAAGCTATCTGATCTTGGGGAGCAGATAAGAAAGATTGACACTGTACTCTCTTGCAACAAACCCCCAACTTAGTTTATAAAAAACATTTTTGGCTCTTTCTGATATTTTATTATATGATTTTAATATCAAAACTAATATTATTTAACAAGATAGTTTAATTTAAAATGATAGAAAGAATTAATAGTTTTTATAAAAGATTTGTATGTTAGGGCCTGGATTATCTAGCTTAAATAGTTGTTTTAGTACTAAAGTATATGTAATTTTGGGTTTCTATTATATCAAATATTCTTAAAATAAGGGTTTATCTTTAGTTTATTTATTTAATATTTTTATTTTTATCAAGCCTTTTTTGAAAAATAATTTAAGAACTTTTAATATGGCAAATAAAATAATTTTATAGTGAAAACAATTAATTTCACAGTAAATTATTTTTAAAGTATATTTTTATTATATTTTCAAATAATTTTGCATAATTTTTTATTTTTAGATTTTACATGATCATATTACTCTAAAAACTATTTAGAGCTTAATTTTTAGTATTGTTGAAACAGCAGGCTTGACCCACCAGCAAGGTTCTGAGCAAGCAGGTTTGTCACCCGCAATCCAATTACCTGGCCACTTGAAGCCAGACTAGGAAGTCAACTTGAATTGCCAAATCCAACAACATGAACAAATGCTAATCCCCTACGGTGGATACCTTGTTTTGGTGCTTGACTCATTACCAGGATCAAGCCCCCCCCCCTCACCATCCAACCGTGTGATCAATGCTATCATGTTCCTGTTACCCATGATTCACACCAGCTATATAATCATTATCTCCCAATAAAGAATATTATCTAGTTTCTAAATATTTTTCCCCTTGTAACTCTGCTAAAACAGCACAGCTACAACATTAGTAGCAGAAGTAGGTTCTCCATCCTACCTCATCTTGTAAAATTCTGCCTGTTGCCTGTACTTACTGCGGCCAACAAATCCTTGACAGAATCATATCTGGCCTTCTGCTGGACTGGACTCCGTACACTCCTGGTACCAAGATACCTGATGTTTTTGTCCTATACCAGAACATGGTGATCCCACTACCCGCCTTCAACGCCATGCTGCACAAGGGTTCTTCCAGACAGCTGCCACCATTCCGCGGCCAACCAACAAAAGCGCTATGCCCACCTATGTAGCCCAAAGACTACAAAGCGCTGCCTTGGAACCTTTTGCCAGGGCCAACAACAACAACGCTGCTACAAGGATTCAGTCTGCTCAGAGCAAGCTGGCCCAGATGGAATGCCTGCAGCGGTTTTGGATTGAAGAAATCTCCATCCAACTGACCCACAACGCTGGCACCTGATGCAACAAATGGCATGAGGAACACACCAAAAAGAACTGGGATACCTTCAAACAAGACTTCTTGGCAATGTTTGTGCTTAAGGACACTGCGCTCATGATTATATGTCAAGTAAAGAACTTAACCCAGACGGGCACTGTGAAGGAACTCACCCGCGCCTATGAGGAACTTCAACTACGCACACTCTCTGACATAGCCTTTGATACCCCAGCTACACACCTCATGTACTATGACGCCCTCAAATTGCATGTAATGAGGCATGTGAATCTGAACCAGGTGACCAATCTACAAAGTCTGTATTGCAAGGCAGAGAAAGAAAAACAAACATCCAGCACCCTCCATAAGGCACAAACTGGAAAACAAGAGAGACCCAAGGATTCTCACACAGGCAGGCGCTCCACTCAACCACCCCTGGAAAAAACGGGAACTGCACCAACCATAAACCCACAGGTTCAAATGGAAATGGAAGTGGGAACAATGGCCAGTCAAATTGTACTCATTTCTGTATCACTGCCACGCAAAGCAATCAAGACAAGGGAAAAGCCCAGGGAGAGCATTAAGCAAGCCAAGCTCTCCCCACACAACTTCTGACTTGCTCAACAATGAGTACCAACCCAAGGACGTGGACCAATACCCAATGATCCAAGTGCCCT
Organism: Entomophthora muscae; assembly: GCA_014839935.2. Lineage (NCBI taxonomy): Eukaryota > Fungi > Entomophthoromycota > Entomophthoromycetes > Entomophthorales > Entomophthoraceae > Entomophthora > Entomophthora muscae. Next base: position 137,922 of record QTSX02004440.1, read on the forward strand.
CAGAGGACCTGGTACTGTACACCATTACCAGACATCCCAATAAACTGATGTCCTATCCTTTCTGTTTTTGCAGTTACACAGGCTCAGCACTCCTGAATTTGGGTGCAGATTGGACCCTAGTCAACAGTAGCTTTGTGGACAAGTTCAAGCTGGCCACTAATCCTTTGAGGATTAAAAACGTGGTCCTGGCTGACAAACACCATATTGCTGTGACAAGGGGAAATGACCCCTTCTCTGTCATGCTTGAGAACCTGAATTCCACCATCCAAGGCCCCATCATTGACTTTCCAAAGTTTGACATTGTACTGGGGTTGGATTGGTTACAAAAGAACACCCCTCACGTAGACTGGGCGACCTCAGTGTTGACCATTAAGCATGAAGTTGTCAACCATCAGATCTACCCCAACTCAGGGGATCAACTCCTACGCAACCATGGCTTTGTACACATCACAGAGACCCTGAGAAAAAAAGGAAAACCTGAAGGCAATTGACTGAGACTCCTGCCAGTACAAGATCATACACTTCAAAGATCATCAGGATATCTCCACACCTCAGGATTGCAAAATTGTGGCCCACCATCCAGAAATCTTCAAGAAAGCTCTACCTGGGTTGCCTCCAGAGAAACACATCCAACATTCCATCCAGCTCAAAGGAGCTGTACCCAAAGCATGTCCTATCTACAGGCTGACCCCAAATCAAGACAACGCCCTACGCGCCTACCTCAAGGAAGCATTGGAGAAAGGACTTATCTGCCCCTCACAGTCTCCCTTTGGGGCTGCTGTATTTTTTGTGGCCAAGAAGGATGATACCTTGCGTCTGGTCACAGACTACCAAGCCATAAACAAAGTTACCATCAAGAATTATTATCCACTACCACTGATTGACAATCTCTTTGATACCCTGGAAGAAGCCACAGTCTTCTCCAAGATTGACCTAACCGCAGGCTACAACCAGATTTTTATTAAGGAGGAAGACATTCCCAAAACGGCCTTCCACACTAAGCACACTAATAGAAATGTGTGGTGCTCAACTTTGGCATGATCAATGCCCTGTTCACCTTTGTAACCTTCATGAACAAGGTGTTTACCCCGCACATAGGCAAACATGCCCTAGTCTACCTAGACAACATCATTGTCTACAGTCCCTCAGTGGAACAGCACCATAAAGACCTAGAGGCAGTCTTTGCTACCCTGGCACAACAAAAACTGCTGGCCAAACCCTCCAAGTGCCAATTCTTCCGCAAGCAATTGCCTTTTCTGGGACACATAGTCTCAAAAGATGGTATCAAACCCAACAGCCAAAAGATACAGGCCATCTGCAATATGCCACCACCCAAGGATAAGTTAGAAATCTGCATCTTCCTGGGGATGGTGGCCTATGTACACCGCTTTAAACCTGACTGTGGCGTTTTGACTGCCCCCTTATCTGCCATAACTGGCGCCAAATCCAAGTTTGTGTGGACCCCCAATGTGACCTTTGCTTTAGACGTCTTAAGGAAAAGCTCACAACAGCACCCATCCTACAATATCCCAAAAATTGATGGGGTATATCAAATGGAGACAGACACCTTGGACACGTCTATTGGGGGAGTACTATGAATCAAAAACAATGATAGCAATTTCCTGCCAGTAGCCTATGAATCACACAAACTGACAGATGGCAAGTGTTGATATCCTATCCACAAAAAGGAACTGTTGGCCATTTTATACTACCTAGTCAAATGGCGCTGTTACCTAGAACAACAGGAGGAGTTCAGGCATTGACTGACCACAAGCCGCTCATATACTTCAAAACTCAAGCAAATCTATCTTGCCACCAAGCCTGAGGGATGGAACTCTTGGAGAGACTCAATATACTCATACAGTACAAACCTGGTACAGAACTCTCCCTGGCAGACGCCCTCTTATGCCTATATGTCTGTGCCACAAGAAGAGAAAATGGGCTCAACCCAGAATGGCCCCTCTTGGTACTACAAACAAAGAACAAGGGTTTCCCTCCTGGTATAACTGACATAACAAAGGAAGCAGTCATCAAAAAAATGCCTATTTTCTGACGTGTATAGGACCTTGCACAGAAAAATGTCCAACAGGACTACCATTCCTTACATCCTCACACACCAGCAAGTGAACACCATCCTACAATATCACAGAGACTTAGGACACACCAAGAGCTGCAACCTATACAAGTTCCTTAAACACAAGGCCTGGTGGCCAACCCTGTATTGTGACGTCCAAGAAGTCCTTGACCAATGTGAAGTATGCAAAAAATTTGCTAAAAGCAAAGCCCCTCCAAAATCAGTACTACCCATCCGCACACAACTACCCTTCAAGGTGTGGGCCCTCAACATTGTTGGCCCCATACCAGGGAAACACAATGATAAGAAATACATCATCACCGCCATAGACTTTGCTACAATATGGCCAGTAGACCAAGCAGTAAAGGCGCACACTGGCAATGATGTACAAAAATTCATTGGGAAATAAATAATCAGCAAGTTTGGAAAGCCAGAACTCCTGATAATCAATGGAGGGAAAGAATTGACCTCCAAAACCACCAACATATACCTCACAAAAAATGGGGTCAAACACACTGTAACAACACCATACCACTCACAGGCCAATGGACGTGTAGAGCAGCTTAATGGCAGCCTTGTGCAAGCCTTAGCTAAGCTCACCGCTGGGAGACCTGAATACTGGTATAATCAGCTATTGACTGCACTACTTGTGTGCCAAACCCAAGTGAACAGATCCACCGTAAAAAGCCCTTTTGAGTTGGTATACGGCATACAGCCAAATATCATTCAAGCATTGACAGGACTCAAACTGGAAATTCCAAGTAAAGTCCCCCCTTTTTCATACCCTCAAGTTATAGAGGCCAACAGTAATCAAACAGAAAAGGAAAACATGCGTCTGCAAAAAACATTTGTCCTCATACAAGATAAACATGAAGTTGGTGACAAAGTTTGGGTCATGAATGTTGATAAAAGCAAACTACAACCCAAGAAAGTAGTCCCAGCAATCATTTTAAAGGTAAACAAAAATAACACTTACCTTGTGCAAGGACTTGGGAAGTGCAAACAAGATAAAACCCTGCACCAAGATTGCCTGAGACCCTGCAAAGCAAGACAAAAACAACGTGAAACCACCCTGCCTGCCACAGAACAACAGCTAGTCCAGTATGGTGCCCGGGCTCCTGACAACCCCCCCCAAACAACCCTACCCCTGAGGAGGCTAACCTTCAGTTGGGGGGTGTTGAAACAGCAGGCTCAGCCCGCCAGCAAGGTTCCAAGCAAGCAGTTTTGTGACCTGCATCCAATTACCCAGCCACTTGAAGCCAGACTAGGAAGTCAACTCAAATTGACAAATCCAAAAACATGAACAAATGCTGATCCCCTATGGTGGATACCTTTTTTGGCTCTTGAATCATTACAAGGATCAAGCCACCCCCTTCACCATCCAACCGTGTGATTAACGCTATCATGTTACTGTTACCCATGATTTACACCAGCTATATAATCATTATCTCCCAATAAAGAATATTATCTAGTTTCTAAATATTTTCCCCCTTGTAACTCTGCTAAAACAGCACAGTTATGACACTATGTAAAATGTTCAGCATTTGATTTTTTGCTTGTTAAAAAAGTGTCAACTTCCAGTAGGCTACATGATAGTAAACTTTATCTAGACTTTTATAATGTGTCAACCTGGGTATAAAATTAATTTTGGCAGTTGACATGCAGACAGTTTAAATGCTGACTGTTCCCCTCCATCTTGTGCAGGTTTTGGTATGGCATAGTTTGGACAAAGTACCAGATGAGCATGACAAAGAGCTTGCAGAAGCCAAAATATGGAACATACTGGTTGAGGTGCAGGTTGGGGGCCGCAGTCAAAGCTGTGACTCACCATTCAGTGTCTTCTGGTTTTAGTTGGATTTTGACAAGTTTTTTTATTGATACATTAAGTTTCATTTAATTTGTCTAGCATTTCATATTAGACAGCTGGTGTCAGAACCAGCTGACAGCTAATATGAGGTAGGACACGCCAATTCAAAAACAGCATCTTGAAAAACACTATTTTGAAATATGCCATCTCAATTTTTAGCTAGCTCAATTTTGTAGAAAAACGCTATTTTAATTTACAGCATTGCAATTAAGAAAAACAGGTTTTAAATTTTTAGATTTTTTGAACTCCAAAAATAACCCAAAAGATTCTCAAAAAATAAAATTTAAAAAAAAACATTTCTAGGCTTAAAAAAGCCTCAGAATTCCAAATCTGTTATAAAAATGGGGTCAATTAATAGCAACAAGGTTGTGTAAAGTCCAAAAGTTAAAACATACCCAAAAACAACTATTTTCCTCTATTATAACTATAAATTATAATTTAAAATAATCATAAAATAATACCAAATACTAAAAAAAGTCAAAAAATAATAAAATTAAAGGAAAGAAGAGAGAAGATAAAGAAAAGTTTATTGCAAATAGGCTCAAAAATTTAGTTGAAAGAGCAACAGAGATGGCCTGAAGATGCTCAAGCTTTCTATCCTTAGGATAGTAGGCAAGGACCACCTTGCTGATTTCAGTATACTTTTTCACTGCCTTGTTCTGCTTGGGGGGATCACCCTTGGTCTTCATACCAGTCTTGAAGAGCTGGGCAGAGATGGCTTGCTGGGTTTTAAATGCACCATTATTTTGTTGAACTTGGGCTTATGAACCTGTACTCTTGTTGTAAATTGGCTATGCCACCCTTCAAGGGAAGAGATGGTATTGATCAATCCATCTTTTACCTGCTTATAGCAGTTCTACTGGATTGAGTCACCACTTTTTCTGATGCAGTGTGCTCCTTGAAATACTCCAACCCATTGAGCTTCAAAATACTCAATGAAAAGAGCAAAGGCTGCCTGGTTGCAAAGGATATAAGGATGGCAGAGAAGGGCGTTGTAAAAGGCATTAGTCTCCTCCTTTCTCACAAGGGCAAGGGCAGCAAAGCAATTGAACACGCCCTTAGCTTCTTTAGTGCCTTCAGAGTTGACCAGCTCATGAAGATCAGATAACTTTTGGAGGCAGCAGCAGAGTGCCTTCCAGAAGTGGAAGTAGCATCCCTGGGGGGAGCTCTTGAAGACTCTAATGAAAGAATTTTCCTGAGCCTGTTTAAAATTCACTACCAGATATTTGTGGTATGGAAGGCTTTCTGGCTGCTTTTTGGTTGGGGTGGCTTCTTCTTCCTGTGACTGGGCCTTCTTCTTGTGCCCTCTGGTTTCCTTTGGCCCCTCTTTGATGGTTTGGAGGATCTCATCCAACTTGGCCTTTAAGATTGTAAGAGCACAGACATAAGTTTCCTGCTTCTTATTTGGGAGGAAAAAGAAGACCAGGGGAATAACTAGATTTCCCACCTGCCCGTGAATGTTCCAAAGCTGGTTAAATAGCTTTGGGCAGGTGGATAAAGTACTATCTGCAAGCCATGTTTTGCATTTCAACAGGTTGTGCAGATCCTGTGAGGTGAAAAAGCAAATAATGCGCTCAGGGGAATGTTGGCTGTTGTTGTGGAAAAGGAATCTCTCCTCATGACAAGATAGTTTTTGTTCCTCAGTAAGGATCAATCAATCAATTGATGAAGCACTGATGCCTTCAGTGCTCAGAGAATATCTCTGATCAGTGATATATCTCTGTAATTTGGAGGCGCCACCAACAGTGGCAAGTTGGGTGTCATTTAAATTGAGGAGGGCACCATTGACAACCTCAGTGGCAGTTTGATCTTTGGTGGTTGGGATGATATGGCAAAGAAACCAGAGTATCAGTTGATACAATGGGTCAAAAGGCTTGGCACAGTCATGCCCAGTAGTCAGGGCCTTGAATCTAGTGAACCTGTATGTATTGATCCTAGCAGGGCACCCAACATTATCACATTTGTAGTGATGTTGGTGGATTGCTTTATTCTTGTTGTTACAGCTGAAGCTGTAGCTCTTGTAAACAAAGCCAACACCCCCTTTCTTAGCCATTATGGGGTAGCTAGCTGGGTATGAGGTGGGCACAGCAAAGGTGCCATTTTGATTGCAGATATTGTGGACAGTGTATAGATCCCAGAGCTCAATTTGCTCATCTGTAGGAGCACCAGGCTCAGGCTCCTGTTTCTCTTCCTCTTTAGGCTCTGAGGTGAGATCAGAGTGGCAGTTAAAGTTGAATAGCTTTTCCTGAGGATCTGAAGGGGAGTAAACAAAAGGAGAGTGGGGAGGGGTTGGGCTTGTTTCCTCAGGTTCAGGGGAAGATGTGGATTTCTTAGGGAGAGCTTTACCCTTAGCAGGCTGCTTTTTAGGGGTAGTCTTGGCCTTCTTGGTCTTGGGAGGAGTGATCTTTTCCTGGAGGCCTTGGGCGCAGCTTTGGTGGTAGGCTTGGAAGGCATCTAAAAGTGAATTAGTATCAAAATATGGGAAATTTGGGGGTTATTTTTAAAGAGAAAAATGAGAATATTTTTAATATAAAAGTAGTTATTGATTTTGCATAGAATGGTAGAAAAAGCCTTAAAATATATAATATCAAAATTTCAATGTTTTTTTTTGTAAAAAATATTTTTTATTAGTAACACAAGTATGCAAAACTTTGAGTTTTGACTGAAAACTTGTAGTTGAAATGGTGTTTTTGAAGTGATGTAATCAAGGTGCTGTAGCTCAAAAACATAGTGTTTTTGACCATTTTTATATTAAATTAACAACTTTACAGTAGAGATACCTCAACTGGGCCAAAGAGTAAACCTTGAATTTCTCAAAATAGCTTATAAAGCTGGGGTTAAAAAGTACCCAGTTGTTTAGAGGAGATAAAAAATATATATTTGCAAACTTTCATGTGTTTTCTTACATTTTTTACTACTATAATAATTGACGTGAATATGTACTTTTGAAAAGTGGAAAGCAAGAATTGCGGTGGGGGAATTGATATAGCGTAGCCTGGCATCATATGCAATTTCCCCTTATTTTCCCCTATCCATTGTGCACATTGAATCAATTGGGTGATATGAAACTTGGTGGAATTTGAAGTGACAAACTTGGAATGGCGGGATCACCCCCTTCCATATTAAAATCACTATTAAAATATTTTATTAAGAGAACCCTTATCAATATATCCATTTATAATAAAGCTATAAATTACATATAACAAAACTGGTTTTTTTAGCCAGAAATGACAATCACTAGAAGGACTATCATAGTGGCGTCTATTTAGGTTGTTCTTAGTATAAGTGTCTTGGATTAATACTATAGGAACATCTTCTGGCACTATACAACAGGCTTTATTTTAGTTTGGGTATAAGCTTATTTTAGTTAAAGATAAATAGTGTGATTAAAAATGAGGTAAAGTTGAGATGGCGTAAACACGCCCCACACTAAGTGATTTCATATGAAAATAAGTTAGCAAAATAAGATTTAATTAATCTGACTCAAAGTGACAGAATTGAGATGGCGTAAATTTGGGATGTTGTATTATAAAGGTATATGTAAATTTTAACTATTTTATTGTTTATTTTATTTTTTTGTGATTCAAAATCACTAACACATAAAACACCATCTCAAATTAAATTTGAGATGTTGTAAATTGAAGTGCCGCTTTCAAGATGGTGTGTCCTACCCAATATGGGGAACATAGTTGCTGAAAAAAGTCTCAGTTACATGTGGTTTCAGGAATTGTTGTAATACGCCTTTGTGCTCACCTTTAAATAAAAAAGATATATATTTTTATTCATTTAATATTTTATTTTTTACCTTCTTCTATATATTTACCTGTTACCCCCTTGACAGGGGCTGCTTCAAGGGTCTTCTCAATTGCAGGTTGCTGGCAATGTTGTGTTAGTTTTTTATTTATTTTTCATATTTACAAACATCTCTGGATCCTTTGCCCACACCTCTACTGCCATAAAACCTTGTGGCTTGAACTGCAGGTTGGTAAAAACATCTTTCTTACTGTAAATTCAGAACCTAAACGTAAAAATGTGGGATTGTCAAATTCTTTTGCGTGAACTCACCAACTTAATGGAGTAATTTTCATCCCATAACAACTGACTTTTTTATATAAAAGGATGAAAAATATTCCAGTAAGTTGGTGAGCTCACACAAAAGAATTTGAAAATCCCACATTTTTACCTTTAGGTTCTGAATTTACAGTAATGTTTAGGAGCCTGTCTGCAAGTTTATCTGTTGTACTTGGTATCTTGTTTTTAACGCCTTCACTGTAAGTTTGTTTATTTTGTCACCTTCTGGTACCACCTCCTTGAGCTTGTTATTTACCTTTTAATTAACCTCCTTAATCTTGGCCACTGCTGCACCCAGCTCATTGATCAGTGCTTCCAATTCTGCTAAGTTCTTCTTATGCTCCCCCAGCCTCTTTTATACTAATAAAAAACCATCCCCAAGAATACATTTATGCTTTTAAATTTAATAAGACTGAATATATATATAATTTTATATCAATTCTTTAATTTTATTAACTTTAAGCACATAATATTAAATTTATATTAATATTTCATATAGTGTTTGTATATATCAATTCACTCCAGGTATTCTGAATAACATAATTTGTCCCTGTACAACATAATTTATTCTTCTTTTAATATACTAATTATTTTCTGAAACACAATTTCATTAAAAAAGTTAATCACTTTCAGGGGCTATATGTAAACCATTTATTTCAGAACAGGTATATGTGGTGAAGGGGATTATTTGTTTATTAGGCTATTTTTGGTTACATTTTTATATTATAAATTTAATCATAGTGTAGCACTACAATAAAGTGAATTTAAAAAACTACAAGTAAAAAGACCCTCTAATCAGGATTGGCATTAATTTTTTATTATCATTAATGATTGGCTCAGACAAGATACACCTCTGTTATTACGCCCAGTTTAACTTAGTAAATTAATCCTGTTGGGAAAAAACTGTCTGTGTTACCCAATTAGTACACCAACCTGTGGTCAATCTAGCACCCAATCACTGGCTTCTCTGATGCTAGATTGACCAAAATTTGATTTACTATTTGGCAAGCACAGACAGTTTTTTAACTGGCTTAATTTGCTAAGTTAAACTGGGAATAATAACAGAGTCATGTCTTGTCTGAGCCAATCATCAATGACAATGGCAAATTAATGCCAATCCTGATTAGCTGGTCCTTTGTACTTGTAGTTTCTTAAATTAATTTTATTGTAGTGCTATACAAAGATTAAGTTTATAATAAATATTAAATCATTTTTATTAAAATTGGGTCTTAATTAAAATCAATCATCACTATAATTAAATGTAATCTATTATAACATTAAAAAATCTTAAACATTAAAGTAATTTAAATTATATAATAAAATAATAAAAAATTGAGAGAACAAGGTTTATTCAGAAAAATATGTGATTAAAGGGGGAAAAAGTTGGTGGGCTGGGTGGTAGGGGCAGTACTGACTTGGCAGGGGGTTGAGCTTTAGTGGGCTGGGAGGGTTGGATGGGGACTAGGGCAGTGGTTGATACCAGAGGCGCGCTGTTGCATTGGATGTCTTGGAGAAATTAATGATACATGATATAATACTCATGCTTGTGGATCAGGTTGATTGGCTGGTATACCAGGGACTCACATGAGGTCTTCTGTAGATCCTTAGGCCATTCACTACTGCTGTGGGCCTCCAGGGCCATTTTGGTGAACATTTCAGCAACCTTCTGATGCGTGAAAATTCCAGTGTGGTTGTGGGCTGCAAGAAGCACCTGATGGAACTTCTTAGGGTTGGGCTCTTGGATCTTATCTGTGATTTTGTAGAATAACAGATCCCCTAAGTGTACTTTGGCATGGCTGGCAGTGAATAAAGACACATTGTGGCCTCCTGGTTAAATCTTCTCAGATGCCTCTTCACTGCATTATATTTGATGGCTCAGAAAATCCTAAACTTGGAATTGCCCAAGTTCCAGATAGCAAGAAGGTCTTAAAGGAGTTTTCTGTAAGTGTATCCATTGGTGTAGCTGGACAAGGTTTAGTAAAATACTGTCCTCTTTGGGGAAGCTGTCAGGAATGCACCAATGACTGTTCCCCACTTTTCCTTTTTTTACCTTTGGGGGTGTTCTTTTTCCCCAAGGCCTTGTATGTCACAGTAAGTTCCATAATGCCAGGAATTATTTGGCCAAGTAGGAAGACTGGAAAAGCCAGGAAATCTTTAACAAAATTGATCAATTTAAAAGACTTGAATCAAACAGTTGATCAAAAATTGGTTGCAGCTGCTCTGGTTTGCCAGTTGAATCCAAATTCCCCTTGTAAGCTGACATTGATAAATTCACATAATTTGAGGGTCACCTGATATGATCTTATTTATCAGCATGGTCATCAGAAGTTGGTCACTCAAGGGTTTGTTGCAAACTGGACCAGATACTTACTTGAAAATGTGGAAGAAATAGGAGCCCAGGATCTAGGTGGTATTGCTTAGTCAAATTTTGATATATATTGAATAATTTTCAATGTTTCAACTCTTAAGAGTTGAGTCCTCCCAAAACTTACTCAAATAAACATCACATATTCCCTGGTCTAAATTTAATTTTGAAATGCATCCTGTATTTGGCCTTTTGCGCTACATTCCCTACAATTTAATCTTTAGCCAGATTATTATGGGAAGATGGGGGCCTGCTGTTGGTACTTTGTTGTTGCCTCCTCCAAATGTTAATTCAATGCCTGCCAATCTTGGAGCTGCTCCTCCTACTGTCAAAGCTGAAACTCTGGTGCTATCTCAATGTCCTGAATTTTATGCTGAAGACACTCTTATTCTCTTGCAGGCCATTTATCTTGGGCTCTTTTGGTTAGGGTTAATTATTTTACTTAACCCTAGTATCTCATTTGAAAATTTCACAAAACAGTATCTGAAGCTGCGTTGGTGGTTAATCATTAACTCTATGTGGATTTGGTGGGTGATACCCCACCACATGGAGACAGCTTCTTATTATCCTGCAATTTCTGTCTCATTGTAATCTTGAAAATTTAATGCTAAATTATAGTAGGATATAAATATTAAATTGTTCAAAATACTAGACAGACAGTGGGTAATTGTGTCACTAATTTTTGTGTCAGGGCCCAAGGGCTCCCAACTCTGATCCTTTTAAACTTTAGTCTAAGAGAAGTCCTTTATTTATTATTCAGACCAAGAATAATCACAATGGGAAAAAAGGGAACTGAATTCTTTTTATACCATTTTCATTGGTCTTTGAGATTCTTCCAGATTGTTCCTGAAGGTCCTTGTCTCTCTATCTGGGGGTTATGCTGAAAGTTTGAGATATCAGCTGACTAATTCTAATCATATTCCTTTGGCCAGATTTGAACTTTGCACTTTTCCTCATTTGGTCATTTAAAAATACTTTGGAAGGATTCTCCTCATCTGAGACTTTCATTTGAGCATAATAATGTCTAAAACTGATCACTGGAAGCTGAGATATGATTGGATTTTCCCGCTTACTAATTGTTGCTTATCTTAATTTGAAATCCAATCTTGCAACCATAAGAGACATGTTGACAGGATTTTTGAACTCAGCTCTTTAAATTGCCATAGCTTTTGATCTAAGGTACCTAGGGAGATCATCAAGGTGGTTTTCTGATGAAAAGATGTAGCTTTATTGATCTAAGCTTTTAAAATCTGAATTTTTAAAGTTACCATGTCATGGTGGGTCATGACACATTGGGTTGTGTGGTTAATCAGAGCCACCATCCAACTCATTGCTGGCCAATTGATCAGAACCAGAACACTAACATCAAGCCCATGCATCCAGAGCTGTACAGTGGGGTAGGCAATGAATATTCTTTGGAGCCTGATTAGGAAAAGACCTGAATTATTTGGATATAAGGATCCCGCTGGAGTAGGGCAAGCATTATAGGATAGGCATCCTTGATCTGGGATTTGACCTGCCTCTTTGGCTTCTTGATCAGCTTTTCACTACCTCTCTTCAAGGGAGCTCAGAATTCACATCTTAATACTGATTCAGTGAATTGAAGACGCTTGGCAATGTTGGAAAAATCTACACCACTCTGTTTGAGGCTTACAATCTCCTCTATGACCTCATTGGTTACAAGTTGACATTTTTGGGGGCCTTCAGGAATAAGGGGCCCCAGATTAGGCAGGGCAAGGTTTAATTGACCTGAATTATCAAGCAATGGTTGGATAGGGTTAGAGGGGTCCACAGTTTTCCAGTCTCCAAAATGTGGCACAGGCTTGGGTTGTTCCTGGTCTTGGGGTTCAGAATATTGACTATCAAAAAAGCCTTCCAGTGCTGCGCCTGGTGAAAAATATGGCCCAACCTCCTTGGAAATTAAGTTAAGTTGGGTGTAAACAGGCCATATCAGTTGTTCTTTCTTGATCAGTTGCCTGAGCTTGGAGTTGCTCCTGGTGTTGCTCCTAAGCAATGTTGTCAAGATTTTTGGGTCTTGAATTTTATTATGTTTATTTAGTGGATGTGTAGACATTGGTTTTATGTCAATAGGCAGATCTTTGTGACAACAGATGTACTTCCTATTGGTGTGGATGGTACAGATGGGGTTTTTTGTGAATGCTCATAGCTACACTCTTTTGATTTTGCCTTTGGTGGGTTCTTTTGAGGACAAACCTCTTGCTTTTGCTTTTACCCCTCAAAATGAGTCGATTCCCATAGATGGAAATGCTACTGTTTGTATTGCTCTCTCTGTGCAACTCACTTTCCCCACTCATACCTGTGGCAAGTAATACCACTGCATTTGTACTGGTTTGTGGTAACAGCAAACAATATATATTCTATTTCACTTTCATCAATAAAAATTAAGTTATATTCACATTTTTGTCTTTGTGTCTCCAAGTACTTTATTGCCTCTCTTTAGCCACAACTAGTAGAGATTTATCATTCAGGACCACAAGGTAATTACTTCACATTCCCTCCCAAATAACCCAAGGCTTAGTACAAATCCCATTCTAAGGTTAGTATTTCCTGTTGTGTGTCTGTGCCGCTCCTCAGAACACAACAGGGTTCTGCTTGGAGGCAATCAGGTATAAGGACTCTCACTAAACAGTACACCAGCTTTGTTGAGGTGGCAGAGGATCCTGGGGTACTTATTGATGCGCTCTTGACAGTACATACCACTACTGCAACTTGATTACAGTAATGTGGGTGATTGTAAATTGACTTCCCACTAAATAGAATTAAAGGGATTTTTATAGGGTGTTATCCTCATGACCAGACTTCTGCCTAGTTGCTGTTAACTCTTTCTAGTTAGCCTATCATCTCCAAGCTACTAACATCAGCCCCCAGAGTTAAGATTCCAAACCTTGTCAGGGCCTTGGAACGCAGAATTTTCATGCCTCTTGCATCTTTTTCTATAAAACAAACTTCTGTTATTGCATGTGAATCCCTGTTTTTGATTGTCTAAGCTTTTCATAGAGCTGCAGGACCCAGATGTATCAGGCAGGCTTTTGCCCATTTTCTCAGTTGCTTATTTTAATTGGTGTAGCTCTTTCTAGAGCTACGTGATTGTGTTCCATGTGGGCTTCTATCCATTTTCTCAGTTAATTAAGTTGATTGTTTGAAGTCCCTTAGTTGATGTTCAATTATTATCTAGAAAAGGAACTCAAATACGCTTTGGGTGGTTGTATGTCCATATATTCATAAGTCATGATCCAGAATGTGCAAGTGATTTTGATTCATGAAATTTAGTTCTGAATCAACCTACTGTCAATTAATTACTTGAATTTGTTATTTAATTAGTATTGTTCTGTCAAGATTGAAAATTCTTTCCCACTGGAAACCCAGGCCCAAGAGTGGGATTCAAACCCTGACCCTGAATCCCTACAGACCGCCAGCCCAATGGACTGAGGGGCTGCCTGCCCGCATTTTCCTGATTTCAAGACCCTGCAAGCTGAAGCCAAGAATGATAGTCCAAATGATAAAGTGAGCCAAACCAAAGAAATCAGTGCGCCAAATAGAAGAGTAATTAAGGCGCCTAATGGAGGCAATAAAACTTCAACCATTAGCTTCATGAGCTTGAATTCTACACTGGTGACCAATTAAGATCCATCCCCAGAAGGAGGCACAGGCCTGCAGCCTGACCTCATGACCACAGCTCTAGATCAAGATAATCAAGTAGCTAATTCAAGATCTCTGACCAATGAAAGAACTCCTGGCCCAGATGCCATTTTGCCGCCTTTGAACCAGAGCACCCAGAACCCCTGGGCCTGCCATATCCAATACCCTGATAAATCCCCCATGGAAAATATTAAGTTTGGGAGTGGGGTGCTATATAGAGCAAAGGACCCTGCACTCCAAACTTATTGCCAGTTTTGAATAAAGGTTATGTTATTTTGGCTTACACAGCTACTGCCTTATTTTTTATTTGCCATCTATCAAATCAGCACAAGATATCCCGGCCCCTCCTGTCTCTCTGCCTGCAGATTCCCATCCTCCAGGTGCTCCCTTTGATCCTGTCCACCACACAGAATACCCTTTGAAGCCTGAATATAAGGACTACACCCTGGAAAAGATACTTGAACTAGATCCTTTGGCCTGCATACAATCTGCAATTAGATATAACTATCAAGGCCTGTGGATATTCTCAACACCCAAATTATTTAGAGGGAAGTTCAATCATCTTCCTGCCTACAAGCTCTGCATGGAATTGCTTGTGGCATCCAAGCCTATGCACACCTCCTCACCCAACCTCCCAGCTGACCACACTGGCAAGATCTTTGGGATTGTGTACATTACCCTCACAGAGGTGATTGACACTATAATCCCGGCCGCCGACCTGTGTTCCTGGGTGGGGAAGTCCTTCTCCTACCTTTTTAAGTTGGCTCTTATCTTGTGGTGGGGTTTCCCCTCAAAAAACCTGGCCCAAGTCACCCCTGAAAACAACAAGATGGCCGCCCAAGACTGGATCCCTGACATTATGATAATCTTTTTAAACCTGGTACCCTGAGCCCCAAGATGTTGTTATTTCTTGGGGCATCTTGTATGCTTTTGTTATTGATAATCACTTATTACACCTATAAGATGACCATGAACCTGACCTCTTCCATGTGGAAGAATGCAAACCTGAATGACCCCAAGAAGCCTGACACCGCTGCTGCTGACACAGCCAATATTCCCTCTTCTCAAATACAAAATGTGGTTGCCAACCAATCCTTCTCAAAGGTAGAAATGCCCCAGATGGAGAAGCTTACACTCAAGAAATCTCAACGTGCCATACCAGTCCTCTGCCTGTACTTCCAAGCCAACTCCTCATCCTACTCCAGTGACACCAAGAAGGTACTTGGGGTTGCTTCCATGCTCTCAGGAGTCGCCCTAGACTGGTTTAGCAAGGCCACAGCAGAAGATGTGAAATTCTTCTTGGATTATGCCAAGTATGAGGCAGAATTAATAGCCACCAAGGAAGATTGTGACATTAGATATTATGCACTGAACTCTTTACTAGAAATCTGACAAGGTTCCTGAACCATCCAAGCGTATATTGACAAATTCCTCAAACTAAAAACCCATACCCAACTTGAGGACAAACTGACAGCCATTATATTCCGGAAGGGGGTGAAACCAGCCGTGAAGGACCTGCTGAGACACCACCCTCCTACTCTTGGCTTAGAAGAGCTGGTCCCCTTGTGCAAGGGCCTCAGCATGAACCAAGATAACTCCAGTACAGCCCAGCACTGCAGACCCAAACTCTCACACCCAACAGAGCAGGGATGACCCCTGAGGAACTCCAGAGACACTATAGAGAAAGATTCTGTTTCCACTGCCACAAAGCAGGGCATTTGACCAGAGCCTGCCCCCATTTCTTTGGCCCAAATAAACACTTCCTCCCAGTCTTAAAAGTTTATCCTATTATCAGTCAACGTCAAAGGAACACTCCAAAGACTGAAGGCATTCATTGACACAG
This sequence comes from Entomophthora muscae, assembly GCA_014839935.2. Classification (NCBI taxonomy): domain Eukaryota; kingdom Fungi; phylum Entomophthoromycota; class Entomophthoromycetes; order Entomophthorales; family Entomophthoraceae; genus Entomophthora; species Entomophthora muscae. Next base: position 153,802 of record QTSX02004440.1, read on the forward strand.
GAGCAGATGAGAGCTTCATTGATGTTGACCTAGCTCAAGAATTAGGCCTGTCTGCATCTGAGAACTGCCTACAGATCATCATGGAAAATAGCACAAAGGATAAAGGCTAAAAATGCAAACATGAGCTGCCTTTATTTATAGGGAACAATACATACATGTTGTCTCATATCCTACCAAAAGGCCTACCACACCCCCTCATCCTGGGAGATTCCTGGTCTGACAGACATGGCCTCATCCTCAACTACCAGGAATAAAAAATCACCTTGGGAGATAAAGGAAACCACAACACTGTACCCTTTTGCACCAACCCAGAGGAGTTTACCCGAGGGCTTATGACCATACAAGTAGAGCCTAGTGTGGGGGTCTTACCTGCTTCTCTATAAAAATGGAACCACGTTTTCAGAAAGGAAGCAGCAGCCTGACTCCCTGAACACACAAAGTATAACCACGCCATCAACCTCCTGCCCGGCACCAAGCCCAAACATGGCCCCATTTATAGCTTCAATCACAGAGAAGTTGACACTGAAAGCGTACATCAAAGACATGTCCAAGTAAGGTTTCATCTGTGTGTCTAAGAGCCCTTGCTTGTCACCAATGCTGTTTGTGGGCAAGAAGAATGGTGGTATGCGCCTGTGTGTTAACTACCAGAAGCTGAATGAGATAACTGTAAAGAATTGCTACCCCATACCTAACGCTGATGAATTTTGTGATGTATTGACAGGTGCTCAGGTATAATCCAAGATTGACCTCCAAGACGTGTTCAATCAAATCCAAATCAAGAAAGGTGACAAGTATAAAACGGTATTCAAGACCAGGTATGAACTCTACAAATACCTTGTGATGCTGTTTGGACTATGTATTGCTCCCAGCACCTTCCAGCACATGATCAATACAGTCCTGGGAAAATACCTTGACCAGTTCTGTGTGGCCTACCTCAATAGCATCCTCATCTATAGCAAGACCCACAAAGAGCACCTACTCTACTTGGACCTAATCCTGAGCAAACTCTCACAAACCAACCTACACATAAAACTCAAGAAATGTGAATTCTTCCAGCCAGAGGTGAAATTCCTGGACTATAATGTAAAGACTGGAGGATTTGCAATGGCTCAGGACAAGGTGGACGCTGTAACCTCCTGGCCTACCCCTATGTGCCAAAAATAAGTCAGAAGCTTCCTGGGGTTAGCAAACTATTGCCAAGACTTCATAAAGAAATTCCTCTATAACACTGCCACTGACCAGGATCTGCTCAGACAAGGTCCCATTTGTCTGGACTGATGAATGCACCTCTGTGTTTGAGACCCTGAAAAAGGCTTTCACATCTGCCCCTGTCCTTGCCATGCCTGACCCATCTAAACCTTTTGTGCTCGAGACAGACGCGTCCAACTTTGTGGTGGGTGGTGTCCTTCTTCAGGTAGTAGGGGATAGTATGCTACATCCTGTAGCATGTTACTCCAGGAAGATGCTGCCCACTGAGGGAAGCTATCCAATATATGACAAGGAGATGCTAGCTATAATGAAGACCCTGAAACATTGACGCCGGTACCTATGTGGCGCCAAATTTCCAGTAAAAGCCCTGACAGACCACAAGAACTTGGTTTACTTCTTCAAACCACGGCAGCTTAACCAACAACAAACAAGATGGGCCTTAGAACTGGCCAACTACACCTTGATCATAGACTACAAGCCAGGAAAGGTGAACATAGTACCCAATGCCTAAGTAGAAAAGCTTATCTGGTGCCTACCCACATAGAAAACCGCAACCACAACACCCAAGTCCTCCTGGACCCTGTGATCCTAGGCATCCACCTGGGATTGATGAAAATTAGAGCCAGAAATCAGAAGTACTAAAGGCCCAAACACTCAGCATATTCATCAAAATCATGATCTCTGATCTCTCCAAATCCTTGGATAGTGCCCACTATCAAAAAGGCTACTCATTGAAAGGAACACCGCTAATGCTCCATAAAAGGATCTTTGTATCAGAAGGAAACATCAGAACAGACATCTTGATAGACTACCACAATTCTGAGATGGCTGGACACCCAGGGAGACTCAAGACCCTCTGGAGCATCAAAAGAAACTTTTCTTGGCTAAAAATAGGCCAAGAAGTAAGTGCGTACTTGAAGGAATGTGAGACCTGTGGACAGACCAAAACTTGTAAAAACAAACCTGAAGGGCTGCTAAGACCCTTGGACATATCTCATGGACCCTGGAGATCTATTTCCATGGACTACATTGTGGAACTGCCCCCATCCCTCTCCTTTAATGCAATCCTGGTCATGGTAGACCACTTCACCAAAATGGCATACTTTGTAACAACCACCACCAATTGCACGGCAGCAGAAAAAGCTCAACATTTCCATGACCGCACCCTCACTCAACACAGAACACCTGAGGAAATCATCACAGACAGAGGACACCAATTCACTTCAAACTACTGGACACAGGTGATGAAAGACTGGGAATCAAGCAATGTGTATCAACCTCTTACCACCCACAGTGTCATGAATGACATTTCAATACTTGTATTGAAAACCTGAGAATTGAAACCTGGATCTCAGGGAAAGCCTTATGTTGACCAGAGTAGACAGGAAACCGCCCAACTGCCAGTTGGGTCAAACCCTAGACCACCAGAGATAGATGACCCCAAACAGGAGGAACAAAAATCTGCCAATCTGCCAAGCGTCAATACTAGAGGTTCAAAATCAACATTGAAGACCCTGGAATTGAACCCTGACCCTCCAAAGACTACTTGAGTCACACAATGTGGACAGGAACCTGCCCACTTGTTAAATTGTAAACCTGAGTTGACAAGTTACTCTGAGACCTGCCAGTCTCCCAAGGACAATTCCCCAAATGGTCACCAGATTGATGCCAACCTTGCGCCACCAAAGATCTGGACCTATGCAGAGGTTGTAGCTTGCCTTAAGGAGGTTAAAACAAAACCTACTTCTAACTCTGCCAATGACTGCCAGCAGCTGCCAGTCATCTGTCCAGAATGGGTAGTATAATTGAACTACTCAGGTGACATGATGAACAGTAGCAGCAGAACAAAGCATTGCCACTTCTGTTCACCAGAGCAGGCACTACCAGGATCTGCTGCCCTCAAGACCCTAAGCCAAGATCCATGCTCCTCCAGTACCTTATCTGCAAACCTGAACCCTGTGAAAATCAAAGAAGCAAAGACCAATGGTATAAAAGCCCTGGTGGTATGGTGATGACTATATTGTCATTTTCAATAATAAAGTTGTATAAAACTTTGGTTTTAACAAATCAAACCTTATCTAGTCTTAGTGATCTTCCATCTTAACTCCAGCCAAGTAGACCACCAGGCAACAGCCCCCTGGAGACCAACCTGCCAACCCTCCTCAGGCACTATACTGTCTCCCAGGAGCCCCCTTTGGACCTGTTCATTTTATCAAATACCCGCTCAACCCCGCCTACACGGAGTAAAACTTGGAGACCATCCTCATTGCCAATCCCTTGGCAAGGACTAGAGAAACTAAATACATATAACGTGAAGAAAATAGGATTGAGGTGCTGCCCTTATTTTTTAAAGACAAGTACAATTATCTGCCTGCCTACTTTTTTCCCATGACTCTGCCCTTAACCCCGCAACCCAAATGCCCAATAGAGACCCCCATTGCAGCTGAGACTACGTCCACCCAATTGTTTGGGGTACTCTAAATTACTTTGAAGGGAATGGTAGACACTATGGTGCCCATTTCAGGGCCATGGTCTTTTCTTGGGCAATCATTATCCTATATTATCAAGTTAGCACCCATTCTATGGTGGGCATTACCCTCTGGCCTGGCCGTATTCTGTCCCAAGCCAACCAATGCATATACCTATGCCTGGCTTCCTGACACACAGACAGATGGCCAAACTGAAAGAGTGAACCATATTTTTGAACAATATCTTTGGTGCTATACCAACACTGATCAGGATAACTGGGCCAAAATGCTCCCCATGGCCCAGTTTGCCTACAACAGTAAAGACCACACCTTTACTGGTATGTCTCTATTCAAAGCCAACTATGGGTTTGATCTCACCTGGGACCCCAAGATTGGTGAGAAGGAAAATAATACCACTGGGTTCTCCTGGATTGAACAGATCCATGGCACACAAAAAACATGCTTAATCAACCTGAACCGTACAGTGCAAACATGCAAAGCCTTTGCCGACTGCAAAAAAACTCAAGGCCAACCCTTGCAAGTTGGAGATGAAGTATACCTGGACTCCTGGAATTTACCCCTAAATGTGCCCTGTAGGAAGTTAGCCCACAGAAGAAGTGACCCCCACAAGATTAACAAACTAGTTGAAGAGGTTGCCTTCAAACTGGACCTACCCCCCTCCTGGAAGATTCTTGATGTGTTTCACTACTCCCTGTTGTTTAAAAAAAGATGGGAACTTGCTCCCCCATCCATCCAAACAGGCCACTCTGAGGAATATGAAGTCAAATACATACACATCAACAGAATCCACTACCAAAACCCCCAGTACTACATCATATGGAAAGGATACCTGCTAGAGGGAAGTACTTGGGAACCACTAAGAACCTAGCTAATGCCCAAGAAGCTGCCCAGCTCTATCTGGGCAAGAAGAACCAAAAGGAGGGGCTTTAGGTGGAAGAAGGGGATAGTGTCAGGATTGACAATTCTTTTCCCCTTGAAACCCGGGCCCAAGGTTGGGATTTAAACCCTGACCCTGAACCCCCACGGGCTGCTGGCCCTATGGACCAAAAGGGCCGCCTGTCCACATTTTTCCAAGGTCAAGCCCCATGAGCTGATGCCAAAAATGTTGGCCCAAATGATGAAGCAAGCCAAATCAAAGAAATCAGTGCACCAAATAGAGGACCAATCAAAGCGCCTAATGGAGGCAATGAAACTTCAACCATTAGCTTCATGAGCTTGAAGTCTACACTGGTGGCCAATCAAGAGCCATCCTCAGAAGGAGGCATGGGCCCGCAGCCTGACCTCATGACCACAACTCTAGAGCAAGATAATCAAGTAGCCAATTCAAGATCTCTGACCAATGAAAGAACTCCTGGCCCAGGTGCCATTTTGCCACCTTTGAACCAGAGCACCCAGAACCCATGGGCCTGCCATATCCAATGCCCTGATAAACCCCCCATGAAAAATATTAAGTTTGGGAGTGGGGTGCTATATAGACCAAAGGACCCTGTGCTCCAAACTTATTGCCATTTTTGAATAAAGATTATGTTATTTTGGCTTACACAGCTACTGCCTTATTTTTTATTTGCCATCTATCAAATCAGTATAAGATATCCCAGTCCTTCCTGTCCCTTCACCTGCAGATTTCTGTCCTCCAGGTGCTCTCTTTGGCCCCGTCCACTTCATGGAATACCCTTTGAAACCTGAATATAAGGACTACACCCAGGAAAAGATACTGTAAATTCAGAACCTGAACATAAAAATGCGGGATTGTCAAATTCATGGTCCAAATTTTGCATCACTTTTGCGGGATGGCTGTTTTTTAATTAATTTGATTTTTTTGTATTTTTATTTGAATATTTGAAAATGCGGGAACTCATAGACACTTTGCAAAGTTCAAGTCAAACTGCATATTTTCAATGGACAAAATGAATTAACTGGAATCAGATTTGAAGTGTTCAAATCTTTCAGCCATTTTCATTAAGTTTACTATATTTTTTGAAATTGTGGGATTGTCAAATCCAAGAACCAAATTTCAAATCACTTTTTAATGCCACTAGTAAACTCAGATATTAATTGCAGGAACTGGAATCTAAATTTAATGTACACTAAGCACACTAGGAAACACCAACCCAAATAAAGAAGCTTCACTCTGCATAAAATAAAAATAAAAATTCAATCTCAATAACCATAATTAGACATAAAAAGTGATTAAACTTTAAAATCATCCAAAACTGGAAAGATAACAATATTATTCACTTCAAATCATGGATATAGAAACTCTGCTACTATTCAAGGCTAAATCAAGAGAAAACAACTACCCACAACTAAACCAATAAATCCAAATTAACACACATTTTTAAGCTAAAACATATTTTTTATTTTATTTTTATGGACCATCAATTGCATTCTCAACCAGCTCCTGCACCAGCCTGTGGGGCAGCCTGTCCACAAGGGCGTCCCAGAGGGTCCAAGAACAGATCCAGAACCCAACTCAAATGGAGTCATGCCATACACAGGCCTCCCAAGGTGTCATTACCAGCCAACCACCTCCTGCATCCCAAGCCCAATCAACCAGCCTGAATCCCAGACAGAAGCCACTCTCAAGGCCTGTCACAAAAGTCTCCTACACCAGGGTCAAAGGGAACACTGAGGTTACTTACACCTCCACTGTTTACCCAGTTGTCACCCGGCCCCGCACTCTTGACCCAAGAGTTGCTACTTACTGCCCTTGCGTCTTTGACACCACCTACAAGCCATTGGCCACCACCAAGGAACCATCTGGGCTTATTGTGTATTCAACCATTGACGGCGCCACTACAAGCAAGTGTGATCCCACCTTCTACACAAAGGTCCCCATCCCCTGTGTCAAGCCTGGTAGCCAGGATGCCGTGGTACCTGCAAGGGCTGGCGTTGGTTGAAGGATAGTGAGTGTGAAGATCTCCTCAACTGCTTGAATGGGGGAATGGCGGTTTGGGATATTGCATCCCAATTTGGTGTCACAGCCAGATACATTGCCGACATCAACACCAAGTATGGCAACACTGGGTGAATTGCCAAATCCACCAAGGCTAAGCGGCAGCCCAAACTCCTTCAGCATGTTCATATTGATGCAATCAAGCAGTGGGTAGCCAAGGATTGCCACCTAGACACACTTGCTGTCCAATCAATGCTTGCCACAGAGTTCAGGCTTTCTGTTTCTAAAACCCTTGTTTAAAAAGCAATGGTTGATTTGGGCTTCTTGTGGAAGGTGCTCAGAGTTTCTCTGTACAATAGAAACAGTGAAAATACCATCAAGGATTGAAGCATTTATGCTGATACATATCTGGCACTAAAGGAGACTGGGAATGTCCAGTTCTTCTATATTGAAAAATTGCTGTTTTCCTCCTCACTCAGGTCTAGGCATGGGTGGGTTGAGAAGGGGTCCAAGGATGGCGTAGCCCATTGTGCAGCTGTCTGTTCCCAGACCTATTCCATGGTTGTGCTTCTTGGTCCTTGCGGGTTGGACCAGTATCAGATGATTAAAGGCTCCCATAACAGCGGGTATTTTCTCAATTTTCTCTGAGCTGTCAAGGAGTACCTTTGGATAAATTACAGCAGCACAACCAATGTTGTTGTGCTTGATAATGTCAGGCTCCACAAAGTGGATCTGGTTGTGTCCAAATTCCCTCCCCCATCAACAAAAACAGCCATTCTGCCAGCCACTGACTTACCAATTGTCCAATGAGACTTCTCTTCCTCCCGCCATATTTCTCATTCCTGAATCCAATCAAGGAGGTGTTTGATTGGATCAATAATAAGGTGAAACAAGGCCTTCCTCAGGATACTGAGGATCTATTCAATATTCTCAAGATCAGCCAATTTGCAATGCCACCCAATGTGGTGGCGGCTTTCTATGAACACTCGGAATCCTTCCTCCCAAAAGCCCTGGCCTCTGTTCCAATCAGATAAATGGGCGCTCTGGGTTTTGTTTAGTTTTAATTTTATTTAGTTTGTTTTTATTAGGACTCAATAATTATTATTTATATATAATAATGTGATGTTTTAATGTATTATAGACATATAAGAATACATAGAAAAGGTAAATAAAATTAATTATACTAGGTATGAGGAATATATTTTTATTATAATGCACTGAATATTATTATTGGCTTTTGCACTAACAAATAAATAAATTTAAAAAAGATAGAAATAAATTAGTTTATTTAAATAACTGTGAATCCTTGATGGTACTTTGGCTTTTTTAAGCCACAAATTGGACCTTGCATGTCATCATCTGATCCTTGGTATTTCAGTGCCACTATGACCACACAACACGGCAATCAATGATTTTCATGTATTGCTTACTAATTAGTACTTAGGACGCGGGCCAAGTATATCAAATATGTTTATCAAATCATATTACAAGGGAAAGGTATTCTAGTTCTAAACAATCATTTGTTTAGAACAATAGTGGAGCGGGCCGCATGATGCAGATAAATGCAATTCTCAATGTTTATCTATGTGATAAATAAACCTGTACTCGACGAGCTAATAAATAAAAACATTTTTAACTTATTTTTAATATTTGACATGGTTGCAACTTTAACTAATGTCTTGTAATATATTTATATATATTAATATTATAATTTACATACTAAAATTTAAAATAAAAATTAAAGTATTAAAAGTAAAATTAAAATTATAAATCTTAAAAGTTAAAGTTTAAATATTTGAAATTTAACTATTTTTATTAAATTGTGATTTATTCTAATATCAAAAAATATTTGATATTAAAGATTTTAATATTGTAATATGTATTATTAAAATTTTGATGTTAACTTTTAGATACTAAATTTTTTAATATTTAAAGTATGTAATAATTGAATTTTTATAGTAAATTTTTAATAGTACATATTTCAGCATTAAAAAATTTAGTATTAAAAAAAAAGTAAAAAAAATAATTTGCAAGGGGAAAATATTTATTGGGGGATGCTAACTGCAAAGGGATGTGATTATTCTGGGGAATTATACCCTGAAATTAAATTTTCGGCTAATGCATCTAATTGGATCCATGTACTCTTCTGTATGTGGTGGACAACCCTGGATGTAATTGCTAGAGGGGTGGCGCCCTGTACCCTGGTTGTTGTTGATTGTTTGATAAAAGGCAGGCAGGTGAGGGAATTGATCAATAGGTTTTTTTCAGGGGGCACGTAGTACCCGTATAATGTTGCTAATGCAAAGGTGTCATACAGGAAGTGCTCAACTGTCTTATATCCCCATGTTGTCTTCTGGCGGTCAAGGACTACACGGCAAATATCCATTTGAATAGGTAAATCCTCCAACTTTTTGATGTTGGTTTTTGATATGCAGTGGAGGAGGATTCCCAGGTATACTGCGACGTGGATTCTTTGCAAGGTATATTTTTCTGAGAACATGCATAATTTTTTGAATTTTTGTACTAACCTATTAATATAGGATGTTTGGTTGAACTTGAAGAGGGTTCTGGGGGGCGCCTGACTTAAATCAGCCCCCCAGACCTTGGCAAATGAAATAAATAAAGGTTTAAAATTATTAACGAGGACTGCATCCCTGACTTTATTTGATAGTGCCTTAAAAACTTCATTAAAAAATGCAGATTTCAAATATTCATTTCCTATTTGAAAGCCAGTTTTTATTAAATTCTTTTCATATTTGTTTATGTTTGTGAAGGGAAATCATTGAATGCTTTTTTATATGTATTCATTGAAGTTCAGTTTGATATCACTGTGAATTTCATTCATTTCTTTGATTTTGATAGTTGATCCTAGTTCATATGCTTCCCTTATTGATGGCGAGCACTCCGCGGGTGGTGAATATTCCCTATCTTGAGCTTTAATATTAAAAAAATTTCATATTCTGTTGAATTATTTTATTTATTTGATTTTTATTTATTTGTTTTACAGGGGCCACCAATGACTGGTAACCCCCGTAAAACCAACTCGGCGTATAAGCTGCCACTTCCACGACCTCATCCCCATTCCTGGTGATGACTAAAATAAATATAAGTAAAACATAAAAAGACTTACTAATTGTTTCCCCTGTGGCCCCCTCAGCCACAGGCGCCACTTCAGCAAACTTCATGAGTGTTGGATGCTCTTCATTAATTTTTCTAGGCTTAATTTTTCTTATTTTTCTTGCAACTTGTGTTTCTTCATGGTTTTCAGTTGATAAAGCTTCTGTATTTCTTGAAGCGCTTCTGCTTCTTGCTTGTGTTTCATTTTCATCTGTTTCCATTTGATCAGTTTCCTCTTCATTGGTGTTGGTTCACTTTTGAATTTCTGTTCCTTCAATTAGTTTGATCTTATTCTTTCTTTGGCCCCCTGCCAGAACTCCCACAAATTGTAGGCTGTGTATTTGAACTTTAGACTTGATAAAATTGTTCCCTGTAGATTAAGTAATTTTTCTTTATTCTTTTCATCTATAATATTTCCCAATTTATCTAGAGCATCTTCTTTTGACTGGATTAGTGGCTGGCCCTTGTTACCCAGCTTTCCTGTCACTATTTCCCTGATATTTCTTTCTATTTCAACAACCTTTTGAAGGTGTGCTTCTAATTTGTTGATCAAGTTATAGATTGTTAACATATTGTTTGAATTCCATCAAAAAACTTGTTTTTATAGTACTATCTTCAACGAAGACATATTTTTCATCATCATTAATAAATTAAAGACAATAAACGTAAATATTGGATTAGAATATTGCAATTAGACGTCAACTATTATATTTAGAAATCATGTGCATAACTCAAAGCATTTTGTTTAATAAAGGTCACTATAAGCTAGGCCTTTTTCATTGTAATTTATCTAAATGGACTGTGTTTAATTTAGAGAGCCATTAACGCTTAGTACAAATATTGATACATAATGCATTTTACAGCCTGTATATTTACCTATTGTTAATAATTCTGTAAACTTTTCAGTCAGATTTTGTGAGTAATAATAATGTAATGTGTTAAAAAAATACAGTTTACTGTCATTAATTGGCTGATTTTCTTTGCTGTGGCGATTGTGTATTTTCTGATATTTATGCACTAGTATCCAATTGGTTGGCTTCACATCTAATTGCACAGGCAATAGGAAAACAAGCTGCCACCCCAACCACATCCAGTCTTGGGGTGGCAACCACATTTCCTATTGCCTGTGCAATTGGATGTGAAGCCAACCAATTGGATACTAGTGCATAAATATCAGAAAATACACAATCGCCACAGCAAAGAAAATCAGCCAATTAATGACAGTAAACTGTATTTTTTTAACACATTACATTATTATTACTCACAAAATCTGACTGAAAAGTTTACAGAATTATTAACAATAGGTAAATATACAGGCTGTAAAATGCATTATGTATCAATATTTGTACTAAGCGTTAATGGCTCTCTAAATTAAACACAGTCCATTTAGATAAATTACAATGAAAAAGGCCTAGCTTATAGTGACCTTTATTAAACAAAATGCTTTGAGTTATGCACATGATTTCTAAATATAATAGTTGACGTCTAATTGCAATATTCTAATCCAATATTTACGTTTATTGTCTTTAATTTATTAATGATGATGAAAAATATGTATGCTCATAATTTTAAGCTATTTGTAAAATGTACAACATTGTATTAATTATGGGAAATGTTGATAATGTAAAAAGAAAATATTATTAATCATAAATTGAAAGAGAGATATCCCTTTTAATAAGTTGTCACAAAGAAAATATTTATTTACTAATCAAAGGACGGGAAGGGGAGGGAATGGGCAGAATGAACATCACCTTCATCTGCGCCTGTGAAAGAGGCAGCATCAAAGATAGTGATGAGGGAATGGGTGGTGGTTTGGGAGTCAGGGTTGGAAGGCAGGTGGCTTGATGGGGGGGTTGGGGAGGCAGGGTTTGTTGACTGGGAAGGGGCAGCAAGAGCTGAATGCTTCAATTGCTCAAATTCTTCTTCCGTCACATATACTGGCTTGACAAAACAGATGGACTGGCGTGGGGGGAGACAGGGGTCCTTTCTGGACTTATCACTATCACTTGCATAGAATATGATAAGATCAAATAAGTCCTGGACGGACGCGGAAGGGAAAAGCTCATACCCCTTATCAATTTGGGTGCATAGTTTGTTGTAGGTGGCAGGCTTTAAGCGCCTGAGGGAGGAACTGAAATTGTAGAGACATACATCTGCAAGATGCATGTTGGCGTAGTTGATGGGGTAGGACCAGCAGGTATGCCCCGCAGCCCTGATTTCTTGGGTTGCCCATTCCCGCTGCTCCATCTCTGCACTCAGTACAACTGTGTGCACGGTGTTTTGTGTGGCCCACTCCTCCAGCATGGCCTTGAGCTCCGTCTAGTAGGCATACCTATCTGCGGTGTTCAATATTGCCGGGTAATAATTGACGCCCAATGGGGAAACTGCCAATAAAACCCCAACAAACTGATACAATATTGGGCCGCGCTTGTACACATCAGACTGGATACGCTTCTCTCCAAAATCTTGGATACTTGCAGATATCTTAGCATATGACAGGAAGATTACGTCATTATAGGCCCTCATTGCCCTTTCTTTGATAAAATTAATAATAGTTGAATTGTAGGGGTCAGTGTCCACCAAAATGGGGCCACTGAGAACTTGATTGGACAAGATTCTAGCAGCAACCATAACGCTGTGCATCCACAAATTCACCGTTCTTTTGTTGGTAAAGATGCCGTAAAGTCCCAACTGGAGAAGTACCTGGACCAGGGACATCTGTGGGTCACATTCCATAATGGCCATCATAAAGGGATGGGCTGTGTCACCTTCGGTCAAAGTACGGGCACCAGTTGAGGTCTTCTTGGTAGGGGGGCCACAGTTGGCGTGGGTTCTCAGGGTTACAGACACAGTGGTCTTTGCAAAACCCATTGCAGCCGCAATTTCCCCAAGAGACATAAGCTTCCCTTGCTTTTCACCCATTTTGAGAACAATCTCCGGAGTGATTAGTTTTCTTCTGCATCTTGTAGGCTGATTGGCTGGGGGAGGGATATGTCCATCTTGTGAACTGGTCAATGCCATCTGATTGGCTGTTTTGGGGTCCTGGGCTCTCTGGGTGACCCCATGGCTAAAATGGCTGGTTCCAGATGCCATTGCTGATAAGGGATTTGGGTTGACAGCTGCCTGTGCATGGTGGGCAAACAGGGCCATACTGGAAGTTGTAGGAGAAAGAACAGACTCCTGGGTAGTGCTTGTGGAGGGGCCTGAGGGTTGGGAGTGACCATAGACAGAGGCTTCACCGTTAAGAGACCCAGTGTAGCCCTGCATGATTTTGTCAAGGCCAGGGAACAGCTCATTGACTTGGTTGTTATTGAAAGAAGACATAATAAATTTTTATTAAAATTTTAAGCTCAAGAAGAGGAATGTATATTTTAGTCAATTTTATTGTTATATATGTTAATTTTGTGAATATTATGATCTAAATTTTAGCCGTCCTAAAATGAAATAGGGTGCTTTTTGAGAATGCCTATGATTCCTAAAAGAATCAGCACAAATCCACTCTAGATCCTTTGGCATCCTTTTTGAGACATCCATAAATTATATTTATTTCAACTCCCTCGCAATTATGATTTGAAACTTGGTTCTTGTATTTGACAATCCTGCAATTTCAGATTTTTTAAGTTTTACATAATGTCTATGATTTGTTTGAAATACAGGAAATCTCAAATCGTACATTAGAATCCTGCATTTCTGATTCATGTATCCTGCATTTATTTGTTGTGTTTTGTCTTTTGTTAGTTGAGTTATCTGCTCAAGAGACTCAAAAATTTTAAATTTAAATAAATCAAAAAAAGTCAAATTAAATTGTTAATTTTATTTAATATTTTAATTTTCACTCAGCTGAGTGGCCCACAAAAGTGATTTGAAATTTGGACCAAGGATTTGACAATCCCGCATTTTTATGTTCAGGTTCTGAATTTACAGTACTTGAACTAGATCCTTTGGCTCACATACAATCTGCAGTTAGATACAACTGTCAAGGCCTGTGGATATTCTCAACACCCAAATTGTTTAGAGGAAAGTTCAACTTTCTTCCTGCCTATGAGCTCCGCATGGAACCACCTGTGACCCCCAAGCCTATGCTTGCCTCCTCACCCGACCTCCCAACTGACCACACTGGCAATATGTTTGGGATTGTGTACATCACCCTCACAGGGGTGATTGCCACTATAATCCCGGCTGCCAGCCCAAGGTCCTGGGTGAGAAAGTCTTTATCCTATCTTTTTAAGTTATTTCCTCTCTTGTGGTGGGCTTTACTCACAAAAATCTGGCCTGAGTCACTCCTGAAAATGATGCGCCAGGCGCCCAAGACTGGATCCCTGACAGGTTCCCTAATTGAATATTAAGAATATAGGATTCTATTCTGGCTGCATCACATCCCATTTTCTAATTAACCAAGGTGGCAAGGAGATAGATCAGTCAATTCTAATTAAATCAGGTTTTCTGACAAATGAAAAACCCTCATGACTTGTAAAAATCCATTTAAAATTAAAAAATCTTTAAAACAGAGGGCTAAAATATTGTCAGAGTACTTATTTTATTTAAATGTGTGCTCCTATCTGGGACACTCTCTCGGACATTTATGGCCAAGTTTAGAGGCACGTAAATTTAAAATAATGCTGCTGTTTCCTGAATATATTTTAGTGGGTTCGCTCTTGAAATCCACTATTTTCATTTTAGTCACAAAATTAACCAAGTTTGGCAAAGAGTGAGCCGTACAGTGGTTGAAGATATACTTTTATGGCTGAACTAATTTTTCTCTCTGGTTGTATCATTTTTGGTACATGATCACTATCACAGTTGCTGTGGATTGCTTCAGAATGTGACTGGTTAGTGTTTGTTTTGAATATGGGTTACTTTTGTTTGTGGTGTCAGTTTTGGGACTGTGTATTCAATCTTATTTTTTTTGTGTTGGGCTTTTTTGTAATCTGGCCCTAGATAAATTGGACTTTTATTGAGTAAATTGACCTTCAACTGGTTATAGTTGAAATTTGTTGTGTGGCTGAACCAACTCGTCCTGAACTGAACACGTTTTGTTCATCTCAACAGGTTTGAAAACTACTGTACTAATTGTTTTATGTATAACTGGTAAGTTCCAGGTAAAGTTTAATAGTGGTGGTATAAGAAACAGCTTAGGTTTTGTTGGTTTATCTGTAAAACATGGGATGTTTTCAGTAGTTCTTATATGCAGTATGGTAAATAAAGATTATTTTTAGCTTTTTTTGTAGTAGTTATAATATTTTATTTTTCTTTATTTCTGTATCATTGAAATTCTAAATATTTTGGGAATGAAAAATATTTTTATAGTAAAGAGTGGTTTTTACATAGCAAAATGAGAAATAATTGCTTTCTTCTCCCTATCCTTGTTAATTAAAGATATGGTTTATTGCATTTTTGAGCTCTTTGGGGTCAATTTATGGTGCTGTATGTATATTACTTATTTAAATATATTATAAATGTCCAGGGTAAATTGTACAAACAATTAAAAAAAGTGTCACCATCCAGAAGATGACATTATAAAATATGAAATTCACACTTTAGTATAGTGTTGTCATGGCCACTGTTGCCAAAATTTCCCCAGATTTAACTGTTCAGCTTTGAGAAGCCTTGCCCCTTCTATTAGGGTACTTCCTTGCTGTCAATTGCTTCGCTTTTTTATTCCTTTTCTTTGAACCTTGATGCAGTCACACTATCCTGGAAGTAGATGGTGGAACTAAGCTTTGGTTTGAAGTGATTGGAAACGAAATCGGGTTAGGGTTAGGGTGGTCTGGGGTAAGTGGGATGCTTGAGATATCATGGATGCAATCGTTTGGTTGGGGGTAGGAGGATTTGCTTGCGGATAGATAAATCTCTGGGTTTCTGGGTTTGTAACTGGCTACAGCTTTCGGCTTGGTTGGAACTTTTGCGTCGTAGCGCAGGGTTCTAAAGGTTGGGACCGATATGAGGATACATCTGAGGAGCTTTGTGGTTCAATCATTCTTAAATGTTTATATTTTAAGTGGAAATAAATAAATAAAAAATGATTCAGTGTATAGCCATAATGTCGTCAAATAAGGTATTGATGCTTTTGAGATTAAGCTAGTGTAGTTTAAAGTGTTTAAAGTTGGATCAAAAAAGATAAATTTCTATTTGGTTAGTTTTATCTCAACTGTTGTAAATGAGACGGTTAATAAAGAAATAATCTATTTGCGATTAACGGCCATGTATGAAAAATATTTGTACACCTTAAAGAACATGCCAATCCATATAGCTGCTTAGAAAATAAGGTTCGATTGGAATGGCAGAGTAGAGGTGGCTATGCTAAAATGGGTGTATATTGATCAACAAGACGAGTAGATTAGGGGTTGGGAAGGGTTTCGATGATGGATTTGACACGGGGTTGGGGAGCACGAGGCCGGAAGCCTCTGGAGTTTGAGAAGCTGACTTCTAAATGTGGCTCGTGTTCAGCGGATTTCTCGGGTTTGGTTGATATCTCGTCATCCGAAAGGCCCCAGACTTCTGAGGCATCCAAGGTGGCCTTGGAGTGGTAAACATCAAGCTGTTCTCGGAAGTTGGTAAGAACATCAGATTCATCGTCAGACTCTTGGGCTGAATCAGTCTCAGACTGAAGCTCGGATGAGGGTGGGGTTGGCGAAGGGACTTCGTGGGGAAAGGATTTCTGAGCAGGAGTAGGCTTGGGCGGAGTAAGCGTGGGTACATGAAGAGTTGGGATTTCAGTAGGAGAGGCAGATGCAGAAACGCCAAGGCCACTGTCTCTCCTGATTTTAGGAGAGATGCATTTAGTTTTGGGCTTGGCGATGACGACAGTAAAGTCGCCGTGGCGTAAAAGATGCTCCTCAAGGCTACCATGAACAGCCCTATATCGGTTAGATACATCATCAGTAGCGTTTACCTCTGGAAAGGGGTTACAATATTGGGGCTCATGATGAGAAGCTCAGCGTTAATAGAATGGGCAACCTTAACGATATTGGCTTTAGCATCACCCTCTGGCATGATGACAGTTCTAGCAAGGATCTAAAGATCAGTTCCATTCATAAAAAAAGTTACGTCAAAACTGGCCAAAGTTGATCTAAATATCTCCATTTCCCGCTCTACGCGGTCTAATTTCTACAGCGTTAGTTGGGCAAGGCAAGGGATTATACCTTTTTATATTCTACTTCCACTTGAATTTGCTCTACCTTGTCAGTGATTGTTGATAAACTATAGTACCTGTAGCTACTTTCCACAACTTTTTGGCATCCACTACTTGGAAGGCCTCATCAGTAAACACGTTAAGCAGCGTGACATGGTCACAGCCAGGCCGCAGCAAATGATCACAGGCCCTAAAGGTCAGGCAATATCACAACATTGGCTTACCATTGGAATGCAGGGCCAGAGGCTTGAAGCGAATGGTACAGGAAGACGACCTTGCGGCGACACCCCAGGGATTGGCTAACCATTGAAGGATGCATATTCGGGTTATCCATCCATGCACTCTTTTAATCCCCCGCCTGCCTGACTATTCCCGAAGCGCATGGTCAGTCCCAATATTTTTGAAGTGAAAATTAAATCATCACCATCCAATCGCAACCCCAGCTGAGGCTTAGGCATGTGCACTAAATTGAAATCCACGACCCGCCCCAGCCGTAGAGAATCCGTTGCCCTTTACAGGCTAGACATTTTCCTATCAGCCACCATATAAACTCTAGTTTAAAACCCAGACTGAAATCCCATTTCATCTGCCTCTCCCCTCCCAACGTCCGCAGATTCTCCCGTGCTGGTGCAGTCCCCTTTCAGCCGACAATCTTCCATAATCAGGCGACTGAGCGCCAATCCTTCAAACGACCCTTGGAAACCCCGGCCATGCCCAAACAACTTCCTAAGCACCACACATCAATCCAAACTCATCGCCCAACCATTGCGGTACTCCAAGGATACTAAACTTTATTCATAATCCCCCAGTCCAACCGCAATGTATCTAGAACAGGGCTTCCCCTCTCGCCCCACCCTTTAAACTACAATTTATACCCAATAGCCTACTAACAAGCATGATATATCTAAATTACAAAATCACACAGTTATTCGCATTCACACGCAATCAGGGTTCGCATTGGGATACTAATTAAACTAGTTCAAAAAACAGATCACTAAATAAGCGCATCCACTTAAAAGCACATGACAGTGGTCTTATCAGCTACCATGATTCCAGCTCCACATGTTTGTGGCAGTAATATATATAAGCGAGTCTGTCTGAAATGTCAGCTTGAGTGCACCTGAGCTGTAGGGAATCAAGGATAATTATTTCTATAATACTTTATTCTTAAAGTCGATGGCCAAGCTAAAAGCTCGATTTGGCTCAAGCTTACATGCAATCCCTTACATGTATCTTTGAAAGTATGAATGTTAAATCCAATGGAATGCGGCCTAAATTATGTAGAAATGAGACTACATGCTACTCGAGCTTTAATAAAATCATATTAAGCTGCTTGTTTTTTTAATAGTTGATTCAACCCTTGAACCTTAGCAAAGAGGTTTATCTATGAAGATTAGCCGACTTTAGAATGTGTGAATTAAAATTAGATAGGGAGCACCAGATTGTTTAACATACTTTTAAATGATTGGATGTTTAACTTCATTGCTGAGGATTGAATTGACCGAAGAAACGAGAGGTTGGTCAATTTAAAGAGATCTGATTTAAATTAGCCATATAAATATCAGTTTAAGTAAGAGTTGTTGGCTTTCGCAGCTCGAATTTATTTATTTCCAAGTGAAATGATAGAATATTCCACTCAGATGCATCACCTGATCTAAGCAAATTCATATTGTTTCAGAGTTAATACATGTCTCACCTGATCTAAGTATTTGCAGAGTGTTTCAAAGTTAATGCATGCATCACCTGACCCAAATAGCTGCAGATTGGTTCATAGCTACCCTTGCTTGCTATTGCATCATTCTAATAAAGATGTCAGTAGAACAAACTGGCAATAATAATATTAAGACCCAATAAAATGATTCTCATACAATTAAAGTACCTAGATATATTTTTCAGATTATTCCGATCAGTATAGTACAGAACATGATAGCTCTCACTGCTCTAGATGCTGGGATATAGATAAGGCTGCTTTGGTCAAGCCCCAGGCAGCCGTGGCCAGTTTCTGGCTGTGGGTCACCTGTATCAAAGATTTATTTAAACATGCCTAAATATATTATATTTCTGTTCTGGCTGTAGCGCCCTAAGCCAGAAGCTAGCCGAGGCTGAGCCAAAGCATTCCTAGGTATACAGCAAAATGGTGGGATTGGGCCTGCAACATAATCAAAAGCCTGCTATTACGGTAGAAAATCAAATGAAAGGAATAGTACATCCCTGCAAGACCAGAAACCAGTAAAGAACCACCACCAAACCCTTGATAGAAATAGAAATCTTAAATACTGTCATTGACAAAAAAATGGGTCAAAGCTGGGGTCGCTCAAATAGCCCTGGAAAATCTGGACTTGCCATATTTTTGTCCAAATAATATTGGCAAGAAAATCACATGTTATACACTATTTGGGGATGGTAGCGCTTGGCCTGCTGGTTGTCAAAAGTTTTAAAATTATAACAACATTGACCTTAATTCCAATGCAGGCCCTCCAACTGCTGAAAATATTCTCACCAACCAATCAGATGCTGCAACATCCCCCACCCCCTCCTGAATCACCTTAAGACTTCCCTCATCCCATTCTAGAAACAAGTTTCTAGATACTGTAAATTCAGAACCTGAACATAAAAATGTGGGATTGTCAAATCCTTGGTCCAAGTTTTGAATCACTTTTGCGGGCAACTCAGCTGAGTGAAAAATAAAATATTTAATGAAATCAAACATTTAATTTGACTTTTTTTGATTTATTTAAATTGGCAAATTTCAAATCTCTTGAGCAGATAACTCAACTAACAAAAGACAAAACACAACAAATAAATGCGGGATACATGAATCAGAAATGCGGGATTCTAATGTATGATTTGAGATTTCCTGTATTTCAAACAAATCATAGACATCGTGTAAAACTTAACAAATCTGAAATTGCAGGATTGTCAAATACAAGAACCAAGTTTCAAATCATAATTGCGAGGAATTTGAAATAAATATAATTTATGGGTATCTCAAAAAGGATGCTAAAGGATCTAGAGTGGATTTGTGCTGATTCTTTTTGAAATCATAGGCATTCTCAAAAATCACCCTATTCCAATTTAGGACGGCTAAAATTTAGATCATAATATTCACAAAATTAACATATATAACAATAAAATTGACTAAAATATACATTCCTCTTCTTGAGTTTAAAATTTTAATAAAAATTTATTATGTCTTCTTTCAATAACAACCAAGTCAATGAGCTGTTCAATGGCCTTGATGAAATCATGCAGGGCTATACTGGGTCTCTTAAAGGTGAAGCCTCTGTCTATGGCCACTCCCAACCTGCAGGCCCCTCTGCAAGCCCCACCCAGGAGTCTGTTCTTTCTCCTGCAACTTCCAGCATGGCCCTGTTTGCCCACCATGCACAGGCAGCTGTCAACCCAAATCCCTTATCAGCAATGGCATCTGGAACCAGCCATTTTAGCCATGGGGTCACCCAGAGAGCCCAGGACCCCAAAACAGCCAATCAGATGGCATTGACCAGTTCACAAGATGGACATATCCCTCCCCCAGCCAATCAGCCTGCAAGACGCAGAAGAAAACTAATCACTCCGGAGATTGTTCTCAAAATGGTTGAAAAGCGAGGGAAGCTTATGTCTCTTGGGGAAATTGCGGCCGCAATGGGTTTTGCAAAGCCCACTGTGGCTGCAACCCTGCGAGTCCACGCCAACTGTGGCCCCCCTACCAGAGAAGACCCTGACTGGTGCCTGTACTTCAACCAAAGGTGATACAGCCTATCCCATTATGATGACCATTATGAAATGTGACCCGCAGATGCCCCTGGTCCAGGTATGTCTCCAGTTGGGACTCCACAGCATCTTTACCAACAAAAGAACGGTGAATTTGTGGATGCACAGAGTTGTGGTTGCTGCTAGAATCTTGTCCAATCAAGTTCTCAGTGGCCCCATTTTGGTGGACACTGACCCCTACAATTCAACTATTATTAATTTTATCAAAGGGAGGGCAATGAGGGCCCGTAATGACGTAATCTTCCTGTTGTATACTAAGATATCTGCAAGTATCCAAGACTTTGGAGAGAAGCGTATCCAGTCTGACGTGTACAAGCACAGCCCAATATTGTATTGGTTTGTTGGGGTTTTATTTGCAGTTTCCCCATTGGGCGTCAATTATTACTTGGCAATATTGAACACCACAGATGGGTATGCCTACCAGACAGAGCTCAAGGCCATGCTGGAGGAGTGGGCCACACAAAACACTGTGCACACAGTTGTACTGAGTGCAGAGATGGAGCAGCGGGAATGGGCAACCCAAGAAATCAGGGCTGCAGGGCATACCTGCTGGCCCTACCCCATCAACTACGCCAACATGCATCTTGCAGATGTATGTCTCTACAATTTCAGTTCCTCCCTCAGGCGCTTAAAGCCTGCCACCTACAACAAACTATGCACCCAAATTGATA
>QTSX02004441.1:0-149712 GCA_014839935.2 Entomophthora muscae
CATGTTTGGAGGAGTGGACTCAAGACATGTTGGAAAAAAGCTATATCTTTAAGAAGGCTTTTCCAATCTGCTCTCCATTGATATTTGTTCAAAAATCTGATAGTTCTCTTTGACCTTGTGTTGACTACGGGAATTTGAATAACATTACTATTCCTGATTTATACCCTTTCCCCCTTGAGGCACAAATTTCTTGGTGTGTTGAGAAGGCAAAGGTATTCTTGAAGCTTGATCTGTTGAATGCTTTCAACCAGATTAGTATCACAGAAGGAATGGAATTTTTGACAGTATTCAGGACTAGGAAAGGTATCTTCCTGTTATGTGTCATGCCTTTTGGGTTGAAGAACTCTCCAGCCTGCTTTCAGCGGTTAATTGACTCAGTTTTGGGAGATCTACTAGGTGTATGTGCCATTGAGTACATGGACTACATCTTGGTATTCTCTCCAGATGAGAAGTTGCATAAGGCCCATCTGTCACCACTTTTAGAGCACGTCCTCCAGGCTAATTTGATCATCAAACGGAGTATGTGTGAATTATTAAAAATAAGGTTACCTTCCTGGGTAACATTATCTTTGAGGATGGCCACACTATTGCCCCTGACAAGGAAGCAGCGGTTTGAGAGTATGCTACTCCTGTAACAGTATCCCAACTCTGTAGTTTCCTGAGAGCTTGTAAATTTTTGAAGAAATTTACACCACACTTGTCTGAAGTGGCTGTCCCCTTGTATTTGGCTAGCAGAAAGACAACTTTGGTCTGAATGCCTGAGTGTGCAAAAACGTTCATTGCAGTTAAGGCTCTTTTGTTGTTGTCACCTGTGTTGAGACATGTGGATCCTGAGCTCCCTTTTGTGGTTTCCACATATACCTCTAAATACACTGTGGCAGGTGTATTGTTACAGACTGCTGTTGAAGGGTTGAGAGACCATGTTGTGTTTGGCTCCTGGGGACAACATCCAGGAGGAAACGGCAGGAAATCTTTATAACAAAAGATTTGAGGTTCAAAGCTAGCCTTGGGTTAGCCTTCAGGGCAAAATTAAGGACACATACATTAATTTCCTGGAATAAAAGATGTGAGAGTCATTTTGTCAAAAAGGAAAGGAAAAAGCTTGAAGAATACTAAAGCCAAAACAAATGTGGATAAACTTGTCTTTATTAGGAGAAATGATTCTACTTAAATAGTAGATAAGGGTCAATAATCAATCATTAGGTAGAAAGAGTGGCAGAAGGGGCCACATTGGGATAAGGTAATACCAGGATCAGTCAAAGGCAGGTATGATAATCTGGAATGAGTGGAGATTGAACCAGAACCATTTGCAGAAGGTGAGGAATTCCCAAAATCAAAAGCAAAACCAACCAAATCTTTGCACATATCATTATTTGAAGGCCAGATCAAAATAGCATTAATGGCGCAATTTCCAACATCTCCCCCCTAAAAATTGGACACAGGGAGTTGATATTTGCAGAGAAATTTGTAGTGAACTCAAGCAAAGGGGCGGCCAGAGGACAGCAGCTTCACGGTATATCCAACACCCTTCTTGTAGATGACTTCACAAGGCCCAACCCAGAGGGAGTCTAGCTTATGGGCTTGGCCTCCTGTACAATTTTGATAATAGAGTACTAGGTCACCTACTTGTTACTCAGGGAGGGGGCTCTGGCAGCATTGGAGGTCAAGAGTTCTAAAGCTTTGACTTTATAAGCAGTATAATAGGCTGTAGTTTGAATGTCAATGATCCAATTATTCAAGTCTTTGACATGAGTTTAGGATTGTCAGAGGTGTCAACTTTGATCAACAGGGGTCCCAAGATTGAGGGGGTGATGGCTTCTTGTCTGTAAAGCATGGCAAAGGGGGGCTGGTCAGTCACTTGATGTCTGCTGAGTCAATAAGCAAAGAGGGCAGCAGGGAGGAACATATCCCAGTTAGCGGCATCAGAGAGGGTAAGCTTCCTCATGATGGACACAAGGGAGGAATTGGCTTGTTCCACAGTTCCATTCGTTGATGGATTATACAGTGCAGAGAAGAATTGATGTGTACCCATAACTTCTACAATGGACATTATGAGGCGGGAATTAAAGTTGGTCCCATTGTCAGAAAGCAGGACTTGAGGGTAACTATGACAATAGAAGATACTTGCAACAAGAAGTTAGAAGGGTCTTGGCAGTTATATCCTTGGTTGCTCTGGATTCAACCCATTTACTAAAATGATCTACAGCTACCAAGATGAATTGACACCAAGACCTAGACCAAGGGAGAGGCCCAACAGCATCAATACTCACAGCGTGGAAGGCATGCTTAGGGGGATGAGCTTGAACTAATGTTGAGAAGGTTGGGGTTGTTGAAGCTGACAATAATGACAGGATGCAAGTACATCATGGATTAGGAGGTGCATGTTTTCCCAGTAGAAGTTTTTGCATAGCCAGTCATGATTTTTTGCTGTACCTCCATGTCCAGTATCAATGTGAGCTTGGAGGATGATGGCTATTCTCATACTGGGGCGGAAGTAGGGTAGATAGATGTTGTTGACTTTCTTGAAGAGTTGGCTTTCTTGTATCACAGTATCATTTGATATAACTTATGGGGCCAGACAAATGTCTTCTGGTTCAGTGGTCTAGGAGTCAGGGTACCCTATCAATTTGTATAGGCAATTGGCATCAGCAGGATGGATGGCTAGTATGGGCATTCTTGACAAACCATCAGCATTCAAATGTTGCGCCCCCGGGCAATGTACTACAGTGAAATCATATCCTTGCAGGAGTAAAGCCCAACAGGCTAGTCAACCTTTGGGCTTCTTTAATTGCTGCAGCCACTTTAGGGAGGAGTGTTCAGTAACTAACATAAAGTGAGTCCCATAGATATAGTGTCTGAACTGTTTCACTGCATTCAAAACAGCTAGGCATTCCTTTTCTGTGACGCTATAATTCTTCTTGTGTTTGTTGAGAACTTTCAAAGAGTAGGCCACAGGTTGGTCTACTCCTTCATCATCAAGTTGGGCTAAAATTGCACCCACAGCTACTCTGCTTGCATCAGTGTACAAGATAAACTCTTTATAATAATCAGGGTAGACTAGGATGGTAGCCTCTTTGAGCTTGGCTTTCAGCGCTTCAAAAGACTGTTGTTGGCTGTCAGTCCACTCAAAGGGTACATTGCAAAGGAGTTGGACAAGAGGTTTGCTTAATTCAGCAAAATCAGGCATATATTTTCAATAGTACTCCATCATGCCAAGAAACACTTGGACCTCCCATAGGTTTGTGGCAGACAGCATCTTGTCAATGGCTTCCACCTTGTTATTCATGGGGCATATCCCAATTTGGGTGACTTCATGGCCCAAGAATTCAAGCTGTTCCTTGAAGAAGGAGCATTTGGAAGGGTTGAGTTTCAGACCTGCCTCCCAAATCTTGATGAAGACAGCTTTGAGATGGTCCAGATAGTCAGTGAAAACTTTGATCCTCCTAATCATTTGAGGGCATCATTAATTCTAGGCAAAGGGTAAGAGTCCTTTTTGTGAGGGAGTTTAGATAGCAGTAATCCATAACAATGTGATGGCCTCCATCCTTCTTCTTTATGATCAACAATTGAGAGGCCCAAGGGCTCTGAGAGGGGGCTAAGATCCCAGCACATAGAAGCTGTTTAAGCTCCTTAGAGACCTGAGCATCTTCCACTCTACTGCGGCAATAAGGTTTGGCACAAAAGGGTGGGGCATAACCCGTGTCTATCTGGAGGATGACCCCCTTAGCTAGACCATAGTTGGTGGGTCCAGAGGCAAAGATATCCTTAAACCTGTCTAACAGTTCCACAAATCTTTTTGTTGAATGGGCAACAGCTGATGAAAGTCTGCGGCAGTGAACAGGGAGAGAACCTGAGGGTCCCCTTCAGGCAAGTTGAAATCACTAAACGTTCCAAAGGGGTATAGGGACACCATTTTCTCTGAACCTAATATGCAACCATGCCCAACAACCTGGCCCTTAGTTGCCTGCATAGTTAGGGCAGTCAGGTTAGCCAACAACAGCTACATAGGCTCCTTGTGAGTCCGTTCTAAAATCCCAATCATAACCTAGGCTCTCTACGGCTCAGGGAATCAGGTGAATATAGCTTCAGGAATGATTTCTTGGGTAGTTCATAAGATATCTGAGAGTCTATAATCACTTGCGGGCCAGGCAGAATGGTGATAGCTGCAGGGGCAAGAAGAGGCACACCTTCCTCAGCAGGATAGGAAGGAGGAGACCACATATTGGAAGAATGAGCCCTGTACTTTAGCAAGAAGATACCCATGGGGTACTTGAGCACACAAGTCTTAAGGCGTTTACCCAGGAGACAAGGAGGTTCCTCAAAGATTAGGGGGATCTCATACCCTAAAAGCAAAAGGTACCCATCTCAAAGGTTCACAATCCCATTGTACTCTCAAAATAATTGCGTATCAACCAGGAGATTATAACTTTTGTTCTCTAAGACAACAGCAGAGGAAGCAATAAGAAGTTTCCCAAACCTCATTGGCAGAGCAGAGTAGGCCCCAATGGCCCAGGTTTGAGCCATGCCAGCAGTACCATATTATTGAGTGTAGTTGAGGTCAGGGGCCAGCTTAAGCTTCTTCATTAGCTTAGACAATATCACATTGAATGGAGAGCCCATGTCCAAGATAGCCTTGATTTTAACCTTTTAGATCAATACTTCCACACAGGTAGTATCTTTCTCAAAGGGGGGGGGCAAGACAGCTAGAACGTCCTGAGCAGCTTCTAATTCTTTCTCCCACTTGGCCAACATGCATTGTAAGGCAAGAATTTTCTTATACACAGTCTGCAAGGGGAGAGATACAGTCACATTCTGAAAGAGAGCCTCTGCTAATTCAGCAGCCTCTTCAGAGGAATCTACCAAGACAGGGGGACAATGGGCCTGTGCTAAGTAAGGATGAGACAATATGGCCCTAGCTTTGCTCAAAGTTGGGTGAGTAGTAGTTGTAGTTTTCCCTGAACATAGCTTGTAAGGGACAGAAACTGTCTCCAGGACTGCTAGCACAGAGTGGTCATAACTATCAGACTCATCACAGTCAGAGTCTTTGGGTTCAGAATCACTGAAAAGATTGTGGAACAGGTGAAGGATAGTTGGTCCAGCCAAGGGAGAAGATTGCTTGTCAGACAGGGGATCAGGAGGAGACAGGGTAGATTGGTCAGCAGAGAGCATCTCTGCCTCTAAGCTGGCCTCTCTTTTCCTGCCTTCTCCTTTGGGTCACAACCCTCTACTCAAGGATTAGTGCAGGTACGTGAGTGGTGTCCTATTTGATCACAGTTATGACATCCTTGCCTCTTAGACTGCCCACTTGAGCCCAGAGTCATAATGTGCAGAGTACAGGAGTTAGTTCCTGCATTGTTGGCCTTATTTTTGCATAGCACAGTACCCTGATGGGTCAAGTGCATATCTTGCAAGAGGGTCTTAATACTCTTCATTGAAGTAAGGGAAGCTTTATGGGCCTTAAAGTGCAGACATAGGAGTTGGTTCACCTTTAAAGCATTTGAACAAGCTATGTAAGCTTCCTGGGGAGTTAACTGACAACTGGTAATTAACTGTTGTCCTTCAATATAGAAACAATTGGCAAATTCATCCAGGGTCTCCTTGAGCTTAAAGATGATGTGCATTAACACATCCTTTTTGACTTTCAAGCTGAGATCTCCTCCAAACTCTTTGATTAGGAGTTGCTTCATGTCATCTCAAGTGACAATAGAAGGGAGTTTGGGGACCACCAATTCTTGGCATGTGGGATAGAGACAGGTGAAGATATGTTCCTTTTTGAATTCATCAGTGACCCTATGCATTTCAGTCTTTCAGATTGTCAGAAAGGCAGCAATAGTAGAAATTTTAGGGTCAAATATCTGTTTGAATGAAGGCTTATAATTAGGGTAAATAAACAACAAGATGAATTGGCTGTTGTCACCTGGGTTGAGGACGTTAATATGGGGATTGCCCTCAAACTTAGATTCAGCAGCAGGTTGTCTAGCCCAGAAAAGTTGAAGGCTCTCCTCTAGAGTATCCAAGGTAGAACTGTTTTGCCCACTGATATCTCTAGCAGTAGCGGCAGCAGCTCCAAATTCATTAATCTTAATCTGTTGCACCAATAAGGTGCTGGCAATACCATTGAGGTGGGTGGTCAGAGAAGTGGTCTGAGCAACCAAAGAGATTTCCTGCCCATTCATTGTCTTGGTTAAGCAAGATAGGTTTTTTACCTCTTGTTCCAGTGCGTCCTGCCTATCAGCAACATCATTTGTTACTTCTGCTAGTTGATCTAAGGCAAGAGCGCAGTTGATCCGGGGTTGGCCTTTCAAGCCAGGGCAACAATCATGATTGCCATGAGCGGGAGTACTAGTGACCTCAGCTTCCTCTTCACCTTCAGACTCAGAGGACAAATCATCAAGATTAGAAAGTGATTGTCTCAAATACTCAGTTTTTCCTTGCAATGTAGCTACTTAGTTGGTGAGCGAGGAAATGCAAGGGTCAGGCATAGGTTTGACTGGAGGAGGGTTCTAAACAGAATATTGATGTCAAGTAGTGGCCTTGATCTCAGCTATGGCTTCCTATACCTGGGCTTCAAAGTCAGACAGGACCTCACCAGGAGGAGCAGGAGGAGTCACCTCAATGGACGCTACTCTATCATCCATGTAATTTTGCACTTGATACAGAGTGTTGCCCAATGCAGCCTTATCCAGTCTGTATTGGTGTTGTAGATGGCAGCCCCAGGTATCAACATGAGTCCCAACCAGCTCAAGCTGAGAATTAATATGATCACAAAATTGGTTGAGTTTGGTAACCAGAGTCTCAAAATCCTGATGATGTTTTAGAAGAGCGGCCTTGATTTGACCACACCACATTGCTTGATGCTCATCTAATTTGCACAGTCAATCCTTGATATATCCAGGGAGCAAGGATTGAAGGGAATTCAGAGATGAGGTTAGGCATTTTTGGGAGGTCAGAAAGTCATGTTGGTTATCCAAAATACACAAAAAGAGGCTATAGGACCATTCTTGATATGCCATATTTTGAGCATGATTGTTTGAGACAGCAGTGGCTACAGCATATCAAAGCTGGTTCTGGGATCCTAATGCAAGTTGATGGTGAACCATGGCAGGTTGAATAAACTGGTTGACTAAAATGCCAATAGTATTCATAGACTCCATCAGCGCAGGGGGAAGATCAAAGTTCAAGAGGAATGAATACAGGTCTTTGGAAGCATAACTGGGAAAGAGACCAGGGATAGTGTGCATTGCCACAGTGCCTGAGTAAAGGAGGGAGCAGGCAGCAGCACAAGCTTGCTTGTAGTTGAGAGAGAAAGCTGGAAGGGGTCCCATGTGGCCCCAGGAGACAACACCAGTACCATAGGAGTTGAGGGGGCATTGGTGATGTCTTCTTCTAGAGGAGGACTAGAAACTTTAGGGTGCTTGGGTACTTCAGAAGCCAAGGGAGAAGGACCAGAGAATGCATGCAAGAACAGGGTAACCAAGGGGCTTGCAGCCCGTTTAGTGAGCATCATTTTGTTGTGTTTGGATCCTGGGGACAACATACAGGAGGACACAGCAGGAAATCTTTATAACAAAAGATTTGAGGTTCAAAGCTAGCCTTGGGTTAGCCTTCAGGGCAAAATTAAGGACACATACATTAATTTTCTGGAATACAAGATGTGAGAGTCCTTTTGGTAAAAAGGAAAGGAAAAAGCTTGAAGAATACTGAAGCCAACACAAATGTGGATAAACTTGTCTTTATTAGGAGAAATGATTTTACTTAAATAGTAGATAAGGGTCAATAATCACTCATTAGGTAGAAAGAGTGGCAGAAGGGGCCACATTGGGATAAGGTAATACCAGGATCAGTCAAAGGCAGGTATGATAATCTGGAATGAGTGGAGATTGAACCAGAACCATTTGCAGAAGGTGAGGAATTCCCAAAATCAAAAGCAAAACCAACCAAATCTTTGCACATATCATTATTTGAAGGCCAGATCAAAATAGCATTAATGGCGCAATTTCTGATAGACCATTAGGGTATTTCTCCCAAAAGATGGAGGATCAGGGCATAACTAAATGATTTAAAATAAGGAATTGTTGGCAGTTGTGGAATCTTTAAAACATTGGCAACACCATCTCATGTTGGCGTGTCATTCATTTTTAGTAAGGACCAACCATAAAGCTCTTTTGTATTATTGTCAACCCAGGTTTTTGTTGGGTTGTCAATCCAGATGGCATGGTGATCTGACAAGATACAAGTCTTACTACAAGTTCATTAAGGATACTGATAATCACTTGACAGATGTGCTAAGCAGAAACCCTTTCCATCTTCTGGATGATGATAAAGATGATGAGTTTAACATGCACACTATGATTACAGGTAGACTAGTTTCTTTTGTATTACCACCACCTGCTTTTCTGACCACCATGTCCTTAACTGAGGGAGCAGGCCTAGACTTATATTCCAAAGTTTAGTTTCTGTAGCCTCTGTCCAAAGGTTACAATAGGCTATCAAACTAGCATGTGCAAGCCCAGTTGGCCAGCTACAGGGCTATCACAAGATAGGTCCGGTTCTATATCATCAAGGTTGCTTGTGGGTTCCAGAAGAAACCATTTGGGACAAAATCATAGAGGACCATCATACTTGTCCAATGGCAGGCCACCCAGGGAAAAACAAAACAGTGTAACTAATCCACCATCAGTTTTCCTGAAAAGTTTTGACAGTGCAGGTAGCAGCTTTTGTTCAGGACTGCCTGGTATGTGTTTGGTCCAAGGCAAGCCAGAACAAGACTACTGGATTACTGGTTCCATTGCAGCCTGCTGCAGGACCCTGGACTTCTGTGTTGGTGGATTTAATTGGTGAGCTTCCCAATTCTAATGGGTTTAATGCAATAATGGTGGTGGTAGATTGTTTCATAAAAATGCATATTTTGTAATTTTCTTGACCACAATTACTTCAGTGGAAACAGCTAGGTTGTTTGTGAATAGGATCTTTTCCCTACATGGCATCCCAATGGAGATTGTGAGTGATTGCAGACCCCAATTTGGGTCATTATTTGTTAGATTAATCTGTTTCCTATTAACTGTGCTAGTTTACACTTTAAAATTTTGTTTTAATTTTCTAATCAATAAATTTAAATAATGATAACAATTTTATCTAAATAAATCTTATTTAATCCTTATAATATAAAAACTTATATTAAATTAATTCCTTTTCTACTTACAGCTAAATTAAACTGTATTAAAAGCTAGTAACAATCTTATTTCATATACCATTATTTCTTGAAAGCTGATTATTAAAAAATGACATCATTCTAAAAAGAGCAACATAAAAAAACAATAAAACCTGATATGATAATTTTTGTTGGAAATTAAATTGTTGCCTAAAATCTTAGCTTTTTTTAAAATATTTAATTTAAAATATAACAATTTTTGAATCCCTCTTTTTAAAAAGAGGGCAGATAGCTTTATTGCATATTTAATAAATAAATATTAAATAACTTTGGATTTATTTTATAAAAAAATCTAGTAAAAAGTTAAAAAAACTAAAGCTAAAATTAAAACTAAACTTTTATTAAAATTTCAGTGATCTCATTTAGCATAAGTAACTTATTCTTAAGTTAGGTTTTATAGAAAGTATATTATAAGAACTTAGAAAAGAGTAAAAGTTTTTCTTTTCAATTCTTAAGTATTTAATATTAATAAAATAGCTTTATACAACTATTTAATAAAATTATATTTTTATACTGTATACTAGAGATAATATGTATACAAAATTCAAACATAAAAAAGAATGTATCAAAATCTTGCTTTATTTAATTAAATTTTATAAAGGTTAAAATTTATTTAAACTAAATGGAAAATGATCTTAGTCATTGTATTTATAAAAATAAGATACAACTTTAATTATACAAGCAAATATTTAAATGTGATTAAAAAATAACATTTTTATTTTGATAGATTTAAGATATATAAAGTTCATTTTTTAAGAACTGTTAAAAGTTATAATAACTTAAGTTTATTTAAAACAAAAGGTTTTTGAGTTGGTTACTAGAAGTAAGCTAAATAATAATCTATACTTTAAATTGAGTTTACTGATTAAAATATCATAATTTAAGAGTTAATTAGAATATTTTATTTCAAATAATAATTTTATAAGCTTACATTCAAAGCCACTTAAAGATACTAAATCAGTATTGAAATATAAAGTTGCAGCACAATTCTGAAAGCTGAGATTAAGGGCTTTCTAATGATACTAGTTTGAGCGAGATTAAAGTACTATTTGCTGAAATATCAACAGTTAACCAGAATATAAAAAGGGGTAAATAAACAATGATATCAGACTTCAGGGGTGATATTGATAAATTAAAGAGATCAGTTGGGGGTCAGTTGGGGATTTATGCCTGTAGTGCAAAAGCTCAGCTAACATGGTATTTAAACAGCTCAACTTTACAGAAATTTACTTTACAATCCACACCTTTACTTCTCTCTGATAACTGCACATCTATTTTCAAGCAAGAACTACCTGAACCAAGCCAAGGAACCCAATCACTATTATTAGGGAACCTATCAAGTTTGCACCTCAGATGACACCCTTCTTCTCACTGGGGGCTTCTACTAAGAGAGAAAGAATCTCTATGCTTAAACAAGCATTCCTTTTTACTGCTGGCAATGATCTTAACAGCTTTGTTGAGCATTTCTTATTAAAAACAGAGTTTGGAAAAAGTACCTTCTTACCTGTCATACAAAATTCTAAGACAGATGATTTCCTTAACAACCTAAAGGAATTGATGTCAGAGTCCCCTGCCAAGCATCTTCCTTCCCTAAGAGCATTGGTTACATCAAGCTACAGTTTAAAAGAGCTTTGGGATTGTGGATTTAAAATGACAAAAAATGAGTATTCATATTCTAAAAAAATAAAAAAATGCTAAAAAAGTATCATTAAATTCAAAAAATAAAAAAGGAAAAAATGATTCAGTAAAGAAAGAAAACATAAAAAATATTTTAAAAAATATATTAAAAAATTCATTTCCAACTAGTCAATTCACTAGAAAATCCCCTGGATTAATTTATGAAGAATTATAAAAAGAATTGAGTGAATACTCAACTAAAATAAAATACTCACTATTGAAAACAAAAAAAGAAATTTATGAAGATATGAAAATAAAAAACAATATTTCTATTTCTCTTTCCACTTTCTATAAGCTTATTCCTAATAATATAATTAAAAGCAAAAAACAAACTGATATGTGTAACATTTGCAACTTGAAAAAATCATTAGAAATGAAGAAAAAGGAGTTGAGTATAAAGAAGTTGCCATTGCCTAAATTTATTAAAGAAAATTTGGAATCTATTGACCTAAATGAAAAGTTTTATAAGCATCAAAATAAAGAATATATTAGTGATATAAATAATCTTGATGATAATTCATGTGTTATAGTAATAGACTATAAAGAAAACTTTAAAATAGGTGGGGTCCTATAGAGACAAATAAATTTTTTATGAGAAAATACCTATTTCTTTATTAGTTTTTGCAATTGCTTTTAAAGAAAATGAGAAAATTAAATATGAGTATCATGACTTTTTATCTGAAATTTTATCTCATGACTCTTTGTTTTCAGGTCAGTGTTTGATAAGTCTGCTTAAAAATAATAAATTTAAGAATATTTAAAATATTAAAGTTTGGACTGATAATGGTAATCATTTCAGATCTTATGAATTCTTATATTATCTTTTTAAAGAGGTACCTAAAGTTATAAAAGGAACCATTTTTTAATAGATTTGTTGAGTGTCATGGCAAAAGTATTGTTGATAGTCATTTTGTTGTATTATCTAAAATATTTAAACAAAAGGAAAATGAGATGTATATAAAAATATAAATGATCTCAAAATGGTTTTTGAGAGAGAGGAAGAAAGAAAGGGTTTATATGAGTCACTTGTAAATAATTCAGATGTTTTCCAAAAAAAACTTTTTTTACATCTATGATAGAAAATCTTGGCCTAAAAAAAGCTGGCTTAAAGTCAAAGCATTTTATGTTAATCTTTCATATTTAATGAAAGATGGTGAGCTGTATGTTTCACCTTTGACATTTGAGGATGTTAAGGAGTACTCCAAAATAAATTATTGTGCAAAGTTCTGCACAGATGACAGAGAAACAAAGAGAGCTGATACTACTAAAGGATTAGTAGGACATGTTCATGAAGTTGGACACAACAAAAACTTATATTTCACATAGGGTAAATAGTCTTTTAAATACAACAGCTTTTTTTTATAAAAATAACTAAGAAATTAATTATATGAGCCAAAGATAGGGTAATAGCAATTATGGCTTTGGGGCTGCTATTACTCTCCCATGCAACTCATATATTTGATTCTTGGCTTATTAAAATAGAAAAAAGGGTTTTAGCAAAAAATAAAGTTAATAGAAATAAGATTTGTTTTTATTATTTGTATAATTTACACTCTTAAACTTTTCTTCAGTAAACTAAGCATTATATTAATGTTCAAAAAACATAAGTTTACAACTTAAAAGATACCAAAGAAGTTAAAAGGCTTTGAAATGCTTAAGCTGGCGCCTTGGCTTAATCTAACAAATAATGACCCATTTGCTGCATTGTTTCTAGCCTTGAGTGAGCCCAGGGAGGTGACGGGAACTGGGTTGCAAAAGGGTAACAGCATCCCTTGGCGGTTCTCCATGCAAGCAGAAGAAGAATACCTGAAGGCTCAGTTGAAGGATTTCTAATTTGAGGGTCAGGTGCTCTCGGTCTTGCAGCAGGGGACGGTATCCAGCATAGTCAAGTCAGACCTTTGCGCTTGGGCAACACCTGGGGTTACTGAGGCTCAACCAGTCAGTTGTAAAACCTCTGACAACTTTGAGCAGCGTCTTTGGAAAGCCTTCCAGGAAGTGTTGAAGTCATACACAGTGGAGGGTACTGCTTATCTGGTACCAATGGTGATGGCTGACAACCTTGTTCTTCAAGGAACCAACCACTGTGATACCAAGCAGGATGAGAACATGGGAGTCTTCCTTGAGTGGGCCTTGTCTGTATTCTATGGGGTGGGTGGTCAGGTCCCAGTAGAGTATACCCTTTGTGAGAGTCTTCTGTTGGACTGTATCTTCTTGGGGGTCACCTTTCCTGTGGACATTGGGGTCAATTGTGTTTCTTGTTTGGTGGGGATTTGTTGCCCAATACTTGGTCACCGGCTTTGCAGATCTGTAGGCAACCAGTTGTGTTTTATGGCTGCCATTCAGGTGGTAGAGCAGTTGGTGTGGTACTGGAAGAGTCTTTTCAGTCTCCAATAAACACTTTGTTCTTCATTATTACTCATACTTTGGTGCATCACTATTATAAACAGGACAACACCCATGAAACCTTTTAATTGGGCTTTTTTTTGGGTTGTTGTCCTCATTGGGACTAACTCTTGGTCACTAGGAGAAGCACACATATACTGAGTGTGTACTCTAGTGATCAATTGCTCAGGACAGGGAACCTTAAGGGTGTAGGAGTTGGGGCCAGTCTTCTGGATAACTTGATCTGGGCCTTGCCAAAGAGAGTCAAGTTTGGATTTGCAGCTGTACCCTCTATTGCTGACAAAGTAAACTGAGTCTCCTACCAGGTAAGTGGATAGGGCAGGGCATTTGGATGCAGCTTGTTCTAGGTCCTGCAACTTATGGTTTAAGTTTATGGTGTAGGCTTATGATTGCAAGAAGATAAGGGTTTGAACAAGCTTGTTAAGGTACGCCTCTGGGGACACAGCCAGACTGGGCTTTACCAGAGAATATAGTAAAGGGGAATATCTGGTTGTTGACCATAGAGCAGTTGGAAGGGTGGCTTGCCAGTGACACAATGGTATCCAATATTGTATGCAAAGGTAGCTGCAGGCAGAAAGGTACCACATTTAGTCTAATAGTCAACAGCCACAATGATGAACTTATTGTGACTGTTGGTAGCTGACAAGGCGCCCACTACGTCAATGGTCACTGTATGGAAGGCAAACCCAGGATGCACAAGTCTGTGTTGGAACTTAGCAACCTTAGGTCTATTGATGCTGTTGTCATAACAGGTGGCTAGTGTCTCTACTACATCAGTGTACAATTCTTCCCATAAGCAGTGCTATTTTAACAAGGCTAACGTCTTCTGTATACCACCATGATCATTAGTCTTGTGAGCAGCCACCACTGAGTCCATGTGTAGTGATGAGCATATTTAAGATATCTAAGAGTTTCCACAAAGCTTCATGAGCTGTCACTTAGAGACCTTGGTGTCAATGGCTAACTTCTTGAGAGCCCTCTGTATCTCTAACAGCTCCTCCCCCCACAAAGAAAGATCCTCTATAAGCTTGTCATAGAGAATGATAGCCATGGGAAAATACTAAGGCAACAGTAGGAAGACAGGAGATACAGTCAAAATTCTGGTGGGCTGCTCCAGCTATATGCATGATTTTGTAGTTGTAGGCTTGGAGTTTAATGGCCCAACATGCCAGACGCCCTTCAGGATCCTTCAGGGTCTTGAGCCATTGCAGGGAGACATGGTATGTTACAACCGTAAATTTTACCCCACATAGATACACTCTGAACTGTTGGTTTGAGTATATCACAGCCAGACAATTATGATTGATGATATTGTAGTTCCTCTTGTGAAAATTGAGCGTGCACAAGCAGTATCCTACAGGGTTTTTGAGTCCCTCAGAGTTCAGCTGGGAGAGGAAACCCTCAATACCAGTCAGGCTAGTGTCTGTATGAACCACAAACAGCTTGAGAAATCCAGGATACACTAGTACTGGGGCTGCTGCCAGTGTTCCCTTGAGGGCATTAAGGCATATTGGCACGCTGAACTCCAGAAGAATTCTTTATCAGCATGGATAAGCTGAAAGAGGGGGTTGCCCAGGGAGTCAAAATTAGGAATGAATTGGCGGTAGTACCCAAGAAGACCTGCATTTCCCACTTATTGGCCAGGATCTGCATTTTCTCAATGGCTTTCACCTTCAGAGGTACAGGCTGGAGTCCACCTTGACTAATGATGAATCCCAAGAACTCTAGATGTCACTTGAAGAAATTGTATTTGCGTGGCCTGAGCTTGAGATTAGCTGCAAGTAACATCTGGAAGACATCCTCTAAGTGTTGCAGGTGATCATTAAAACTTTTGGGAAAACACATTAATGTCATCCAGGTATACCAGGACACTGGTGAGTTTGAGGTCACCCATCACTGTATTCATAGCCCATTGGAAGGTATTCAGGGCATTGGACAGACCTTGGGGCATCCTTGTGGGTTGGAATAGCCCTTGGTCAGTGATAATTGCACTTTTTTCTTGGTCAGTGGGGGTAGATCAATATGCCAGTACCCACTGGTAAGATCCATTGCGCTGAAGAACTTGGCGCCTCCCAGGTGGTCCAAGGTATTTATAATGCAAGGGAGGGGGTATGAATCCTTCTTGGTAACCACATTCAGACAGTGGTGGTTGATTATCACTTGGTTTCTGCAATCCTTCTTTTTGACAATCAGGAGAGGGGAAGCCCAAGGGCTTATTGGGAACCAGTAAGCCAGATATCAATAGTTTCTGGAGCCCCTTGTTGGCTACAGCATGATTATCTTGGCTACGACATATAGATCTGGAGCAAATTGGAGGGCTATCCTGGTTATCAATGTGATGCGCTATGTCTACTGCCTTCCTAAGGTCATATTCATCTTTAGCAAACATATTCCTGTATTGAGCAAAGCAATCCATAGCTAGGCCATTTTGCTCTTTGGAGAGGCTGGATAGCAATTTGCAGCTGATGACTGAAAGAACTCTAGGTTTCTCACAGGGCAGGCCCAACTATGAAAAATCCGCAAAGGGGGAGGCTTCCTTTAGTTTGCCATGTTCCTCTAACCGTATATGACCTAGAATTGGTACTTGGAGACAGCATTGGCTTTTTGGCTCATGTTGGCCAGCAATACCAGAATTTCCTGGTCACTGGGCAGGATGATTCCTGGCCCAACCCAAGGTTCCAATCAAGATGCATTAGGGATGCCAAAGATCTCTCTGTGATTACCAGTAGGGAGTGCAAGTGATATACCAGTGTTATGTATTGCTTGCAAATATGATGGAATGAAAACTGTGAAATATGTGCACACAGGGATGCCCTTGGCCTCTATAACCAAGAGAGGGAGCCCCTTAGCCTTCTTACTGTGCAGAGCATAGGCAACTGGAAGTTCTCTATCTGTGTATTCCAGGTTGATGTAGTGCAACCAGAGTAAGGGCAGGTCTGAAGGGCAGTTGCCATGATAGAAGATCAGAATGTAGTGGCCCAAGATACCAAACATATGGTCTCCATGATTGGTCACAGTGTTGTACTGGACCATAAAGCTAGTTCCAATAAGGAGGTCATAGCTATTATTCTCCAGAACTATGGCAGGTGGGGCCACTATTGGCTTTCCAAAGCAAAGAGGGAGAGGAGATTAGGCTCCTTTTGCTCTAGTAATCTGTGGCCCAGCAGTACCAAACTCTTTGTGGTAAGCCAAGTCCAATGCCAGCTTCAACCTTTTGACCAGCGGTGAGGATATAATACCCCCTGGAGCACCAGTATCCAATATAGCTCTGATATGGTTTTTTTACTACCAGGTTGATGTGGGTACAATCCTGGTGGTCTTCTCTGATCTCCACAATCTTAGAGACCTGGTGTACGCCCAGTTTTTTGGATTTATTAGGAAGTGATGAGGAGCAACT
Organism: Entomophthora muscae; assembly: GCA_014839935.2. Lineage (NCBI taxonomy): Eukaryota > Fungi > Entomophthoromycota > Entomophthoromycetes > Entomophthorales > Entomophthoraceae > Entomophthora > Entomophthora muscae. The sequence continues at coordinate 16,689 of QTSX02004441.1, forward strand.
TTTGGGGAAGCTTCAAATATGAAATTTAAGAGGAAGAGAGTATGTTTTATTGGATAATACTTTAGACTTATATGGCTTGCGCTGTGGCAGGGATTCAAGTTGGATCAAAGATAAGGGGAGCCGTGTGCAGAATGGGTTTGAGTTAAGGGATACCGGAACAAGTCATGCAATATTGGTTTGCTGCCGTTTCTGGTATATTGAACTGTATACTGGATTGGCACCAAACCGGGAAATCACAGGATGTTAAGTGTGCTGGCAATGACCAGAATACCTGTACGTCCAGCTCCTTGACAGAAGATAGCCATGGCAGCTCTTACAGCTGGGCTTGCTTCCTTGAGGGATTCTAGAGGTGCCGAGATGGTTACTGTACGCAGCAGATTGGCCAGTCATTCAGCGCTGTCCTCTTCATAGGTGACTTCAACACCTGGCTGAGCTAGTTGTTTGGCATAAGGCAAAGAGACCTTTCTCTTAGCTATTTTCAGATTAACCACCTCAGGGCAAAGCATAGTCCAATGGGTTTGAGATTAACTGTGAGGACTCAATGTGAGAGGTCCTCTTGAACTCCTTCAGATTCAGCATCCTTGTGAATTAGTTGGGGTCAAAGTCAATCAGAGAGGATTCATCCTTAGGATTCAAATCAGAAGGCTATGAGGCAGCAGGCCTCTGAGCAGGTTTGTAGGGGGGCAGAGGTATGGGGGAGATGAGGGCGTCAAAACTTCAAAGACCGCCAAGAATTTCTCCTGGTCCTGGCTGCTTAGTAGTTTTTTGACTGGTCCTCATTGTCCTCCTCCTCTGGTTCTGCGCCTAGCACCAAGACCTTGTGGGGATATTTAGAATCCCAAGAGAGATGCCCAGGTTTGTTACACTTAAAGCAAAGCAAAGACAAGCTAATTTATTTAAACTACCCAGGTTGGGCTTGGCCATCTTTGAGCTTTCAGCACTGAAGTTTCTGGGTCAGGTTCAGTGAGAGGCTTGGGTATTCCTTCAGGTAGGGGGATCTTGAACTCTTCTTTGTAGGTTTGCAGCAATTGGCTCAGGTCAGGGACTGTCTGGGCAATGCAAATCCCAGATTTTTGGGCCAGAGATAGTTCCCTGTTAACCGTACCACATTGAGGAGGGCTGACTGCACATCAATGAATGCCACCGCCTTCATGGAGGCCAAGGTACGTGCCTCCAAGTAGAATATGGAGGTAAAATCTTCCAAGGTTTCTCCCCCTTGAGTTTGGTATCCAAAGAGTCAATCCTTTGTCCCAGAAGAGCCTCCTGACTGCCAAACTCTTCCATCAGTGCCCTGGAGATATTGTCATAGGTCCAGCCACTTTCTGGTAGGTGGGGTAGTATCAATGTCTGAGTGTCTGTATCCAGGCAGTTGATCATGGTACAGTCCTTAATAGCCTTGTCTGCTCCGTACATTGAGTTTCATTATAGCCAAAGGAGCATGGCAACACTACTCTTTCTGTCAAACCTGGGGAGATTGGCCAGTTTGAAGAAGAGCAAAGTGTTATGGGGAGCAGCTGGTGCAGCCTCCTAACTAGGGAAGGAAGGTTGGTCATGGTTGATATTGGAGGCATAAAAGCGTGCTTCAGATGCAGCCTTATGATCCTCTTCCCAAAGTGCTTCCAGGTCTTATACAGTCTCTTCAATGGTGACCAACAATGGTCCATCATTCTCAGTCACCACTTCTAATCCTTGGATGGAGCGGGGGAGCCTTTGGTTGATCTCTTCCTTGCTATCCAGGCTGTGGTACTCCTCCTGCCCAGAGAGCTCCTATATCTAGCCCAGGACTGGCAGCCAGTCTCCATGGGGCTCTGTAGGGCAAGGAGGCCGTCCACCTTATGCTCCAAGGGAGCCAGTTTATTGTTCCCTCTCTCCAACTGGTCCTAGAGGGAGGTCATCAGAGCCTGGTGTTCATCCAGTTTGTCAGTTTAGGCTCAATTCTCAGTCAAGTGATGTCTAGATCCTCTTCTGGGAGGCCTAAACGCTTTTACTGGTTACTCAGTGACTCTTGAATCTTGGAGATCTTCTTGGGGCTGATTTTGTCTTGGCTTTGACACCCACGGAAAAGGGGGGTTGCCTTGGCCTGAAACCATCAACCTTGTGCCAACCCTTGCAAAATTCTCTTTAGAAGGATTCCAAGTCAACACCAGCTTCTTTTAACTCTTGCTGCAGCTTGGATAAATGGCAGTAAAGTTCCAAGATATCAGGACCATTGTTGCATTTGGCGGGAGGAGCGGTTACAGCTGGCTGGCTGGGGCCCACCAAGGGGAGTTCTGCCAAGCGTTGGCTCAAGACAGCCACCTCTTGGACAAGATGGTGGATACCTGTCTATTCTCTTTGATAGGGGATGCCACTTCAACAGTCCATTTGGAGCCCAAGCCTTTTTATGCAAAGGGGTTAGATCACTTGGTGCTTCACTAGAGAGCTCAGCCCTTGTTCTACAGCTTGGACCAGGGGATAGTGCTGTCCTGCACCGCCACAGCTTGTGAAAGTTAGTGGTTTGTTGATTTGAGGCTGGGGACGGATTGCTGTATAGGAGCTGAAGGAAGGTTTGTTGACCTGACACTAGTGCACCCTGGTCCTGTATCAGGCTCTGCAGGTGTCCCAGGTTACTCAGCAGTGGCAGATGGCTGGATGGGCAAAGGGTGGGATATAATCCTTCACATGTCTGGCAGTTCAAAGGTCCTTGCAGAGCTGACCCAGGTTCACCAACTTATGTCGAGGCATCTCTCCCAAGAGGCTTCAGAAGTTGGGGGCTGTATGGCCAGGAGTTGATATTGATGCCGGATGTTGTCTGCTCCATTGTCCATCTTTGCCACGGTCTGCCAGATGGCTTCCACAAATGGCTAGTGTCGGCATCCACCCCCATAGCTGTGGCGCAGTCAATAGCAGGGGGCTTCTTTTATTGAGAGGTAAGGGCTGAGGACATCATATATGAATCTTCACACTTGAGCAAGGCCACTAGGGAGATCTGGGTAGGCATTAGGGTTGCCCCAAGGCAGCCCCCCTCCACCAAGAAAGAGCTGTGAGGGTGCAGAGGACCAGCAGCAGGTTCAAAAATTGTCATGAGCCAAAGGTTTGTGGTTCAGACTGTTTAGCTACACTGGGTAAGAATCAGCCCTTGTAATCTTTCTATCACTATACCTGAAAGCAGGGGAGTAAATATAATAGGGGTGAAAAATAGGTTGGGGTAAAAGGGTGTCTTTATTTGATATGTCACCAAGTACATATAATCAGGTGGGAAATTGGGAAGAGGGGGAGTGGGGAATTTGGGACAGGCTTGGCGTCAACGCCAATATTGGCATCCACATTGGTATTAGCTATCAACAACCACCCAGAAGTAAGAGCTTATTGGGCAATCAGATTGTTGACGTCACCTCTGTTTATTCTCCTGGACTTAAGCCCCAGGTGTGCGCTTTACATCCGGAATCAAGTGCTCTAGTGTCTATGCCTTAATGAGAACCTTATAACCAGACAGTTCCCAAGGAAATTTGCCCAGGATCTAGAACGCTCTGGTGCCCACAAAAACTTGCTCCATTGATCGCTTGATTGCCTAATGTGAGCTCAAATCTGGATCTAAAATTGAACTTAATGTCCATCAAATCCATCTTCCATCCGCATATTTACGGCATAAGATTAAAGATATGGATTGGGCCAAACAAACCCAGACAGTCCTCCCTGTACATGGAGTCAAAAGTTTGGTCTACATTTATAGCAGCAGAGGTGATGGCTGTAAAAGCAAGCCTGCCTCCCTACGGCAAGATCCCAAGAGAGTTGTCCATAAATTTGGAGTTGTCAGTTAAACTCTTAAGGATCTAGATACTGGGCAGCTGGTCACCCAAGTACCTGGGAAAGGCTCCAGTAGATCCAAAAGGACCTCTATTAAGGGCAGTGACTGGTAAAGAGATCTAATATAAAAGGTCCATTGGTTGCTACCCTAGCGGTATTAAGCACAAGATAAAGCTTATAGGGAAATAAAATGGCTTGTTATGCTAAGGTACTTTATTGAGATGCAATTGAATCTAAACTCAGGCACAACTGGATGAGGGCTTGGGCTACTTCAGCATGAATAAGCCACACATTGGGAAGCCAACAGAACACAAAGGGAAGGGAAGGGGGTTTGGCTACGGGAACAAAATTAACACAATCAATACCAATGGAATAGGGGGATGCCATGTCAAGCAAGATGGACTCCTATGGGGGCTTTCACATCCAGAAAACTCTGCAGGTGTCTTGCTGCCAATAAAACACATGATCCCCAAGAGCCAAACCAATTACTTGGGCATATTGTGTAGCAACTGGGGATAGATGATTTTTAACCCCCAAGTACCAGATTTCCAATCAACCTCCTTGACCAACAGCTCCCTTCCCTAATGTAGCTTAGAAGCTCCAAGGTAGCGCTCATAGCTTGTCAAGGTCAATACTCACAACTATCTAAACCATGTCCCAAGGGCACGGGACCCGCTGCAGAACCAGGGTCAGACTGCAGGGTAAAGATGACCTCCCAAAGTTTGGCAGCATGCCTCGCTTGATCACCGGTCAGAGCAATCCCGCCACCAGAGAAATTCTGAAGGCGTGGTTGAGTGTCCTGCACTAGCTCTGCTCTAGGGGTCCGCCACTGCCTGCTGCTCCCAATTTTGAGCTTTCTGGCCCAGATGGTGTAGGGTTCTCCAAGTCCAGTATCAATGCTGACCAGCTGGCCCTCAAGCAGTCAGAGCTGATGTCAAAACCGCAGGCTCAACCCGCCAGCAAGGTTCAAACCAAGAGGGTTTGTGGCCCGCAATCCAATTATCTGGTCACCCAAAGCCAGACTAGGAAGTCAACTCAAATTACCAAATCCAACAACATGAACAGATGATGATCCTTCACGGTGGATACCTCAATTTGGCGCTTGACTCATTATCAGGATCAAGCCATCCCCTTCTTCCATCCAGCTGTGTGATCACCAATCATGTTCCTACTATCCATTGACTCACAATAGCTATATAGTCACTATCTTGCAATAAAGATTATTATCTAGCTTGTAAATATTTTCCCTGTGTAACTCTGCTAAAAAAAGCACAGTTACAATATTGGTAGCAGAAGTAGGCTCTCCATCCTACCTTATCTTGAAAAATTCCGCCTGTTGCCCGCACACGCCGTGGCCAAAAAATCTTTGAGAGAATTATGTCTGGCCTCCCGCCCAACTGGACTCTGTATACTCCTGGTACTGAGATACCTGATGGTTTTGTCCTCTACCAAAACATGGTGATCCTGCTACCTGCCTTCAATGCTCTGTCTGCCCAAGGGTTCTTTCAGACATCTTCCTTGATGCTGCAACCAGCTGACAAAACCACCATGCTCGCCTATGTTGCACAAAGACTTTGCAGCGCCGCCTTAGAGCCCTTTGCCAGGGCCAACGACAACAATGCTGCCGCATGGATTCAGTCCGCCCAAAGCAAGCTGGCTCAAATGGAATGCCCACAGCACCTCTGGATTACGGAGATTTCCATTTGCCTGACCCATGATGCTGGCACCTGGTGTGACAAGTGGCACAAAGAGCACACTGACAAAAACTGGAACACCTTCAAACAGGACTTCTTGGCGAGGTTTGTGCTTAAAGATACAGCACTCATGATCATACGTCAAGTAAAGAACCTGACCCAGACAGGCACTGTTAAAGAACTCACCCGCACCTACAAGGAACTCTGTCTCTGTGCCCCATCCAACATGGCCTTTGACACCCCAGCCACACACCTCATGTTCTACAACGCCCTCAAGTTGCACGTGATGAGACATGTGAACCTGGACCAGGTAATCAACCTGCAAAGCCTGTACCGTGAAGCAGAAAAAGCGGAACAAACATCCAACACTCTACACAAGACACAGACTGGGAAACAAGAAAGGCCCAAGGACTCCCATCCAAGCGGGCGCTCCTCTTGACCACCCCCTGGAGGCAATGGAAACAACAACAACCACAAACCCACGGGTTTGAATGGGAATGGAAATTGAAATAATGGCCAGTCAAATCACACCCATTTCCATGTCACCGCCACCCAAGGCAACCAAGATTAGGGAAAAGCCCAGGGAGAGCACTAAGCAAGCCAAGCTCTCCTCACACAACTCCTGACTCACCCAATGATGAGTACTGACCCAAGGATGTGGACCAATGTCCAATGATCCAAGTACCCTCAGAAGGCCCAGTACTATACACCATTGCCAGACATCCCAATAAATTGATGTCTTACCCTTTCTGCTTTTGCAGTTACACAGGCTCATCACTCCTGGACTTAGGCGCAGATTGAACTTTAGTCAACAGCAGCTTTTTGGATAAATTCAAGCTGGCCACTAATTCTTTGCGGATTAAAAACGTGGTCCTAGCTGATGAACACCACATTGCTGTGACAAAGGAAACTGCCCCCTTCTCTGTCATGCTTGAGAACCTCAACTCCATCATCCAAGGTCCCGTCATTGACTTCCCTAAATTTGACATTGTACTGGGACTAGACTGGTTATGGAAAAACAATCCCCATGTGGACTGGGCAACCTCAGTGTTGACCATCAAGCGTGAAGGTGTCAACCACCAAATCTACCCAGACTCTGTTGACCAACTCCTACGTGACCACGTCTTTGTACACATCACAGAGACTTTGGACAAGAAGGAAAACCTGAAAGCAATTGACTGGTATTCCTTCCAGTATGAAATCATACACTTCAAGGACCACCAGGACAACTCCAAGCCTCAAGATTGCGACATTGTGGCCCGTCACCCAGAAATCTTTAAAGAAGCGTTACCTGGGCTACCCCCTGAGAAGCACATCCAACACTCTATCCAGCTCAAGGGGGCTGTACCCAAGGCACACACCATCTATCAACTGGCCCCAAACAAGGACAAAGCCCTATGTGCCTACTTCAAGGAGGCACTGTAAAATGGACTTATCCGCCCCTCACAGTCTCCCTTTGGGGCCACTGTATTCTTCATGGCTAAAAAGGATGGTACCTTACGCCTGGTCACAGACTACTGCGCCTTGAACAATGTCACCATTAAGAATTTTTACCCACTACCACTAATTGACAATCTCTTTGGCACCTTGGGAGGAGCCACCGTCTTCTCCAAGATTGATCTAACTGCAGGATACAATCAGATTTGTATCAAGGAGGAAGACATCCCCAAGACAGCCTTCCACACCAAGTACGGTTCCTACAAATGTGTGGTACTCAACTTTGGCATGACCAACGCCCCGTCCACCTTCATGAACAAAGTGTTTGCGCCACACATAGGCAAAAATGCCCTAGTGTACCTGGACGATATTGTTGTCTACAGCCCCATGGTGGAACAGCACCACAAGGACCTGGAGGAAGTCTTTGCAACCTTGGCACAACACAAACTGTTGGCCAAGCCCTCCAAGTGCCAGTTCTTCCAGGAGCAACTACCCTTCTTGGGACACATAGTCTCAAAAGACAGCATCAAACCCAACAGTCAAAAGATACAAGCCATCTGCAAGATGGCACCTCCCAAGGACAAGTCAGAACTACACATCTTCTTGGGAATGGTGGCCTATGTACACGCTTCATACCTAGCTGTGGAGTCTTTATTGCCCCCTTGTCTGCCATAACAGGCGCCAAGTCCAAGTTTGTATGGACCCCCCCCCCCCCCAATGTGACCTTTGTTTCAGATGCCTCAACGAGAAACTCACAACAGCTCCCATCTTACAATACCCCAAACAAGACAGAGAATACCAGATGGAAACTAACACCTCAGATGCATCCATTGGGGGAGTACTACAAATTAAGAATAGTGATGGTGACTTCCTGCCCGTAGCCTACAAGTTGCGCAAACTGACAGGTTTTGAGTGTTGATACCTGATCCACGACAAAGAGCTACTGGCCATTGTACACTGCCTAGTCAAATGGCGCTGTTACCTGGAACGGCAGGAAGAATTCACAGCACTAACCAATCTCAAGTTGCTCATCTATTTCAAGACACAAGCAAACCTGTCACGCCGCCAAGAGCAGTGGATGGAAATATTGGAAAGGTTTAACATGCTCATCCAATATAAGCCCGGGGCCAAGCTCGCCATGGCAGACGCCCTGTCCCGTCTGTATGTCTGCGCCTCTAGGGGAGAGAATGAGCTTGACCCAGACTGGCCTCTCCTAGTACTACGTACAAAAGACAAAGGGTTCCCCACAGGCACAACCAATATCACCAAAGAAACGGTCATCAAGAATGAACATCTCTTTGCTGATGTATACGGGACTCTTCACAGAAAGATGTCGGATGGCATGACCATTCCCTACATCCCCACACATCAATGGGTCAACACCATTCTTTGCTACCACAGAGATCTTGGACATACTAAGAGCCAAAATCTAAACAAATTCCTAAAGCATAAAGCCTGGTGGCCAACCTTATACTACAATGTCCAGAAAGTGTTAGAACAGTGTGAGGTCTGCAAAAAGTTTGCTAAGAGCAAAACCCCGCCTAAGTCTGTACTCCCCATTCAAACCCAACTACCTTTCAAAGTATGGGCTCTTGACATTGTGGGCCCCATGCCAGGAAAGCCCAACAGCAAAAAATACATCATCACAGCCATTGACTTTGCAACAAGGTGGCTAGTAGCCCAAGCAGTGAAGGCACACACTGGCAACAACGTCTGACTTTTCATTGGCAAGGAAATAATCAGCAAGCTTGGAAAGCCAGAACTCCTGATAACCAATGGGGGCAAAGAATTGACCTCCAAAGACACCAATGTGTACCGCACCAAGAATGGGGTCAAACACACCGTCACAACACTGTACCATCCACAGGCCAATGGACGCGTAGAGCAGCTTAATGGTAGCCTCGTGCAAGCCCTAGCCAAACTCACTGCCGGGAGACCTGAATACTGGTATAAGCAGCTACCAACTGCAAAACTTGTGTGCCAAATCCAAGTGATCAGATCCACCAGAAAAAGCCCGTTTGAACTGGTATACGGCACACAGCCAAATATCATTCAAGCATTGACAGGACCCAAACTGGAAATTCCAAGTCAAGTCCCCCTCACTCAGATCCTCAAGTAGTAGAGGCCTACAGCAAACAAGCAGCCAAAGAAAAGGAACACTTACAAAATACTTTGTCCCCATTCACAATAGACATGAAGTCAGGGATGAATTCTGGGTCATGAATGTTGACAAGAGCAAACTACAACCCAAGAAAGTAGGGCCAGCAATCATTCTGAAGGTAAACAACAATAACACTTACCTTGTGCAAGGGCTTGGGAAACGCAAGCAAGACAAGACCCTACACCACAATTGCCTACGGCCCTGCAAAGCAAGACAGAGATAACAAGAAACCGCCCTGCCTACCACCAAATAACAACTGATTCAATATGGCGCCTGGGCTCCCAACAACCTCCCTGTTGACCTGCCCCCAGAGGAGGCCAACCTTCAGCCAGGGGATGTCAAAACCGCAGGCTCAACCTGCCAGCAAGGTTCCAACCAAGCGGGTTTGTGACCCACAATCCAATTATCTGGTCACCCAAAGCCAGACTAGGAAGTCAACTCAAATTACCAAATCCAACAACATGAACAGATGATGATCTTTCACGGTGGATACCTCAATTTGGCACTTGACTTATTATCAGGATCAAGCCACCCCCTCTTTCATCCAGTCATGTGATCACCAATCTTGTTCCTACTATCCTTGATTCACATGAACTATATAATCATTATCTCTCAATAAAGATTATTATCTAGCTTATTAATATTTTTCCCCGTGTAACTCTGCTAAAACAGCATAGTTACGACACTAGGACTCCCCCAGCAAGGGTACAGGCTCATGCCAAGGTATTGACCTTGGCTGCCCTCCTGCACTTTGCCCGGGGTAGCCCCCAACCCCTCTTTGTTTGATCCTTGCAACGGTGGGTGCAGACTAGGGGCGCCTTCCCAATCTGAGAACCCAGGGCAATAGATGGCGCCTCAGTTTTGCTACAAGGACTTCTGTTCCACACAGTTGTGGAAGGTTGCAAGAGCCTGGGCATGCCTGAAGATGCAGCAACTGGGGTGCTAGTGGGCCTATTTGGCTTGTATGGGCGGCTGCTAGGTGAGCAGTGTAAGGCAGCCCCAACCTGTCTTCTAGGATCTCTGCAAGCTCTGCCCCTTCTGATGCATGGCTGAAAGAGTGGATACCCAAGCTGCAAACTGAGATACCCAATCTTCTGTTCCGGTTCTTGCTGATCCTCCATTTTGGAACGTCAGTATAGCCCACCACTGACTTTCTGTTCCTCCTTGGGTGATCCACCAGATCAAGAAAGGATGCCTGCCCTTTCTGGTAAACCTGAGTTCAGTGGGGGAGATGCTGTATGCTGATTGGAGGTCAAACTATCCATCACTTTAAAAGCGACATTGATCCACTAGCTCTACAAATTGTGGGGCAGCCAGTACTCTTGCCCGGGATATAGGATAGGTCAGTCAATCATATCTGAGCTATAAGTCTGGCCAGCATTAAATATATCAGCCAATGTGAAGGTAGTATTGGCTAAGATCCCAGAGGGATCTGGATAGAACTACAAGGGTCCTGGTGGAATGTGGCTAAAAACAATATCCTATCACTGTAAACAACTTACTTGATAATAGATGAAGGATCAATCATTGTATTTTATATGTTTACTGTACCGGCTAAGTTTTGAGATAGCTCAACTTGGCCTTTGGCAGTAATATAAGATGTGGTGACTAGTAAGCAATATTGAACCCTACAGCACGCTACAGGGTAATCACAACACTTACTCACCCTCCTTGGTCAAGAGCTTGGAGGGGTGTTTCCAGAGGTGCCAGAGATATCAAGCTTTCTGGTGAGCCCCTTGGATCAGGAATCAACTCAAACCGATCCCTAACCCTACCCAGAGCAACAGACAATATGAATTCTAACCTTCCCAACAGCAGAGTTATAGACCAAATAAATTATTCTGAACCCCCACCAAAGCGTTGGGACTGAGATTGTCCCCTTGTCCACCAACATATCTCACGATACTCAGGAGGCGCTCAATGAGCCGCCCCTTGATGTATCTAATGGCATGAACCAATCTGGTGGCAAGGTCAAGCGGCGGGTACTTTAACCTAATTCAGAGCGCTGCCAATTTGGCAGGTGGATCTCTCCCTTGAGTTGTTCTTGGCCTGAACGTTACATGGGATATGCCACTGGGCCACCTGTGACCTCCAAATATAGTATATCAACCGGGCTATTCTGAAAATAACCCCATCCTACTTCTACTCTTGCCCTTTTGATTTGGACGGTTGTCTTGCTGATCTAAATGCTGAACTATCATGGGTCCAGCTGCAACTTACGGTTCCGCTTCAGAGGGAGGATCGGATCCAGGTGCAGGGAACTTTGTGGAACAACCACCCTTGAGATCCCCAATATCCACCGCTGCAGAGGTTAACTTGGGTCCCCAGTACATCCTGCCCAGGCTTCCTTATCTGGCAATAGGCCTATCTTTCCTGCTTTGATCTTGGTTTAGAGCGGGATCCTGGTCAGTTTTAATAGCGCTTGGATAAAGTTTATACGCCTACTCGGCTGCAACAAATCTTACTTGGGGTTCGGTTTATAGGTTGTGGCTATTGGTTTAACCTATGCGAACCGGAGCAGCTGCGCTAACCTGCTGGCAGGCATCTTTTGTTCTTTTGCAGAGCTGGATTGAATAACGGTTCAGGGTGATCCCTTCTTGTGATATGACCAAGGATATATCAGTCCTACTATGGAAGTTTATAGTGGGACGGTATTGTGTGTATGATGATTGTACCAGTTAGGTAAAGTTTTGATTGATTCTACAGATGGCTGGTGAGGATTTTGACTTGTACTATGTTGGGTATTATCATCAGAGATCTTTTCATGAACCTAGCCTTGGTTTAAAATGGAGGGGTATCAGGAGGCTGGTTATATGTGCTGATGTATGGACTGGTGGGTGGATTTGGTTTGTAGGGGAGGTTTGAAATTTAATTGGCTGGTGGGTTTTATCTGGTCTCGTGGCATGCCATGGTTGGGATTTCGGATTGATATTTGTTACCGTGGGAAATTGGATTTTGGGTGGCTTTGGTATTAAAGGAGATTGTATGCTTGGGGGAAGACAATTGATTTAAAAAATAAATTGGGGTTTTAATGGCTGTTGATGTAAAGGATTTGTTTAGTGGTAGTCGGTAAAAAAGAAATAAATTTAAAAATAAATGTGTTTTTGGGAATTTGAGATTATTGGGGCTTTAGTGCTTTATTGGGGGAATAAAGTGCCGTTGGCATTCTAAATTGGAGAGTTCTAAAAATCAATTTTAATGTCCCAGGGTGTTTAACGGGACAAATGCCATTGTTTAGGGTGGGAAGCTTCATTTATATTGGTACCTTCAGGCCTAATGTAATTTACATGGTGTTGGTTCGATTGAACTTTGTCCTAGTAACGGTGGAGCAGGTACCGGCATCCTTCTTGACGTGGCGGTTGAGGGCGTCTAGGCGCGCGAATGACTTAGCGCAGTGGGGGCACTGGAAGGGCTTGATGCCCGAGTGTAGGTTCATGTGCCGTTTCATGTCGTGCAGCCGTGAGAAGGCGTAGTGGCACACCAGGCACGAGAAGGGCCGTTCCTGGGTGTGGATGCGCGCGTGTGCTTTGAGGTTGTACGGGCGGGTAAAGCTTTTCCCGCACCCTTCAAAGTCGCAGCGGAACGAGGCGGCGAGCCTTGGCTTGGGAGCATCGATATCGGCCAGCGGATCGGTCGAGCCCATGGCGGGGGATTGGTTCAGGTCGGGAACCGTCTTGGATTTACGCGGCTTGCGAGAGCGCTGGCTTGGCAGGTACTCTGCTGGCCGCTCCATCAGCTGCTGGTAATTGCGCGGCAGGCTGTACTCGAACGAGTCTGCACACGGCATAAAGCGGAGGGGGTAAAACTGGTCATGGTTCAGGTCCCACTGCTGCGGCATGAGCACGTCCAATGGAGGCATGTACGACTCCTCGCTGGGGTACATCATGTTTGGCGCTCCCCAGAGGCGTGCTGCCTCTTCAGCAAAGTAGTTTACGGCGCGGTCCGAGGGGGGAGCTCGGTCCAGCCATCGAAGCGGGCGTTGGGGGGAGAGGGGTAGTTTGGGGAGGAGTAGTTCTCGACCTTCTGGAGGCCCCACTGCTGCATTCCAGACTCGGCAGCCTGTTGTGAGTAAACCATCTCTGCAGGCTCCGAGTACAGCGACCCATGGATAATTGGGCGGGGCTCTTCGCTGGGGGCGTAGGCGAAACATTCGGGGTTGAACCTTGCGCTGGGCGTGTAGTCGGCCGATGCTTCCATCATTCTGAATGTTGAGTGCAGTGCTTGCTTATGTTTGTATTCTCACAGGTCGATCTCCGATTCAGCCTCTTGATCTACTAGTGATCTTGTGCTTATAATCTGGCAAGAGATTACTCTCACCTGATCGTCATTCGAAAGTCCCACCTGGCATGGTATTAGTCCAAGACCCATCCTCCAATCACCTTCCCTCCCCATGCAGAACCAGCCAATGGCCTGCAGTTGGAAATATTGTAGTGAAACTCCTCCCTTTACCCTGCGACTGAACTTGTAAATTCTAGCTTGGCTATGAAAGTACAGTTTAAATTGGTATTTAAGATTGTTTTAAGCTTCCTAATCCAGCTGCTCGTTGGCTTTGATCGCGCTCCCTGGCGCTGATTGGGTGCGATCCGCCCCTTCTCCCAGCAGATGGTTCGATTTACCAGGCTGCAGCCAATGGCTTTGGGTCTGGTTGTAACCATTATGAATTGCGCGGCCAATCTTCTCCACAATCCAAAATGTGAAACTTTTCTTTCTGAAAACGAGCACCAACGGCGCCACTGAAACTAGCAATCAACCCCACCAAAAACAATTTAAAAATAGAATATATTCCCCTAAATTAATAACCAATAATTAAATGCTTAATCCGAATTGTGATTCGCAATCGATTTAGAGTTTAGCCAGTTGGAAGCAACCTTTAAACTTTTAAAGCTATGACGCGCAATGAAATCAACCAATCGTTTCACAAGAGTCTAAATGGCGATCAGGGTCCGATCATATCAGATGGAGATTAATAGCTCCGTAATTATACATGAATTAATTAATACAATGCCCCGATAGAAAATTGTTTAGCCTGCTCCGCCATACTCAACAAACCCCATTAAAAGTATTTGAGGCTGAAGTGGTAGCTTCCACCCCAGGCAGATTTGAAACTAAACCATTTTGGATCTAGCTTACTTCGCCATCCGGTAGATTGAATATTACGAAATCCATCTCCCACTTTGCAGAAGAAATCGTCAACTTGCAAATCTCGTCCAAGCAACCACAAACATTGGATTGGCTACATCTCCACAACTCTCACCCCATCATATATAAATTCTAAACTAAACCATCCCCAATTAAAGATATACGCCATTTGGTAGAACGAATCTAAATACCTTCCCAAGTGGGAAGCGATACCCAACCTGAAACGGGCGGCCGATCGAAACCCTCAGTTTCAGAAGAGGCCGGATCCGCAATCCCAAGTCGAACCGGCAATGACATCCAAGCCAATGCGACCCGAGACGCGCACCGCCCCTGTAAACCACCGGTATGCTGGGGGCGGGGCTAACCCAACCTCGCTGCTCCAACCTGACTCCCATAATTTCACGTCCCTAAACTACGTCTCACACCAGAGGTACCACATGAAGATTAGCAATCCATGACCTCCCCAGAAGCCAACCACATGCTCAAGCCTAGATCATACCCTCGGCCACGTGATAAAAGTTTTTCCCGCCATTATAAACTCAACCCCTACACAAACCATATCAAGCAGTGGTTATCTACCCACTACAATCGAAGACCCCCAAGCAGCATTAAAATATTGTAAATCCCCAGTAAATGTTGACTTGGTAGCCTACATTATCCATCATAAGAACCTTTATATTCTACATATACTTTCTTCCGCCCTCCTCGTCTTTTCTCACCAACCGTTAATGGTACAGCATTCAATTAACCACCATAACCCCGTATACCCCGCTTCTCCCATCAATACATAAATATATAAGTTAGCCTGTCCGTCCCAGTACCTGTAATGCCACTGTCAAGGGTCTGGATGTACAAGTATTCCGGCTATTGCCATCACACCTAACACCCAGTCATCGCCCAATTTGGTGCCTTTCCAATATACCATTCAGCATACCGGAAATAGCAACAATCCAATATCACATGACTGTCCAGGTATCCAGTGACTCAAACCCATCCAGCACACGACCAGCCCCTGGGTTTGATCCAACCAAAATCCCCGCCACAGCTAAAGCTATATAAGTCTAAAATATTATCCAATAAAATATACTTCTTCTCTTCCTAATTCTATATTCGAAGCTTCCCCAAAAGGCGCTCCTTATCACTGGTAGCACTACGGGTTTTGGCCACACCGATGAAAGAGAAAAAGACTGAACAGAACCCGCCCACCTTTGCCCACGTACTCAACCAGGCCACATCCCAGGATACCTGGAAAACGTACTTCTGCGCCCACGACATCAATGAAGATATTCCTAGTGGATGTACCATATTCAAAGGACTGGTCATGCCCAAAGCATGCGCCAAGATAATTCAATACAGTCGCTCTCTACAACCACAAACAAACACACAACTGCCTATTGCAGGCGAGATTACCAACACCAAGTACATTGGTATTGACAAGTTCTTTGGCAAAAACAAAGAAAACGTCATCAACTGGCTAGACCACTTAGCCGCGAAGCTCCGCGCCAGCTGCATTCCCCATGAAAAATGGGTCCAAGAAGCCAGCAAGCGCCTATACGAGGCTGCAGCTAACTGGTTCGCCACCTGGGTTGGCTCGCAAACTGATGCCCAGCTTGACAACTGGGAAGAGTTCAAAGCCGACATCGCCCATGATTTCTGCGTCACTGAATCTCTCCAAGACACTGCAAAGCAGCTCAGTGATCTTCCTCAGAAGACCACTATCACAGCTTACGCCAATGAATTTGAGGAAATACATCCCAAGATTCAAACCCCCAGCACAAGCTGACAACGTACACACCAGAGCCTCATTCATCAATGGAATGGAACCCTCTGTTGCTGCCCTCATCCGCCCAGAGGCCAACCCCTCCATGCCTGGGCTCATTGCAGAAGCCAAACATGCGGAAAAA
Source organism: Entomophthora muscae (assembly GCA_014839935.2). NCBI lineage: Eukaryota > Fungi > Entomophthoromycota > Entomophthoromycetes > Entomophthorales > Entomophthoraceae > Entomophthora > Entomophthora muscae. The sequence continues at coordinate 32,810 of QTSX02004441.1, forward strand.
CGCGCCAACATGGAATATGCCGCACACAATGGCAACCACTCCTCAAGCGGCAATGGTAGAGACACCTCTAATAGCAACAAGCGCCAGAACACCAATAATAGCAACGGCAACTCCAATTGTAACAATGGCAACCGTAGCCAAAGTGCAAACTGCTTCCGTCCTAAGAAAGAGGACACCGCCAAAGTTAACAACCCCAAAGTAGCCACCTGCTATGAATCTGACCCCACATTCTCTGACCTTGAAGGTCTCAAAACAGAGGGACAGGGAAACAAAGAGGAAAACAGGCTTAAGTGCCCCGGTCCCCCTCACCGCGCCAAGAAGAAGTACTGGGGCAGGAACTTTGCTGCTCGCATCCCCCGTGTCCTGTGATCCTGTTGCAACTGAACCAATGAGAGTTCAGTACTTGGAATTGGGGAGACAACAGTCCAATAGAAGGGACAGAATAATAAGAATAAGGGATTGTTTATTATAGAATATTGGGATTGATATACCATATGGGGAATGCCACAAGGGGGTGGCATAGTGGGAAGTTCCATGTAAGGTTCAAAGCCAAGGAATAACTCGTGCGGGGATCAGCAAGCTGAATCAGCAGCGGTCCTAATCAGGATGAAGTACCCGCCACTCAATGTTGCCATCTGATTAATCCATAACGTTAGATATCCATGTAAGGTTCAAAGCCAAGGAATAACTTATGCGGGGATCAGCAAGCTGAATCGGCAGCGGTCCTAATCAGGATGAAGTACCCGCCACTCAATGTTGCCATCCGATTAATCCATAACATTAGATACGTCAAGGGGCGGCTCATCAAGCGCCCCCTGTGCATTGTAAGAAACATTAGCAGGCAAGGCTGGAAACTTGGTTGCAACAATCCCCTTGCTCGTCGTCGGACACCAGGACTGGAGTCTGCAGAAGGTCTGGGAAGGTCCGCACAAACAACCTTTGTGTGGGGATGGCGCAGCAGGGGCGCAAGCAATCATGGTGAAGCTTCTTGGTGTTCCCTTGGGCATCCTCAAGTTGGTAGGTGTGGTAGTCATAGACAACAGCTATCTTGAAGGGCCCTAGGTGGTTGGGTTCCAACTTGGCGGAATTGGGATTGAGGGTGTAGACGGGGTCACCTACAGCGTACCTAGCTTTGAGATGCTTTTATCCCTCCTGCAATCTGCTTGTGTTCAATTTCCCAGGCTTTGGCACGCCATTGATCCAGGGATGGGGTTGTTGTTAGGGGAGGCTTGTCAGGGACCTTGGACCGTAGCTTTCCCTGTTCAACTCCTGTCAGACTGTCAGGTGTAATAAAGGCTAGAGTACTGGGGCTGAACCCCGTGCCCTGGTTGATCCTTGCTCAAAGGATGAGTAGAGCGGTGGGCAGGTGTTCAGTCCATGCGGTGTTGGGGTGCTCTTGCAAGAGCTTAGCAATCAGTTGAACCAGTGAGCCATTTAACCGTTCCACACGTCCATTGGCTTGGGGATGGTAGGGGGTCATAACTATACATTGGAGCGCGTTCTTGGTGCAGTATGCTTTCATGACATGCCCAACTAGTTTGGGACCGCCATCTGTGATGAGACGCTTTGGTTGCCCAAAGCGGGCCACAATTTCTTTGCCAATAAAGTGGGTGATGGTGGTGGCGGTGTGGTTGGTTGTTACCCAGGCCACTGGCCAACCAGTGAAGTAGTTGATGGCAGTGATAATGTACTTCTTTCCCAGTCTGTCTTTAGGGAGTGGCCCCACAATGTCAAGGACCCACTGTTCGAAGGGTTCCATGGCCTCAATGGGCAGGACAGACTAAAGTGGTGTAGGTTTGGATGTGTTCTTCTCGCACAACACACACGTTTTGAGGAGGTCCAAGATGTCTTGACGCATGCGCGGCCACCAAACCTTACATTTCATGATCTCAAAGAGGTTACATCCTCTGATGTGACCCAGGGTTTGGTGGTAGTGCAATATGGTGTCCCCTTGTTACGTGGTGGGAATGTAAGGCGTCTTCTCACCTGTCTCTGCCCGGCGGCAGACGTTACCAGCATTGGTGGTGAACTGGCTTTTGTTGTCCTTCAACTTGGAGATGGTGACCGAGTTAAGGCCCTTGTAGCAGGTTGCTTCAGGGTGGAGGTAGAGCATGGGCCATTCTGGATCTAAGCCATTGTCCCCAGTGATGGACACTACATAGAGTCGTGAAAGAGCGTCAGCTGTGACCAATTTTTTCCAGGTTTGTACTCAATGCGTAACTGATAGGGGGATAGGCGCTCCACCCATCCTGCTTGGCGGCATGTGAGACTGTGTGTTGAAGTACTGAAGTGACTTGTGGTCCGTCAGAACGTGGGGTAGGAAGGTAGCACCTTCCAGGTAACAGCGCCACTTCTCATTGCAGTATACAATGGCTGCCAATTCTTTATCATGGATGGGGTAGCGTTGTTCCGAGTCAGTAAGTTTCCTGGACTCATAGGCCACAGGGAGAAAGATGCCATTGTCAGTTTCTATCCTTAGCACGCCCCCTATGGCCCTGTCAGAGGCATTGGTCTCTATTTTGTACTGTCAGTTTCAATTGGGGAACTGCAGGACTGGTGCTGTTGTGAGCCTTTGCTTCAACGTCTCAAAGGCTTGATCTCTGGCGGGGGTCCAATGGAAGCACTGTTTGATATTGAGGATCTCAGTGAGAGGTGCAATTAGTTCTCCACAATTGGTGATGAACTTGCGCATATAGACAACCATGCCCAAGAAGGTACACACCTGGCCCACATCAGTGGGAGGTGGCATGTTGGTGATTGCCTTGATTTTGGCAGGGTCAGGCTTTATCCCTTGAGCAGAGATGGTGTGCCCAAGGAATAAAAGCTCCAAATTGAGGAACTTGCATTTGGAGGGTTTAGCTTTTAGCTGGTTTTTCCAAAGGGTGTCAAGGATAGCACAGAGGTGTTGGAGGTGTGTGGTTTGATCTTGACTGAAGACAATAATGTTGTCAAGGTACACAACCACATATTTTCCAATCAGTTCCTCAAATGAGTTTGTTCATCAACATGGCAAAGGTGGAGGGAGTGTTGGTCATTCCAAAGTTCATGAAACAACACTCAAATGATCTGTAGTGTGTGTGGAAGGCAGTTTTTGCCTCATCCCCTGGTGCAATGCGGACCTGGTTGTACCCTGCGGTGAGATCAATCTTGCTAAATACCTTTGCACCTGCAAGTGTATTGAACAGGTTGTCAATCAGCAGCAGGGGGTACTTGTTCTTAACTGTCACCTCATTTAGGGCGCGGTGGTCTGTGACCAGGGAAAAAGGACCCGTCCTTCTTGGCTACAAAGAAGACCACTGCCCTGTATGGAGAGAGCGAGAGGCAAATGAAGCCCTTATCAAGTGCGTCCACGAGGTGCTGGCGGAGGGTTTCATCTTCCTTTGGTGTGAGATGGTATAATGGTCATGCTTTGGGTAAGGATCCTTGAAGTTGCACAGCATGCTGGATCTCCCGGGGAAGAGGTAGTTGTTCAAGTGTCTCACTGAATACATCCTTGTACTCCTTGATGAGGGCCGCGAGCGCTGGTGATGGTGATGGTGACAAGGGAGGGACTGCTGGTGGTTCAGCACAGATAAATTTGACTAAACATTGGTTGAAGTCTAGTTTCTCCCCCTTGAAATTGTATGAGCCCATCACCATTATCCTGATGAACACAGTATTGTGGAGTAACTTGCTCATTTCCACAGGGTAAATCTGGAACCCCGCCCCATTTCTGTTGAGGGTGATGACAGGTATCCCAGTCAATGTAGGGGTGGTTGTGTTGTAGCCAGTTGAGACCAGCAATCACGTTGTGGCTGAGCCTGGAAATGATTGGTCCAGAGAGCTTAACCTGGATGGTCCCCATTCTCACAGAGAAGGGTACTGTCTCATGGGTGATGGCCACTCTGCGGGAGTCAGCTACTCGTACGGCTTGAATCTGCTGGGTACTTGGTCTAATTGTTGAGAGTCGGCAAACGCTTAGTCCACCATATTGTGGTCAGCCCTGGTATCTACCAGTAATTTGTGGGTGTTCCCACGGAAACAGAAGGGATAGGACAAGTGTGTTACTTTATTTGAGGAGTGGCTTGCTTGTAATACAGGGTCGTCACTGTGGACTTGGAAGACGTCTAGGGTTTCAACTTTGTGAACGTTGTAGTCAAAGGGGTTCTTGGCCAGAAGGGATTGAGAGGATGGGTCAGGTGGGGTCGTAAGGCCTCTTGTCATTACAACCCCCAGGCTTTTCCCGGGTCCTCAATCTGTGCTAGCTGGAGCTCCCCCTTGCGGGGGCATTTGGTCCCATTTTCCTGTTGACGTGGTTGACAACAGCCTACTTGACTATGACCATTGCCTGATGTTGTACGTGGTTGGGGTGGAGCGTCACTGGTACAGCAGAAGCCCATTAAGGCCTGGTTGTTAGCCTCTACAATGGCTTTATAGCAGTCATCAATGGAGGTACAGCAACCTAAAGGGACCCACTGCAGATATGGGGTTTTAACTCATTAACAATGAAGGTGAGTAACATTGCATTTCTGTCAGTCACGGCTATGGGGCGGCAGCAAGGGCTTGTTGCCAGGCGGCAAGGTACTCAGGGACAGAGCCAGTTTGCTTGATTGATAGAAGAGGAGTTCCCACAACAATGGGAGAGAAGGTTTCACTGTAACGGGACTTGGCGGCGCCTCAAAATGCCGCCCAGTTAATGTCAAGTTCCTGGCTGGCCCAGTTGGTGAACCACACAGCGGCGGGCCCCGTGAGGCGCCCAAACGCGGTAGCAACCCACATGGGCTCAGGAACCCAAAAGATACGGAGGCAGGTTTCAGTAGACTGGAGCCAACTGACAATGTTGGCCCCCTCAACACCACCAGTGAAGGATTCTAACTGAAGGTTGAGCATGAGTTGGGACAGGTCTGACTGGGGCGGGGTGACGCTGGCGTCACGCTGCCTGAGGCGGAGCCAATTGTACACACTGGTGAGAACTAACTGGTCTTGATAGATGGCATACCCTTTGGGGATGTCCCCCTTGGGGATTGGCAGGAAGGTCTCTTGTTAGGGAGTAGCCATACAGCCCGTACTCTGTCCTTTCTTGGGGGTAATTTTGTTTTAGGTAGGTCAATAACCTACCGCTGCTACAAATGGTGCAACTGAACCAATGAGAGTTCAGTACTTGGAATTGGGGAAGACAACAGTCCAATAGAAGGGACAGAATAATAAGAATAAGGGATTGTTTATTATAGAATATTGGGATTGATATACCATATGGGGAATGCCACAAGGGGGTGGCATAGTGGGAAGTTCCATGTAGGTTCAAAGCCAAGGAATAACTCGTGCGGGAATCAGCAGGTCAAATTGGCAGCACTCCTAATTAGGATGAAGTACCCGCCACTTGATATTACCATCCAATTAATCCATAACATTAGATACATCAAAGGGCGGCTTGTCAAGCGCCCCCTGTGTATTGTAAGATACATTAGCAGGCAAGGCTAGAAACTTGGTTGCAACAATCCCCCATTTTTATGGAGGTAAAAATGAAAGATTGCTCACAACATCTTGTCTACCCATGCACTTACAAATCTCATCCACATAAAATTTTATTTGGCTCTGGTGCACAACACACTATGGTTACCAAACCTTTTTTAACCAAGTACAAAATACCAGTTGTCAAATCCAACTTCAAATACGCCAGAATGGCAGATAAATCAAAAGTTCTACTCAAAGGCAAAACAACTCCCTTCAGAATTGACCTCCAAGGCATACAAACGTCCATCAAAGGACTTGTCATGAACAACATAAGCTACAACATTGTAGCAGGTATGAACTGGTTCACCCGAGTGAATCCTAGTGTATGTTGGAAAACAAAAACCATGACAATAAAACACAATGGAGTCAGTTTCAACATTCTCAAAGAACCCAACAACCTAATTCTAAGAGATAGAGTTGTCAAAACCGCAGGCTCAACCCGCCAGCAAGGTTCCAACCAAGCAGGTTTGTGACCCGCAATCCAATTATCTGGTTACCCAAAGCCAGACTAAAAAGTCAACTCGAATTACCAAATCCAACAACATGAACAGATGATGATCCTTCACGGTGGATACCTCAATTTGGCGCTTGACTCATTATCAGGATCAAGCCACCCCCTCTTCCATCCAGCTGTGTGATCACCAATCTTGTTCCTACTATCCTTGATTCACATGAACTGTATAATCACTATCTTCCAATAAATATTATTATCTAGTTTCTAAATATTTTTCCCCGTGTAACTCTGCTAAAACAGCACAGTTATGACATTGGTAGCACAGGTAGGTTCTCCATCCTACCTTATCTTGAAAAATTCTGCCTGTTGCCTGCACACACCATGGCCAACAAATCCTCAACAGAATCATGTCTGGCTTCCCACCTGACTGGACCCTGTACACCCCTGGTACCAAGATACCCAGTGGCTTCATCCTGTACCAGAGCACAGTGATCCCGCTACCCGCCTTCAACACCATGTCTGTGCAAGGGTTATTTCAGGCGCCCTCCTTGATGCTGCAACCAGCTGTCAAAACCACCATGCCTGCCTATGTAGCACAAAGGCTTTGCAGCGCCGCCTTGGAACCCTTTGCCGGGGCCAACAACAACAACGCTGCCACATGAATCCAGTCTGCCCAGAGAAAGCTGGCCCAGATGGAATGCTCACAGCAATTTTGGATTAGGGAAATCTCCATCCAATGACCCATGACGCTGGCATCTGATGAAACAAGTGGCACAAAGAACACACCAATAAGAACTGGGATACCTTTAAGCAGGACTTCCTAGCGAGATTTGTGCTTAAGGATACAGCGCTCATGATCATACGCCAAGTAAAGAACCTGACCCAGACAGGCACTGTTAAAGAACTCACCCGCACCTACAAGGAACTCCATCTCTGTGCCCCATTCAACATGGCCTTTGACATCCCAGCTACACACCTTATGTACTACAACGCCCTTAAGTTGCACATAATGAGGCATGTGAACCTGGACCAGGTAACCAACCTGAAAAGCCTGTACCATGAAGCGGAAAAAGTGGGCAGAAATACAATGCTCTACACAAGGCACAGACTGGGAAACAAGAAAGACCCAAGGATTCCCATCCAAGCAGGTGCTCTACTCAACCACCTACTGGAGGCAACAAAAACAACACCAACCACAAACCCACGGGTTTGAATGGGCATGGAAATGGAAACAACGGCCAATCAAATTGCACTTATTTCCGTTTCACTGCCGCCCAAGGCAACCAAGATAAGGGAAAAGCCCAGGGAGAGCACTAAGCAAGCCAAGCTCTCCCACACAACTCCTGACTTTCCTAACAATGAATACCAACCCGAGGACATAGACCAATGCCCAATGACCCAAGTGCCCTCAGAAGACCCGGTACTATACACCATGCCAGACATCCCAATAAATTGATGTCTTACCCTTTCCGCTTTTGCAGTTACACAGGCTCAGCACTCCTGGACTTGGGTGCAGATTGAACCTTAGTCAACAGAATCTTTGTGGATAAATTCAAGCTGGCTACTAATCCTTTGCGGATTAAAAACTGGTCCTGTCTGATGAACACACCATTGCTGTGACAAAGGAAACTGCCCCCTTCTCTGTCATGCTTGAGAACCTCCACTTCACCATCCAAGATACCGTCATTGATTTCCCTAAATTTGACATTGTACTGGGACTAGACTGGTTACAGAAAAACAACCCCCACATGGACTGGGCAACCTCTGTGTTGACCATCAAGAGTGAAGGCGTCAACCACCAGATCTACCCCAACTCTGTGGATCAACTCCTATGTGACCACGTCTTTGTACGCATCACTGAGACTTTGGACGAGAAGGAAAACCTGAAGGCAATTGACTGGGACTCCTGTCAGTATGAGATCATACACTTCAAAGACCACCAGGATACCTCCACACCTCAGGACCGCGACATTATGGCATGCCACCCAGAAATCTTTAAGGAAGCATTACCTGGGCTGCCCCCTGAGAAACATATTCAACACTCCATCCAACTCAAGGGGGCTGTACCCAAGGCACACCCTATCTACAGGCTGACCCCAAATGAGGATGACGCCCTACGCGCCTATCTCAAGGAGACATTGGAAAAAGGACTTATCCGCCCCTCACAGTCTCCCTTTGGGGCCGCCATATTCTTTGTGGCTAAAAAGGACAATACCTTACGCCTGGTCACAGACTACTGCGCCTTAAACAAAGTCACCATTAAGAATTGTTACCCACTGCCACTGATTGACAACCTTTTTGACGCCTTGGGAGGAGCCACTGTCTTCTCCAAGATTGATCTAACTGCAGGCTACAATCAGATTTGTATCAAGGAGGAATACATCCCCAAGACAGCCTTCCACACTAAGTACAGTTCCTACAAATGTGTGGTACTCAACTTTGGAATGATCAATGCCCTGTCCACCTTTGTAACCTTCATGAACAAAGTGTTTGCGCCACACATAGGCAAAAATTCCCTAGTGTACCTGGACAATATTGTTGTCTACAGCCCCTTGGTGGAACAGCACCACAAGGACCTGGAAGAGGTTTTGCAACCTTGGCACAACACAAAATGTTGGCCAAACCCTCCAAATGCCAGTTCTTCTGGGAGCAACTACCCTTCTTGGGACACATAGTCTCAAAAGACGGCATCAAACCCAACAGTCAAAAGATACAAGCCATCTGCAAGATGGCACCTCCCAAGGACAAGTCAGAACTACACATCTTCTTGGGAATGGTGGCCTATGTACGACGCTTCATACCCAACTGTGGAGTCTTGATTGCCCCCTTGTCTGCCATAACAGGCGCCCAGTCTAAGTTTGTATGGACCCCCCCAACGTGACCTCTGTTTTAGAAGCCTCAAAGAGAAGCTCACAACAGCTCCCATCTTACAATACCCCAAACAAGACAGAGAATACCAGATGGAAACTAACACCTCAGATGCATCCATTGGGGGAGTACTACAAATTAAGAATAGTGATGGTGACTTCCTGCCTGTAGCCTACAAATTGCGCAAACTGACAGATGGCAAGTTCTAATACCCTATCCACGACAAGGAACTGCTGGCCATTGTACACTGCCTAGTCAAATGGAGCTGTTACCTAGAGCAGCAGGAAGAATTCACAGCACTAACCAATCACAGGTTTCTCATCTATTTCAAGACACAAGCAAATCTGTCACGCTGCCAAGTGAAGTGGATGGAAATATTGGAAAGGTTTAACATGCTCATCCAATATAAGCCTGGAGCTAAACTTGCCATGGCAGACGCCCTGTCCTGCCTGTATGTCTGTGCTTCTAGGGGAGAGAATGGGCTCAACCCAGACTGGCCTCTCCTAGTGCTCTGTACAAAAGACAAAGGGTTCCCTGCAGGCACAACCAATATCACCAAAGAAACGGTCATCAAGAATGAACACCTCTTTGCTGATGTATACGGGACTCTTCACAGAAAGATGTTGGATGGCACAACTATCCCCTACATCCCCACACATCAACAAGTCAATACCATTCTTTGCTACCACAGATATATTGGACATACTAAGAGCCAAAATCTATACAAGTTCTTAAAGCATAAAGCCTGGTGGCCAACCTTATACCGCAATGTCCAGGAAGTGTTAGAACAGTGCAAGGTTTGCAAAAGGTTTGCTAAAAGCGAAGCCCCATCAAAGTCTGTACTCCCCATTTGGACCTAACTACTGTTCAAAGTATTGGCTCTGGACATTGTGGGCCCCATGCCAGGAAAGCACAATGAAAAAAAATACATCATCAAAGCCATCAACTTTGCGACAAGGTGGCCAGTAGCCCAAGTGATGAAGGCACACACCAGCAACAATGTACAACAATTTATTAGCAAATAAATCATCAGCAGGTTTGGAAAGCCAGAACTCCTGATAATCAATGGAGGCAAGGAATTGACCTCCAAAGACACCAATGTATACCTCACCAAGAATGGGGTCAAACACACCGTCACAACACCATACACCCACAGGCCAATGGATGCATAGAGTGGTTTAATGGTAGCCTTGTGCAAGCCCTAGCCAAACTCACCACCAGGAGACCTGAAGACTGGTATAAGCAGCTACCAACTGCATTACTTGTGTGCCAAACCCAAGTGAACAGATCCACCAGAAAAAGCCTGTTTGAACTGATATACAGCACACAGCCAAATTATCATTCAAGCATTGACAGGACCTAAGTTGGAAATTCCAAGTCAAGTCCCCCCTCGCTCCGATCCTCAAGTAGTAGAGGCCAACAAAAAGCAAGCAGCCAAAGAAAAGGAACACCTACAGAAGACATTTGTTCCCATACACAATAGACATGAAGTTGGGGACAAAGTTTGGGTCATGAATGTTGACAAGAGCAAACTACAACCCAAGAAAGTAGGGCCAGCAATCATTCTGAAGGTAAACAACAATAACACTTACCTCGTGCAAGGGCTTGGGAAACGCAAGCAAGACAAGACCCTACACCACAATTGCCTACAACCCTGAAAAGCAAGACAGAAGCAACAAGAAACCGCCCTGCCTGCCACCAAACAACAACTGATTCAATACGGTGCCTGGGCTCCTGACAACCTCCCTGACAACCTGCCCCCAGAGGAGGCTGACCTTCAGCCGGGGGGTGTCAAAACTGCAGGCTTGCCCCGCCAGCAAGGTTATAACCAAGCTGGTTTGTGACCTGCAATCCAATTATCCGGTCACCTGAAGCCAGACTAGGAAGTCAACTCAAATTACCAAATCCAACAACATGAACAGATGATGATCCTTCACGGTGGATACCTCAATTTGGCAATTGACTCATTATCAGGATCAAGCCACCCCCTTCTTCCATCCAGCTGTGTGATCACCAATCTTGTTCCTACTATCCTTGATTCACATGAACTGTATAATCACTATCTTCCAATAAAGATTATTATCTAGTTTCTAAATATTTTTCCCGTGTAACTCTGCTAAAACAGCACAGTTACAACACAGTATTTGTCCAATTCATAAATCAAGATGACTCTGAACATCTAACCAAAGACAGTACCCTCCACATAATATGGTACTATGAATTTAATAATATACAAACACAAAAAATTCAATGCCCAGAACTTTTGGCACTCCTAAATGAATACACCCATGTATTCTTGGAAGAACTCACTGAGTTACCCCCCCAAACGGGAGGTCAAACATGGCATCAACTCATGCAAAGCTATGCCCAAACCTGCATCCCTCTACAGACTCTCCCCCATGGAGACCCAAACACTTAAAGCCCACATTGAGGACAATCTAGAAAAAGGATTCATTTGCCTGTCTGAATCCCCATGGGGGGAGCAGCGGTTTTCTTCAAAAAGAAGAAAAAAGGATCTCTTTGCTTAGTTACTGACTACAGAGCACTAAACACAAGTACAGTAAAGAATAAATAACCACTTCCCCTCATTGAAGACCTATTTTCAAGGCTCTCTGGAGCAAAATTTTTCTCAAAAATTGACCTCACATCTGGTTATAACCAAGTTGAAGTCAAAGAGAAGGACATACCAAAAACTGCATTCTGCACACAATTTGGGTTGTTTGAATGTAAAGTAATGAACTCCGGGATGACCAACGCTCCTGCAACATTTGTCACTATGATGAACCAAGTGCTAAAAAGTCTCTCAAACACATTATGTTACTTTGAAAACATCATTTTATTTTCAAAAACAAAAGAGGAACACCTCACACATGTCTGCAAGACACTCAATCAACTTGCAAAGCACAAACTATACACTAAACCTAGTAAGTGCCAATTTATGGAAAAGAAACTCCTGTTCTTGGGCCACATTGTCTCTGACGGTGTCATCAAAGCAGAACCAGATAAAATAAAAGCTATAAATAACATGCAACGCCCCACCTCTTTGAAACAAGTTAGATGCTTTCTCAGTATGGTAGCTTACCTAAGAAAATACATCAAAGACTGCAGAAAGCTCACCTCACCAATCAATGACCTAACCAAAGGTAATACCAAAAAAATTCATCTGGAATCCAGATTGCAACAAGAATTTTCAGCTATTGAAACAAGCTTTGATCAAGGCACCAATCTTGCAGTACCCTAATAACAACAGGTGCTACAAGCTTGAGTCAGACACTAGTGACACCACCATTGGCGCAGTCCTACGCATCCGCCAGCCAGGGCAGCAAGATTTCCTGCCAGTATGTTATGAAAGCAGAAAACTAACAAACACTGAGCAAAGGTACCCAATACATAATAAAGAATTCCTAGCAATAAACCCACATGCAAGAAATGAAGATGTTATCTTGAAGGACACTTAAATGACCAAGTACTAACTGACCATAAATCCTTAATCTACTTCAAAACTCAGAACGCGCTTGCACAGCAACAAGCCAAATGAATGTCCCTGCTGGAACAGCTTAACCTGGACATCCAGTACAAAAAGGGGGCAGGGCTAGTCACAGCTGATGCTCTCTCTAGGCTATGCCAGCCAAGAGAGGATCAGCCTGACCACCTGGACCCTGACTGGCCCAACTTATACAACCCTAAGTACAAGAAAAAAAGGAAAGGATCCCTCCACATACCAACTAACCCATGATACGCTAGTAAGGAATGAAAACATTTCCATGTATCAAATGGCATGGTATACCAAATCATCAAAGATAAACACATTCCACACATCCCACTAGCACAAAGAGTTGACACTATACTAAGACACCATTGCCTGCTAGGACACACAAAGGCTAATAACTTATATCTCACACTGAAAGAGATAGTATGGTGGCCCAACCTGAAGCAAGACATAATTGATGTTCTAAAAAAAGTGTACAGTATGTGAAAAATATGCCAGCACCAAGGCACCACAGCCAACAGTTAACCCATTACCTGACCCTGAACCATTTAAGGTTTGGGGACTGGACGTAGTGGGACCCTTCCTGGAAACCAAAACAAATCAACGTTTCCTAATTGTAGCCATTGACTTTGCCACACGTTGGCCCATCTGCTGGGTAACAAAAGATCACAAGGCGGAAACAATAAATCAATTCATCAATAAAGCAATCATAGCGGACTCCGGCACTCCAGACTACATCATAACAGATGGAGAAAAAGAGCTAACATGCCACATAGTAAATGACAATCTAAAAAAAAGAACATCAAACACTCCACAACCTTGCCCTACAGGCCACAGGCCAACAGCAGAGTTGAACGCCTGAACAACAGCCTTATCAGAACCCCGGAGAAAATAATGGATAGCAAAGCCAAAGAAACATGGCCGCTCTATGTGAAACATGCATTACTAGTATCCTGGGTTTGTACCAATCAAGGGACAGGGTACTCACCGTTTGAACTAACATACAGGTAAAAGCCAGAAATAGTCACCTGCAATAACTAACCATATGTGAAGATCCCCCCAGAAACCTCCTACAGTAGAACAGAAACCAGCTCTATAACACATACGCCTCAAAGCCAAACTGACAGAAACAAAGAGACTCAAAACCCAAAGGATAACCTTAAAAGAGGACCCACTCCCCATCAACTCCCCCATCTGGGTTCTAGCTGGGAACAGAAAGAAGCTAGACTCAGTAAACAGAGGACCAGGAAGAATCATCAGATACTGACCAGACAGGAACACCTACCTGGTTAAGTTCCAGGGTGCCAAAGAGCCCATCACCAAAAAGTATCACAGATCTTGCCTCCGCCCTAGCAAAGTAGAACACTCAACCCAGTTGGTGCCCACTAGTAAAAAACTCCAGGAACATCAGGCAGCAGCTGTCAAGACAAAGCCCCCTCCTGATGTACCTGAGTAACCCCTTAAGGGAGGGGTGTGTCGAGGGTCTGGATGTACAAGTATTCCAGCTATTGCCATCACACCTAACACCCAGTCATTGCCCAATTTGGTGCCTTTATAATATACCATTTGCCATACCAAAAATGGCAACAAACTAATATCACATGACTGTCCAAGTATCCAGCAACTCAAACCCATCCAGCACATGACCAGCCCCTGGGTTTGATTCAACCAAAATCCCCACCACAGCTAAAGCTATATAAGTCTAAAGTATTATCCAATAAAACATACTTCTTCTCTTCCTAATTCTATATTCAAAGCTTCCCCAAAAGGCGCTCCTTATCACCATCACTGTTACAACTGAACCATCAATAGTCCAGTATTCAGACCCAGGACAACAGCAGCCCAACAGATAGGAAAGTAACGGGAATAAGCCACCGGTTATTTAAAAAACATCATAGCTGTATACCATATCAACAAGCCACCTCCTCAGCAGGGGGTAGCACTGTGACCAGTTTAGTATAAGGTTCCAGCTAGAAATATCAAAGGCCCAAGATCAGCCCATCAAACTGGCATTACTCCTAATCAGAAGATGATCCCTACAAGTTAACTTGTCCAAAGGATCCTCTATACCCTTAATTACTTTATGGGGCATCTCTTCAAGCACCCCCATGGATTCCAAGATGCACTAGCAGGCAGGAGGGTATCTTGGCCATAACACCCCCTGCTGGTTGTACAGTACTAGTATAAGAACTTGTGGAGGACCTATAAAGCTGTTTATCAAGCCCTTCTGGGCAGGTATGACGTATCAGGGCACAGCTGGTTATTTTAGAGCCTTCTGGTGTTCCCTTGGGCACCCTTTAGCGGGTAGGTATGGCTGCTGTAGGCAGTAGCCACTCTGCAGGATCAAAGCAATTGGGTTCAAGCCTGTAGGAATCTGGGTTGCAGGGGTAACCCAGATCACTTATACATATCTTGGCTCAAGGTATATTGCCGCCCCTTGATCTATTCTTGTCTGAGATCACATGCCCTGTCCCTCCACTGGGCTAATGAAAGAGTGGCCCTGGCAGGTGGTTTAATTGGGGCAAAGCCTCCAGCCTGCCCCCAGCTATTCCTGCCATCCCATCAGCAGCACTAAAGACCAACTCACTAGTACTGGAACCTGTGCCCCAGCTGACCCAGGCTTGCCATATGAATCAAGCGGTGATTAGGTGCTCTGTCCAGGGGGTGCTTAGATGCTTCAGGGACAATTTGATGGTCGGTTGGAACAGGGAACCATTTAGAACCTCTACCTTCCTGTTGGCTTGGGATGATATTGGTGGTTGCCAGTGCTACAGGGCCAGGGGCAAACTTGCTAATAGCGGTTATGGTAGACCCTTCCCCAAACCTACCCTTGGGTGGGGGCCTGTTGTAAAATTGCACAATTAATGCTATTTTGATATTGCCTTTGAATATTGATAGTTGCAAAGATTTTGATGAGTTTGCCTTCAAGTTTGGGAATTCCTTGCCTTCTGCAAATGTGTCTGGTTCAATATCCACACATTCCAGATAATTGTACCTGTCTGTGATTAATCCTGGTAATACCTCATCCCAATGTGACCCCATCAGCCACTCTGTCTTCCTAATAAGTGATCACTGTCCCTTGTCTACTATTTAAAGTAGAATCACTTCTCCTAATAAAGACAAGTTTATCCACATTTGTGTTGGCTTTAATAATCTTCAAGCTTTTTCCTGTCCTTTCTGCCAAAAGGACTTTTACATCTTGTTTTAGGAAATTAAGGTACATGCCCTTAATTTTGCCCTGAAGGCTAACCCAAGGCTAGCTTTGAACCTCAAATATTTTGTTATAAAAATTTCCCGCTGTGTCCTCCAAGATGTTGTCCCCTGGAGCCAAACACAACAAAATGATGCTCACTACAGGGGCTGCAAGCCCCTTGGTTACCCCGTTCCCACGCGCATTCTCTGATCATTCTCCCTTTTTTATGAAGTACCCAATCAACCTAAAGTTTCTAGTCCCCCTCTAGAAGAAGACATCACCAATGTCCCCTCAAATCCTATGGTATTGGTTCTTTTGCCCAGGCCTGTGTGGGCCCCCTTCCAGCTTTCTCTCTCAACTATGAATAGACTTGTGCTGCCGCCCGCTCTCTTCTTCATTCTGGCACAGTGGCAATGCACTCTATCCCTGGCCTCCGTCCTGGGTACGCTTCTGAAGACCTGTAATCCTTCCTTTTGGACTTCAGCCCCCCCGCATTGATGGAATCCATGGATACTATTGGCGTGTTGGTCAACCAGTTCATCCAACCTGCCCTAGTTCACCACCAACTTGCCTTAGGATCCCAGAATCAACTATTAGATGCTGTAGCCACCGCCGTCTTGAATAACCATGCTCATAATATGGCCTATCACAAATGGTCACACAGTCTCTCTGCTTGTGTTTCTGACAACCAGCGCAACTCACTGGCGTCACAGAAGTACTTAATTGCCACCATGTCACCTTTGTTCCTTGCTCCCTGGATACATCAAGGATCAACTATGAAAATTGGATGAGCATCAAGCAATATGGTGTGGGCAAATTTAGGCCTCTCTGTTAAAGCATTGCCAGGACTTTGAGACTCTGGTTAGTGAGCTTAATCAATTCAGAGAGCATGTCAACTCACAACTCAAATTGATAGGAGCTCATGTCAATACTTGGGGCCACCATCTGCAGCATCAATACTGTCTGGATAAGGCTGCACTAGGCAACACTCTATACCAGGTGCAAAATTATGTGGATGACAGGGTAGCGTCTATTGAAGTGACTCCTCCTGCTCCTCCTGTTGAGACCCCATCTGATTTTGAAACCAAGGTATGGGAGGACATTGTCAAACTCAAGGCTATCACTTGACGTCAAGCTTCTGTGCAGAACCCCACTCCAGTCAATCAAATGCCTGAACCTTGTATTGCCTCCCTCACTGATCAGGTGGCTACCATACAAGGCAGAATCAAGTACTTAAGACAGCGCCTCTCTAACTCTGAGGATTCTCATCTGAATCTGAAGATGAAGAGGAAGGTGAAGCCGTTAATACTCCCGCTCATGACAATCATGGTTGTTGCCCTGGTCTGGAAGGTCAACCCAGGGTCAACTGTGCGTGTGCACTAGATCAACTTACCAAAGTGACAAATGATGTAGCTGATAGGCAAGACGCGTTGGAAAGAGAGGTCCAAAACTTCTCCTGCTTTACTGAGACCCTAAATGGACAAGTCTCCCCTTTTGTTGCTCAGGCCACTTCTCTGGCTACTCGTGTCAATGAGATTGCTGGCATCTTGGTGGTACAACAAATCAAGATTAATAAATTTGGGACTGCTGCTGCCACTGCTAGGGATATTCTTGGACAGAACAGCTCTACCTTGGACACTCTAGAGGAAAGCCTTTGACTCCTCTGGGCTAGACAACCTGCTGCTGAATCCAAGTTTGAAGGCAATCCTCCTATTATTGTCCTCAACCCTGGTGAAAACAGTCAGTCCTTGTCCTCATCTATCAACCCAAACTACAAACTGATCTTTAAACAGGTATTTGATCCAAAAACCTCTACCATTGCCTCCTTTCTAACCATTTAAAAAACTGCAATGTGTAGGGCTACCAGAAAGCTCAAGAAGGAACACATCCTCACCTGTCTCCATCCCACTTGCCAGGTAGTTGTGGTCCCTAAGCTCCCCTCTATTGTCACTTGGGAGGACATGAAGCATCTCCTTATTGAGGAGTTTGGAGGAGATCTCAGCTTAGAGATCAATAAGAATGCATTTATGCACATTGCTTTCAAGCCCAAGGAAACCCTGGCTGAGTTTGCAGATTGTTTCTACATTGAAGGCCAGCAGTTAATCACCAGTTGACAGTTAACTCCCCGGAAAGCCTACACAGCTTGTTAAAATGCTTTAAAGGTGAACCAGCTTCTATGCCTACACTTTAAGGCACACAAGGCTTTGCTCACTTCCATGAAGATTATTAAGACGCTCCTAAAAGACATGCATTTGACACATGGAGGTATGGTGGTACGTGAAAATAAAGCCAATAATGCTGGGACCACCTCTTGTACGCCGCACATTATGACTCTGGGTACTACTGGACAGACTAAGAGGCAAAGCTGTCATAGCTGTGGCCAGATTGGGCACCACTTGCGCACTTGCACTAATCCTTGAGTGGAAGGTTGTGACCCCAAGGACCAGGCAGGAAAAGAGAGGTCAGCTTAGAAACAGAGACACTCTCTGCTGACCAATCTCCCCTGTCTCCCCCTGATCCTCTGTCTGATGAGGAAGCTCCCTCTTCCTCTGGCCCAACTATCCTTCATCTATTTCACAATCTCTCCAGTGATTCAGAACCTGAAGATTCTGATAGTGAGGATTCTGATAGTTATGGCTATTCCGTCTTGGCTGTTCCGGAAACTATCCCTGTCCCATATAAGCTTTGCTCTGGGAAGACCACCACCACTTCCCAAGTACCTGCAAGCAAAGCTAAGTCCATGGTGGCTTGCCCTTACCTAGCTCAAGCCCATCAACCTCCCATCTTGGTTGATTCTTCTGAAGAAGCAGCCAAGCTAGCCAAAGCCCTCTTCCAAAATGTAACTGTATCTTTCCAACTGCAGATTGTGTATAAGGAAATTCCTGCGTTACGGTGTATGCTGGCCAAATGGGAAAAGGAGTCAGAGGCTGCGCAAGATGTGTTGGCAGTCTTGCCTCCCTTTGGGAAAGATACAACCCGCGTGTAAGTATCAATCCAAAAGGTTAAGATCAAGGCCATCTTGGACATGGGTTCCCCTGTCAACGCGGGTTTGTCCAAGATAATGAAGAAACTTAAGTTGGCCCCTGACCTCAACTACACGCAGTTGTATGGCACAGCTGGTATGGCCCAAACTCAAGACATTGGTGCCTACTCCGCTCTACCCATGAGGTTTAGGAAACTCCTTATTTCTTCTCCCGCTGTGGTCCTAGAGAACAAAAGCTATGACCTCTTGGTTGGTACTCAGTTCCTACGAGAATATAACGGAATTGTAAACTTACAAGATGGATACCTTTTGCTCTTGGGATATGAGGTTCCTTTGATTTTTGAGGAACCTCCGCGCCTCCCAGGAAAATGTCTTAAAACTTGTGTGCTTGAGTACCCTACGGTTATCTTCTCTCTCAAGTATAGGACTCACTCCTCCAACATGTG
This sequence comes from Entomophthora muscae, assembly GCA_014839935.2. Taxonomy (NCBI): domain Eukaryota; kingdom Fungi; phylum Entomophthoromycota; class Entomophthoromycetes; order Entomophthorales; family Entomophthoraceae; genus Entomophthora; species Entomophthora muscae. The sequence continues at coordinate 51,737 of QTSX02004441.1, forward strand.
TATCCCTCCTCCTTACTTCCCTGCAGAAGAAGGGGTATCCCTGGTAGCGTCAGCCGCTATCACCATCCTCCTGGGCTCTCAAGTGATGATTGATTCCCAGATTTCTTATGAGCTATCTGAACAGTCATTCTTGGAACTTTACTCACCTGAATCCTTAAGCCGTACAGAGCCCCGCCTGTGTCCTGGGATTTTAGATTAAACCCACAAAGAGCCTGTACAATTACTGCTTGCCAACCTGACAGCCCTGCTCATGCAGGTGACCCGAGGCCAGGTTATGGAAAATGGTTGTATATTGGGAGCAGAACAAGTGTCCTCCCTCTATCCCTTTGGAACTTTCAGTGATTTCAATCTATCTGAGGACAATCCTCAAGTTCTCTCCTTGGTCACCGCTGCTATTTCCCCAACTGTCTCCTGTTCAACAAAAAGATGTGTTGGACCTGCTCAATCAGTTCAGCGACATCTTTGCCTCTGGACCTACGGACTATGGCTTATCTAAAGGAGTCATCCATCAGATTGATACTGGGGATGTGCCCCCTTTTTGTGCCAAACCATACTGCTGTAGTAGGGTGGAGGATGCTCAGGTGTCTAAAGAACTCAAGCAACTTCTAGACGCCGGGTTACAAGCTCCTTCCCACAGTCTTTGGGCTTCCCTGCTACTGATTCTCAAGAGGAAAGATGGCAGACATCACATTTTAATGGACTATTACCGCCTAAACTCTCTCATTAAGAAAGACTCGTACCCCTTGCCCAGAATTGACAATGCTCTCAGACGGCTGGGTGGTTCCAAGTTTTTCTCAGTCATGGATCTAGCTTCAGGATACTGGCAAGTTGATTTATCTCCTGAAGATTGAGAAAAGCCTGCACTTATCACTTCAGAAGACTTTTTTGAACCCACTTGTATGCCCCAGGAACTCTGCAATGCCCCTGCCACATTTCAACAGGCTATGGACTCCATCCTACGAGATCTAAAGCTCTCTTGTGTCCTTGTATACCTTGATGATATCACCGTATTCAGCGCTACCTTTACCAACCATTTGTACCATCTCAAGGCTGTCTTCATCAAGATTTGTGAGACTGGCTTGAAACTCAAACCCTCCAAGTGCTCCTTCTTCAAGGAACATCTTGAGTTCCTAGGACATGATGTCACTCAAACTGGAATCTGCCCCATGAATAATAAGGTGGAAGCCATTGACAAGATGCTACCTCCCACAAACCTTCAAGAGGTTCAAGTATTCCTTGGAATGATGGGCTACTACCAACAGTTCATACCTGACTTTGCTGAACTTAGTGAACTCCTTGTTCAACTGCTTTGCAACGTCCTCTTTGAATGGACTGACAGCCAACAACAAGCTTTCAAAGCACTCAAGGCCAAGCTCAAGGAGGCTCTATCTTAGTATATCCTGATTATGATAAAGAGTTCATCTTGTATACTGACGCTAGTGGAGTAGCTGTGGGTGAAATCCTTGCCCAACTTGACAATGAAGGCATGGATCAACCTGTAACCTACTTGTCAAGGGTCCTCAATAAGCACAAAAAGCACTACAGTGTCACTGAGAAGGAATGTCTGGCAGTGCTGCATGCAGTGAAACAGTTTTGGCATTAATTTATGGGACCCACTTCACAGTGGTCACAGATTACTCCTCCCTTAAATGGCTGCAACAGTTAAAGGAACCTGAAGGTCAACTAGTGTGTTGGTCTCTGCGTCTACAAGGGTATGATTTCACTGTGATACACCGTCCTGGGGCCCAACATCAAAACACTGATGGCCTGTCAAGGATGCCAATTCTAGCTATCCACCCTGCTGACGCTGATTGCCTATACAAATTAATAGGGTATCCTGACTCTTGGACCACTGAGCCAGAAGACATTTGCTTGGCGCTACAGACCCTATCCAAGGACACTGTAATTTGTAATAGACAGCTCTTCAAAAAGGTTAAAAATGCCTATCTACCCTATGTTTGCCCTAGCATGAGGATAGCCATCATCCTCCAAGCTCACATTGACACTGGCCATGGAGGCATAGCAAAGAATCATGACTGGTTGTGCAAGAACTTCTCTTGGGAACACATGTGCTTTCTGATCCCTGATGTTCTTGCCTCCTGTCATTTGTGCCAACTCCAACACCCTCACTCATCCCAACACCAATTCAAACTCATCCCCCCTAAACATGCCTTCCACACTGTGAGTATTGATGCTGTTGGGCCTCTCCCTTGGTCTAGGTTTGAGTGTCAATTTATCTTAGTTGCTGTAGACCATTTTAGCAAATGGGTCAAAGCCAGAGCTACAAAAAATATAACTGCCAAGACCATTGCTAATTTCTTGCTGCAAGATATCTTCTACTGACATGGCTGCCCTCAAGTCCTGATTTCTGAAAATGGCACCAACTTTAATGCTTGCCTCATCATGTCTATTGTAGGCTATGGGTACCCATAAATCTTTCTCTGCGCCATATAACCCTTCAACTAATGGAACTGTTGACCAAGCAAACTCCACCCTGGTGTTCATAATGAGGAAACTCACGCTCTCTGACACTGTTAATTGGGATATGTTCCTCCCTGCTTCTCTCTTTGATCACTGAATCAGTAGGCATCAAGTGACTGGCCAGTCTCCTTTTGCCATGCTGTATGAACGTGATGACGCTACCCCCTCAATCTTGGGACCCCCTTTGATTGAATTTAAATACGTCTTCAAATCCTGAGGCCCATGTTAAAGACTTAACCAATTGTATTGTTGACATCCAGGCAACAGCTTACTCCACTTCTTACAAGTTTAAGGCCCTGGAGCTCTCCCCGTCCAATGCTGCTAGAGCCCCCCTCCCTGAGTATCAAATAGGTGATCTAGTTCTCTACTACCAGAATTGTACAGGTGGTAGAGCCCATAAGTGTCACAAGTGACAAACTGTTATCAACTATGCTTATTGAAAGGCCTCAACTACGAGATTTGAACCCTGGCTCTCTGCAGGCTGCCAGCCCGCAGGGCCAGCCACCCAGCCGCCCGCAGTTTTTTAGGCTCAAACCAGAGCAGGAATTGACTTCAGAGAATCCTTTGAAGCTTGGAAAATCAAATTCACCTACATCAATGCCTCCCACGCTAAAGGCTCCTGTCAACCCAACCAATCAACAGGCAGGACCAGCCACTGATTTTGAAATAACTTGGGCTCATACGGAAGGGGAAACAGAGAATTTTCCCATATAATGCAGGCCACCCAGAGAAAACTAATCCCACAACCTGACTAGGAAAGTCAAGCATTCTCAGTTTGAGCCAGCCAATGGAATAACTCCCACAATTGATGCCACCAAAGACTGGGAAGACCTGGTGAATGGAAAAACCTGGGACAAGGAAATTTGTGAAAGTTTTACCATGACAGATGGGCATACTTATACCCTGGACCGCCAGGAAGATGCCCATTGCCAGACTTGCAATAAAGTAACATGAACCTTTGGTTCAACCAGATCATACCATACTTGTTATTAGTTCTACTTCATTTACAGCCTATGTCTTGCAGTTCTGCACCCCACACTTGCCCATCCCAAGAAACCACGGACCAGCTGCCCGACCTTTACTGTCCACCAGGAGCTCCCTTTGGCCCAGTACATTTTACCAAGTACCCACCCAACCTGGCGTATTCAGAGTTTACTCTGGGGGAGATCCTAATCCACGACCCAGAAGCTAGAACTAGAGAGACAAAAATCCTTTACAGAGAAGGCACCAAAATCACCATACCTCCTCTGCTATTCCGAGACAAGTATAATTTCCTGCCCGCATATTTGGTCCCAATAACACCGCCCCTCACCCTGCGGCCCAACTGCCCACAAGAATCTGTTGCCACTAATAAATCAACTTCCACCCAGGTATTTGGGGTGATGTATATCACCCTCACCGGATTGATTGATTCTATGGTACCTGTAAGAGGACCCTGGGCAGTCTTTGGAAGATTGTTATCTTATATTATAAATTTAGCCCCAATCTTGTGGTGGCTCTCCCTGCTGGGCCCGCGGGCTGTCCACCCACAAGTTCTCAGGAACCCCCCACAGGTTGGATCCCCAACAATAAGCTGGATTCCCTCTGGGTTGGACTCTGTGAGGTCATCTTTAAGAAGGGCATTAAGTATACCATGAAACTACTGTCTTCTGGACGTCCTTTTGCTTGTGTTCACTCCAAATTTCTCCGCAAATATCAACTCTCTGTGTCCAATTTTTTTTTGGGGAGAGATGTTGTAAATTGTGCAATTAATGCTATTTTGATATGGCCTTTGAATATTGATAGTTGCAAAGATTTGGATGAGTTTGCCTTCAAGTTTGGGAATTCCTTGCCTTCTGCAAATGGGTCTGGTTCAATATCCACCCATTCCAGATTATTGTACCTGTCTGTAATTGATCCTGGTATGACCTCATCCTAACGTGACTCCTCAGCCACTCTGTCTTCCTAATGAGTGATCACCGTCCCTTGTCTACTATTCAAAGTAGAATCACTTCTCCTAATAAAGACTAGTTTAACCACATTTGCGTTGGCTTAAATAATCTTCAAGCTTTTCCTGTCCTTTCTGCCAAAAGGACTTTTACATCTTGTTTTCCAGGAAATTAAGGTATGTGCCCTTAATTTTGCCCTGATGGCTAACCTAAGGCTAGCTTTGAACCTCAAATTTTTTGTTATAAAGATTTCCCACCATGTCCTCCAGGATGTTGTACCCTGGAGCCAATCACAACTGGGCCTAAGAGGCCAAGGGATGGTTGTTTGAAGGGCTCTGGGGATCTGATTGGTAGAGGGGATCTGGGAGGAGCAGGCTTGGTCGGGTTCCTTCCATGGGGCAGGCAGACCTTGCCCCAGCCAGGGATATCCTGGCCTGTACAGGGACCAAACCTTAGGATTCATGCTCTGATACAGGTTATGTCCTTGGATATGACCTAAGATGTGATACACGATAGTGCTGCTTTGTTATTTATGGGGATGTTGCTTGTATTTTTGTGCTAGAATTCTTCTTTTCTCTGTTACTGCTGCTAGCATTTCTTTCATGGGATATTTATTTTACTTTATCTTTATCCTTGGTTTTAAAACAACAATTTATTTCCAAAAAGCCTTTCCTTTCATTCCCTGGTCTCTACCGTTCAATTCAATCTATATTAACAGTTAGTTTTTACATTCAAAGTTACCTTTATCCTCAGGACAATTTTTGAAACCTGTGACCTCTTTAGCTAAGGTTAATATCAACCAGTCCAAACTTGTTACCTTTTGCTTTACCTTGGCTTACGCCTGCAGTTCAGATTCAACTTTCCATCCTCCTGCTCTTGTTTTTGCTCAATCTCTACTCCCAAAGCAAAGCTGCTGTTCCCTTCTTTCCCTTTACCATTCTGCTTAACTTCAAAAGGTTAAGTCACCAAATACATGTGCCTGTTTGTCCCTTTTTACCTTCCAAACCACCTAACTACCTTTGATTAGCTGTTACCCCCCAAACATCACCTTGATAACCAGGCTTCATTAGAAGGCCTGAGTTCTATCCAATCTCAAATTAGGTTAAGATTGTTTGACTTGTACCCCAAAAAGGTACTTGTTAGATTCTGTGGCTTGTGCTTTCTTTTCTTCACTCTTTCATCCTCCCTCTTTGACCATGATCCCACTTGATGATATTTTTTAACAGTTGGGGAATTTTCATAGTGGTACCCACACTCTGATTGTGGACAGTTCTGATCCACCAGCTAGCAGTGATCACTTTCCTGACTTAGGAGCTGGCTTTTTAACCAAATCATCAGTCATCACAGCTGGTCTTTATTTTGTTTTCTTGGGTTGATAGAAATGCCTGGGTCCTTACTTCACTCCATACAAGCTCTTAGGGGCTGTGGTGCAGTTATCATTGCAGACCTTGGCTACCTCCTCATACTTGAAGATATCAAGATCCTGAGGTTGAAGGCCTCAGTTTATAATGATTTACCCTAAGTCTTCCAAGCTTAAATCTTTCCTGGCTCTGCCCAGCAACAAACCTTGCCAGCATCACTTGTGAACCAGCCATTGTTGCCCTTCCGGTTGTGATAGTTGCTGAGTGAGGCCTTCATACTGGCCAGCCTCAGGAAAAAGTTGGAGCTTGGCCATTGGGATAGATGCCATGTACAGTCTGGAGAGGGTATCTGCTGCAGCTAGCTCCTTTCCTGGCTTGTACTCTTATGAAATTTGGTAAAAAGGCATACATCCCATCCATCCTGCTTGGTTTTGGCCAAATGTGACTATGGCTTAAAGTATTGGAGGGACTTGTGGTATGTGAAGACCTGGGGAAGGTGGCGCCTTCCAAGCAGCAACACTGTTCTCAACACAATGACCCACTGCCACCAGCTCCCTATTGTAGATGATGCAGTGTTGGGTGGTGGTGGTAAGTCTTCTGGATTTTAAGGTACTGGGAGGAAGACGCCTCTATCAGCTCCCATCTTCAGACCACCCCTTATGGCCTGGTCTGAAGCAGCAGTCTCAAGTTTATACTGGCTTTTGTTAGGGAACTGAAGGATCAGTACTGGGATGAGTTTCAGCCCAAGTTTCAAACAGGATTGGTCCCATACAGATGTCCACTAAAGCTTCTGTTTGGTGTTCAACAGTTCAGTCCAGGTGGGCAATCAGCTCCCCACAGCTGGGAATGGATTTGTGCTTCTACACAATTATCCCTAGGAATGGGTGTACCTGGCCACGTCAGTGGGAGGCAGCATATTGATGATTGCTTTGATTTTAGCAGGGTCAGGCTTTATTCCTTGGGCAGAGATGATATGCCCAATGAATATTAACCCTGATCTTAGGGACCTGCACTTTTTAGTGCTCGGCCTTCAATTGGTGCTCATAAAGGTTATCTTGTGCAGCATGGAGATGGTGGAGGTGTGTGGCTTAGTCCTGAATGTATACAATGATACTGTCTAGGTAGACGGCAACAAACTTCCCAGATAGGTTCCCAACGGCCGTGTTCATGAGCATTGTTGATTTTGATGGTGGGTCAGCCATGCCAAATTCATGAAATGGCACTCAAGCAGCCCATAGTGTGGTTTAAAGGCTGTTGTTGCCTCATCCCAAGGGCAATCCTGACCTTGGTGTACCATGCAGCGAGATCAACCTTGCTAAAGGCTTTTTCATCCACAGGTGTACTGAACAGGTCATTGATTAGCTGTAGGGGCTCTGATTCTTTACAGCAAATTTTCTATGGCCTGGCAGTCTTTGACAAGACAACATGACTCATTGTTTTTGGCCATAAAGAAGATTACAGCTCTTTAGGGGAAAGATAAAGCCCTTGTCTAGAGCATCTACAAGGTGCTGACAGAGAGTTTCAGCATTTTTTAGTATTAGAAAAAATAGCGGTCAGGTCTTTGGTAGGGACCCTTGCAAATAAACGGTGTGCTGGATCTCTTGAGGTAGAGATACCAGGTCTAAAGTCTTGCTGAATCCATCCTTAAACTTGTTGGGCAGTTTCTGCACCGCTGTTGGGGTCCTTAAGAGGGGAATTTGCTGGAGGTTCAGACTGGATAAACTCAACTGAGCGCTGGTTGAAGTCCAACTCCCCTTGAGCTTGTAAGAGCCTCCCTCCATTTTTTGTACAAAGCCAGTGGCATACAATAGCTTTCTCATCTCAATGGGGTAGATCTTAAAGCCAACACTGCTCTTCTGAGAGTGAAGCCAGAGGTTCCCAGTCAATGTAAGGGCAGTTGTGACAAAGCCAGTCTAAACCTATGATCACATTGTGGCTGAGGCCACTCATGATGGTTCCAGAGAGCCTGACCTAAAAATTGCCCATCCTTCCTGATAAGGGTACTGCTTCATGGGAATGACCACTCTTCAGGAGTCTGCCACCCACACAGCTTTAAATTGGCTGGGTACTTTGCCTAACTGTTGGGAATCAGCTAATTCTTGGTTGTCCATAGTTTGATTAGCCCCAGCGTCTACCAGGAGCTTGTTCATGTTCCCACAGAAGCAAATTGGGTTGAGCAAGCAAGTGGTTCTATTTTATTAATGACTGGCTTGAAGGGCAGGATCATCACTTTGCGCCTGGAATACATCCAGAGTTTTGACCTTGTACATGTTGTAGCTGCAGGGTGTTTGGTGAGGGGAGATTGGGAGTATGAATCAAGCAGGGTTGCAGGCATCTCATTTCCACAGCCCCCAGGCCTTTACCAAACTCATAATCTGTTCCAACTGAAGCTTCCCCTCACAAGGGCGTTTTTTGTGATTATTCTGCTTGCGGGACTGACAGCGTTCTAATTGGTTTTTGGCGCTGCCAGGCTCAGGGAAAGGGTGATGGAATTTTTGTTGGATGTTTAGAAGCCCATTATAGCTTGAAGGTTTGCTTTTATGATGTCTTGGTAGAAATCATCAACAAAGGTGCTAAACCCCCACAGGCATCCACTCACAGATATGGTGCTTTGGACATTGATGATGAGAGTAAAGAGCATGGCATTTCCATTGGTAATGGCTTCTAGAGCAATAGCAAGGTACCAAGGCACACTTCATGTTTGTTTGATTGTAAGCAGGAGCGTTTCCAAAAAAAATGGGCGTAAAGGTTTCACTGTAGCAGGAGTTGGCAGCATCTCCAAACGCTGCCCATGTCACAGTAAGTTCCATAATTCCAGGGATTATCTGGCCAAGTAGGAAAGCTTGGAAAGTGTCGTGTTCTGAGGCGCGGCACAGACACACAACGGGAAATCCTAACCTTAGGATTGGATTTGTACTAAGTCTTGGTTAGATGACATGGAAGACAAATGTGTTTACCTTGCGGCCCTGGAAGAATAATCTCTACTAGTTGTGGCTAGAGAGAAGCACAGAAGTACAGAAGACACAAAGACAAAAATGTGAATATAACTTAATTTTATTGGTAGTAAAGGAAATGGAATATATAGTGGTTGAGAATACCACAAAACACTACCAATACAGTAGGATCACTTGCCACCAGCATTAGTGGGGCAAGTGAGTTATGCAAAGATCAGGAAACCAAACAATTGTATTTCCTGAATCAGTCATCAACTCATTTCAAGTAGAAAAAGCAAAAGCAAGAGATTTGTCCTCAAAATGGCCCACCAAAGGCAAAATCAAAATACTGTGAATAGCGGCATTCACAACATTGCCTCCCTCTAGATTGGCCTTAGGGGGGTGGTATTTACAAAGAAACTTTGCATGTACTCAGGCAAATAGACAACCACTAGAGAGGAGTTTCACATTGTACTTGGACCCTTGCTTGAAGGTCACTTCTAGAGGGCTAACCCACAATGATCTAGTTTGTGAGCTTGTCCTACTCTGTGTTGATAATACAGAACATGGTCCCCAATGTTGAACTCAGACAGGGGGGATCTCCTGACATTGTAGGGGAGAGCTCTAGCAGCTTAGTCTTATATGCGGAAGTGTAAGCAGTGGCTTGAATATCAATTATGTGGTTAACTAGATCCTTAATGTGGTCGTCAGGATTCATGGCCTTATCTGAGGTATGCAGGGGGGCCCCAAGAGTGACAGAGTGGTAGCCTCTTGCCCATATAGCATAGCAAAGGGGGAATATCTAGTGACACAATGTTTGCTAAGGCGGTATGCAAAGAGGGCGGCAGGTAAGTACAAGTCCCAATTAGCAGTGTCAGAGTAGGTGAGCTTTCTCATGATTGAGACCAGTGTTGAATTTGCGTTTGACAGCCCCATTGGTAGAAGGGTTGTAGGGAGAAGAGAAGGACTGGTGGGACCCCAAAGCTTTGATAACAGAGGTTACCAGCTTGGCATTGAAGTTAGTCCCATTATCTGAGAGCAACACTTGAGGACAGCCATGGCAGTAGAAAAAATCTTGTAGCAGGAAGGCAGCAGTTGTCTTAGCCATGATGTCCTTTGTAGGGCGAGCCTCTACCCACTTGCTAAAGTGATTGATAGCAACCATAATAAAGCAACACCCAGAATGAGAGCGGAGAAGAGGACCTACCGCGTCAATGCTAACAGTGTGAAAGGCATGTTGTGGGGGAACTAATTTGAACTTGTGGGCAGCAGCTTGAGGCCTCTGTAGCTGGCAGTCATGCAGCTAGCAATGACGTCTGGGATCAGCAGGCAAAGGTACTCCCACAAGTAGTTCTTCTGAAGCCAGTCAAAGGTCTTGGCAATGCCTCCATGCCCAGTTTCTTTATGAGCTTGTGACATCAACGAGAGGCAAAGACTGGGCCATACATAAGGCAGATACTGGTCTTGTACCTTTTTGAAGAGCTGATTGTTGTGTATGAGGGTATCTTTGGATAGCTTGGACAAGGTCAGTTGTACTTCTTCTGTCTCACTTTCCCAAGAAGAAGGGTATCCAATTAGTTTGTACAACCAGCCAGCCTCCTCAGGATGTAAAGCAAGAATGGGCATTCTGGAGAGCCCATCAGTATTCTGATGTTAAATTCCAGGGCAATGGAGTACCATGAAGTCATATCCCTGCAGACGTAGAGCCCATCTATCTAGGCACCTTTCAGGTTCCTTAAGCTGTTGTAACCACTTGAGAGAAGCATGGTCAGTGACAACTGTGAAGTGGGTGCCATATATGTAATGGCAAAACTGCTTGACTGAATGCAACACGGCAAGGAACTCCTTCTCCGTGACACTATAGTTCTTCTCATGCTTTTTTAGTATACAGGAAGTGTAAGCCACAGGATGGTCTACACTTTTGTTGTCCAGTTGGACCAGAATGGCTCCAAGATCTAAATCACTAGCATCAGTGTACAGGATGAACTCTTTGTTATAGTCAGGATACACTAGGATGGGAGCTTCTTTGAGTTTTTGCTTAAGGGTCTCAAAGGCTTGCTGCTGACTGGCAGTCCACTCAAAAGGGACATTACGTACAGGCTGGACTAATGGTTCACTAGTATTGGCAAAGTCAGGGATAAACTGTCTGTAGTAGCCCATCATCCCCAGGAATACTTGTACTTCTTGCAAGTTGGTTGGCAGAAGCATTTTTTTGATGGCTTCAACCTTCTTAGTCATTGGGCAAATCCCTGCCTGGATCACTTCATGGCCCAAGAACTCAAGACGTTCTTTGAAGAAGGCACAATTGGAAGGTTTCAGTTTGAGGCCAGCTTCTCAAATCTTTACTAACACCTCTTTGAGATGAGCCAGGGGATTAGTGAAGGTAGAGCTGAAGACAGTTATATCATCCAAGTACACTAGGACACACAACAACTTCAAGTCACAAAGGATGGAGTCCATGGCCCTTTAGAAGGTGGCCAGGGCATTGCAAAGTCCTTGTGGCATGCAAGTAGGCTCAAAAAGTCCTTCAGAAGTAATGAGTGCGGCTTTCTGACAATCCTTGGGGGATAGGTCAACTTGCTAGTATCCAGATGCCAGATCCATGACAGAGAAGAACTTAGAGCCTCCTAGACGTCAAAGAGCATCATCAATACACAGCAAGGGGTATGAGTCCTTCTTGGTCAAAGAGTTCAGTTGGCAATAGTTCATCAGAATCCAATGACCCCCGTCCTTATTATTTAAGATGAGTAGTGGAGAAGCCCAAGGACTTTGGGAAGGCTCAGCAGCCCAGCGTCTAGTAGTTGTTTGAGCTCTTTAGATACTTGGGCGTCTTCCACACAACTGCAGCAATATGGTTTAGCACGGAAGGGGGGAGCGTTGCCAGTGTCTATCTGATGGATAACACCTTTGGCTAACCCATAGTTGGTACTGTCCTTGGAAAAGATATCAGAAATTTGGTCTAGTAAATCTAACACCTCTTTCTGCTGAACCAGGGACAGTTGTGGAAAGTCTTGGGCAGTGAACAGAGATAAGACTTGCAGCTCACCCTCTGGTAGGCTAAAGTCTTGAAACGTGACAAAGGGATAAAAACCAGGACGTCAGGAGCGCCCAACAACTTGCCATATTCAACAACCTGTCCCCTAGATACGGTCATGGGGATTGCAGTCAGGTTGGCTACCAACAACTGCACAGGGTCTTTATGAGAGACATCTAGGATTCCAGGACAGAGGTAAGGTTTGTTGTGTCCTAAGGAGGGGGAGAGTACAACTCCAAGAAGGTGCGTTCAGGTAGTTCATAAGATATCTGAGAGTCCAGGATGGCCGGAGACCCAGGTGGGATGGTAACAGCAGACGTGGCTAGGAGGGGGATCCCCTCAGACGCAGGACAAGCCATGGGTGAACATTTCATGTGTGAAGAGTGGTTGTGATACTTGAGGTTGAAACCCCCAGTGGGATATTCCAGGGCGCAGGTCTTGAGGTGTTTCCCTGGAACTTTAACTGGCTCTTTGAAGATTAAGGGGACTTTGTATCCTAGAATAGAGAGGTAGACATCTTTCAAGTTGATTATCTCATTATATTCCCTAAGGAACTGGGTGCCAACTAGGAGATTTTAACTCTCATTCTCCAGGACAACTGCTGGCACAGCTAGGAGAAGCTTGCCAAACCGCATGGGCAGAGCGGAGTAAGCCCCTATGGTGCGGATCATAGACAATCCAGCCGTGCCATAAAACTGGTGATAATTAAGGTCAGAGGCAAGTTTGAGTTTCTTCACAAGCTTGGAGGATACAACATTGACTGGTGAACCAGTGTCTAGAACTGCCTTAATCTTTACTTTTTGAATGGATATCTCTACTCAAGTGGTAGTGTGGCCAAAGGGGGGAAGGACAGCCAGGATATCTTGAGCCTCTGCTAGTTCCTTATCCCACTTCTCAATCATACATCTTAATCCCAGGCATTCCTTATAAACAGTCTGGAGGGGGAGCAAAACAGATACATTCTTGAAGACAGCATCAGCAACCTCAGCAGCTTCTTCTGACAACTCCACTAGCACAGGGGACCTCTTGGCCTGAGTGAGGTAAGGGCGCAAAACAATCTCTTTAGCCTCAGGAAGAGGCTTAGCAGTAGTTGTAGTCTTTCCTGAGCGTAACTTATAGGGAACTACAATGGTTTTGGGAATGGCCAGAACAGAGTACCCATATGCATCAGTGTTGTCAATATCAGAATCATCCAGGTCAGAGTCATCAGAGATATTGTGAAATAAGAGGAGGATAGGAGGAGCCTCATTATCAGTAGACTCAGATTCAGCCATAGAGGGAGGGATTGGAAGAGACTGGGAAGAATTGTCAACTGAGAGCGTCTCTGTCTTTAGGTTGACTGTTCTTTTCACGGCTGTTCCTTTGGATCAGATCCTTCAACCCGCGGATTGGTGCAGACTCAAGAATGAAAGCCTATCTGACCACAGTTGTGGCAACCCTGACGTCGAGGAGGAGTCTGGGAGTTCATAGTGAGGATAAAAGGGCTGTGAGAAGAGGAGCCAGAGTTGGAAGCGGCACAACTTTCCCTGACAACAGCACCAAAGTGGGTAAGATGCATATCTTGCAACAACTTCTTTATGCTCTTCATGGAATAGATCATAGCCTTATGGGCTTTGAATTGAAGGCACAGAAGTTGGTTAACCTTGAGAGCTTGAGCGCAAGCCATGTAGGCTTCATGAGCTGTCAACTGTCTGCTTGTAATCAATTGCTGTCCTTCCATGTAGAATCTGTCTGCAAACTTGGCTAGTGTCTCCTTAGGCTTAAAAGCAATATGCATGAAAGCATCCTTTTCACTTCCAGGCCAAGGTCACTACCAAACTCATAAATTAGAAGCTGCTTCATATCTTCCCACATCTCAATAGAGGGTAGTTCTGGCACAACTACCTCTTGGCAGGTCGGGTGTAGACAGGTCAGGATGTGTTTCTTTTTGACGTCATCTGATGCTCTTTGCATGGCAGTTTCATAGATAGTGAGAGAAGCTGCAATGGTCAAGGTTCTGGGGTCAAAGACTTGCTTAAAGGTAGGCTTAAAATGTGCCTTGGGAGTTGGATCACCATTGTTGCTATTGAGTACGTTGATACATGGGGAAAACTCTGCCTCAGATTTCAAGGGGGGTTGTCTAGCCCATAGCTGGCAAACACTTTCTTCAAGGGTGGTAAGAGTCTCAACAGCACAGGCCCCAGTATTGGCAGCTTGAGTGGTCTGTTGTGCAGTAGTATCTAAGTGTTGACCTTGGGTGGTCACTATTGTGGAGAGTTCAGCCAGCTGTGAAGTAAGAGATGGCCCCACTGAGAGGCAAGGGGTGAATCTATCATTCACAGATTCAATCACTTCATTCATTTCTTGTACATCTCTATCCAGCTCAGTGTGGTCCTGCTTTAATTGATCCACCTTGTTAGCTAGGGCAATTAATTCCCTAGCACATTGGATTTGAGTAGCTCCAGATAAACCAGGGCAGCAACCATCTTCATCAACAACCCCAACTGAACTAGCAGCAGTTGCCATCATTCCACGTAGGGTGGCAAGTTCTTGCTGTAGCTCTGCAACTTGGGTAGTCAGTTCAAGGACCTGGGGGTCAGGTTGAGGCGCCTCAGCAGGACGTCCCTGACTGCAAGTAGTCAAACGTAGTTCTCATATGGCGTCCCATATTCTCTGTTCCCTATCCACCAAGTCATCAGAAGGGGGAGAGGGCGGAACATCTGGCTTGGGCGTAGATAGCTCATTTACTTGGCTCTGGAGTTTGGCTATGGCAGCAGCAGTGGCTGCTTTCTCTTGCTCAAATGTGGTACTGAGTTTATTGAGGCGTCTAGCAGCAAAGTCCGCTACCTGCTGTAGCTGCTTAAAGGAATATGTACTGAATGCATTGAGCTGTTGCACAAGTTGCTCAAAGTCAGTGCAATAAGCATTTAAGGTGGAATCCACCTGAGTTTTCCAGGGTTGTTCTAGCTGGTGAAACTTGTGTAGACATTCTCTCACGTACTCAGGGATAGACTGGTGCATTTTCTTAATAGAATTAACCAAACAGGCCAGGGAGGTGACAGAGTTGCGTTGATTGTCAGATATCAACAAAAACAGGGAATGAATCCACTGTTGATAGGCAGCAAACTGGTCCCAGTGATGAGTAACTGCAGATTGCAGAGATGAGATTTCTTGGATGTGGAGCCCCAACACCATTTGATGGTGGGCCAAGGCAGGCTGCACAAAGGATTATAGCAAGTGTTCAGCAGAGCCAGCCGCTGAGAGGATATGTTGTAGAAATTGAGGAGCCACAATTAATTTCTAGTATTCAGCCTGACTGAACTGCAACTGAAGGCAAGGGATGGCTCCTTCACAGGCTATCCCAAGGGCTACCAACATGACTTGATCTAAGTCAGGGGAACCCATGGGGTAAGCAACTAGGCGGGGACCATTCACAAGGTTCAGTATCATGGGGATAATAGGCTGGTTGGAAATATCTTCCTCAAAAGGAGGACTGGTTATTTCAGGTGAAGTTGGCTCTTGTATAGGCGGAGGAAAAGGACCTGAAAACGTGGATGCAAAGGGGACAACCAAGGGGCTTACAGCCCCTTTAGTCAGCACCATTTTTGTCATGTTCTGAGGCGCAGCACAGACACACAATGGGAAATCCTAACCTTAGGATTGGATTTGTACTAAGTCTTGGTTAGATGACAGGGAAGGCAAATGTGTTTACCTTGAGGCCCTGGAAGAATAATCTCTACTAGTTGTGGCTAGAGAGAGGCGCAGAAGCACAGAAGACACAAAGACAAAAATGTGAATATAACTTAATTTTATTGGTGAATAAGGAAATGTAATATATAGTGGTTGATAATACCACAAAACACTACCAGGACGGTAGGATCACTTGCCACCAGCATTGGTGGGACAAGTGAGTTGTGCAAAGATCAGAAAACCAAACAATTGTATTTACTGAATCAGTCATCAACTCATTTTGAGTAGCAAAAGCAAAAGCAAGAGATTTGTCCTCAAAATGGCCCACCAAAGGCAAAATCAAAATACTGTGAATAGCGGCATTCACGACAGAAAGCCAAAAAAACCTTTAAAAAACTGACTGATTTAACAGGCTTGAATCAATTGGTTGATCACAAATGGGTTACATCTGCTCCAGTTTGTTGGTTGAAACTAATTTCCCCCTGTAAGTTGATGTTGATAAATTGACGTAATTTGAGTGTTACCCGGTATGAGCTTACTAATCAGCATGATCATCAGAAATTGGTTACTCAAGGGTTCTTTGCAACCTGTAACAGATACTCACTTGGCAATATAGAAGGAATAAGAGCCCAGGTCCAGGTGGTATTTCTTAGTCAATTTTTGATATATATTGAATAATTTTCACTGTTTCAACTCCTAGAGTTGAGTCTGTCTAAAAGTTTACTCAATAAAAAATAAAATATCCCTTGGTCTAACTTATTTTGCAAATGCATCCTGTAGTTGGATTGTTGCGCTACATTTCCTAAAATCTGATTCTGAGCCAGATCATTACTTGAAGATGGGGCTCTGCATTTGGAACTTTGTTTTCAGCACCTCCCAATGTTAATTTAATGCCTGCCAATCTTGGAGTGGTTCCCTCTGTCTTTAAAAAATGAAAATTGTGTTGCATCCCAATGTCCTGAATTTTATTCTGAAGATTATCTGATGCTTTCACAGGCTTATTATCTTAGGCTCTTTTGGTTAGAATTAATTATTTTACTTAAACCTAGTATCTCATTTGGAAATTTAAAAAAATGTTATTTGAAGCCACATTGGTGACTAATCATTAACTCTATGTGGATTTGGGTGATAATTCCTCACCACTTAGAAAAGGCTTCTTACTATCCTGCAATTTCTGTCACAGCCCAGGTGAATTTGAGTTATTGACTGGATAACTGGTGAACCATACAGTGGCATGTTCAGTGAGGCATCCTGGCGCAGTGGGAACCCACATGAGTTCAGGCACTTGAAAAATATGGAGGCAGGCTCTGTGGAGCGTAGCCAACTTAAAATTTAGCACCCTCCACACACCTATGAAGGGTTCTAACTGTAAGTTCAGCATGTGTTGTGACAGTTACAACAGGATTGATGACACATATATTTTGATACTCCAGGCAGAGTCAGTTGTAGATGCTGGTGAGGACTAGTTGGTCTTGGTATAAAATTTTATCTTCTGGGATGTCCCCATCAGAGATACATAAGAAGGGTATATGTTGAGGGATAGTCATACAGCCAGAACTCTGTGCTTTTTGGGGGGGAATTCTCTTGTATGTAGGTTGTTAATCAAGCCTACTGCTGCTATCACTAATATAACTGAACCAATAATGGTTCAGCATTTAAATAAGTGAAGACAACAGTCCAACAGAAAGGGCAAGAATAGCAATATGATGATGTTTATTGAAGAATAACATAATTGATTTTTTATATTGGGGAGACACAAGTCTATCAGGGGGTGAAACTGTGGCTGGTTCAGTAATGGGGTTGGGCTGGGAATATATTAGCAAGAGAGTGTGTGTTGAATGGCATCTCTCCTATTCAGGAGATAGCTCCTATAAGTCACCATTGATCATAGGATCCTCTACTCTGTTAGTTATGTTATGATCATCTCTTTGAACACCCCCTATGTATTGTGAGATATGCTGGAAGGCAGGGGAGTAATTTTGGTTGAATAATGAGGTATAGCTATCAAGAAACAGTTCACTTATGTAGGTAGTCACACAGACTGCCTTAAATATCAGGATGTAGGATATCAAAGTATAAAAAGATGCAATAATGAAAATCCCAAGAACAAGCTCTTAGATACCAGGAAAGATTGCAGCTACTGGCTAGATTGTATTCTGGTTTTTAATGAAGTAACCATTTACAACATTACTTGTAAAATTTTTCTGTAGTGTCTTTTTACAACAGACAGGTAGATTAAATTACATTGGCAAGGCTAACTAGAGTTTTTAAATATTTTGTAGCTTCAAACTTCCAAAGAAGAACCACAACTTCTTTACAGTGGATTATCTGTATAGATTACCCAACTCTATCATTTCTGGTTTAAATTTATAAGAAGAGAAGCAGGTCTTTAAGATATCCCTTATACAATTAGATATTGTCAAAACAGCAGGGTTGACCCCCTGTGGAGGTCCACACAAAAGACCCTGTGCTACTCAAACTGAATTCTCCATCACTCAAAGTCAAATGTGAAAGTCACCTCAAATTACTAAAATAGGAAATAAGAACTAATTTCAATCTAATCCCCAGGGCCAACTGTGGTGAAATCAACTCCCTGGTAGTTGACTAATAAGTATGGTGAGAATTTGGTTTCTTTTATGATTGACTACTGAAAGTTTGCACTTTTTTAATTGACAGTACTTAAGATACTAAAAACATTTAATATAAAAATTAATCTATACAAATAACATATACTAAATTGACCAAATATAATTCAAAAATGTGATAAAAAATACCTTTACTAATAAGAATAAGTAGAAAAAGAAATTATTTCTCATTTTACTATGTAATTTACACTCTTTACTATAAAAATAATTTTTATTCCCATAAAAATCAAAATTACAATGATACAAAAAAATAAGAACAATATTATAAGTAATTGAAATTAAATAAATATTAATATTTATTTGATATACTTCATATAAGCACAACTTTGAATATCTTATGATTTACTAGTAAATTAACAAAAATTAAAATATTTCACTCACTTTCAACTGAAATTATTTATCTCAAACTTACCATGTATACATAAAATAATCAGTGACATCTAATTAAATCAGAAATTTAAAAATTAAACTAAAAACTAAACTATCAAAACTAAAAAGTAAACATTAAAGCTAAAAAGTTAAAATTTAAAACCATAGAAGCAAGCAGGCAAGTTTATTCCACCCTGTTCTTCACTTTTTCATTTTATTCCCTTTCAGGAGGGCAGTGGCAATAAGCTCAAGCTGCTGCTTGATCTCAGAGGCTTTATAATTGTTCTTTGCCGTATCCTGGATGGCCTTTGTGAAGAGGGTAGATCTGGTAGTAGGCTTGGTGGGGGACATGGTTGGCTAGATCCCTGATCTTGGAAATGGTCTTTTCCTGCTTGTGCTGAAGGAGGGAAAAAATTGGTTGAAATTTGGGTGTAGCCCAAAGTTAGTCTTGAGATGCTTATGGTAAACCTCAAGAGCCAAAGTGGTCTTTGTTGTAACTGTGCTGTTTTAGCAGAGTTACAAGGGGAAAATATTTAGAAGCTATATAATGATCTTTATTGTGAGATAATGATTGTATAGTTCATGTGAATCAAGGATAACAGAAACATGATTGATGATTACACAGCTGGATGGAAGAAGGGGGTGGCTTGATCCTGATAGTGAGTCAAGCGCCAAAACAAGGTATCCACCATAAAGGATCATCATCTGTTCATGTTTTTGGATTTGGTAGTTCAAGTTGACTTCCTATTCTGGCTTCAAGTAACCGTATAATCTGATTGCAGGTCACAACCCCACTTGGTTAGAACCTTGCTGGAAGGTTGAGCCTGCGGTTTTGACATCTTCATTTCCCCATTAACAGCCACCCAGCAAATGTTCCAACTGGCCTTGGCAAAGGCCTTGCCTTGCCTCTGCGTGAGAACCTTCCCAATCCACTGGAGCTCAAAGTACTTGAGGAAAGACTTGAGCTCTGGATGTTTGGCTATGTAAGGGTCTTTTGAGAGAACCTTGAACCCCTGTGCAGTATGCTATGGCTTTAAAAAAGACAAGGCACTAAATTGTGCAAGCACAAATTTGTGGGTGTCCAAAGTGTCCCTCCAGCTCAACCTATTAAGCTCAGCATGGGCCTGCACATTGCAAGCAGCTGCTTGACAGAAGTAGAAGTGGCACCCCTGTACCTCCCTGACAAACAGCTACTCAAATTCAAAGAACTGAGCAGTATCAAAGTCCATAATACACATGTGAGGCCCTAGATATCTGAGCCTTACCTTTTCCTCTGAGTCCAGGGTGGCCTGGTCCTTGTCAGTGGCAGGAAGGGTTAGCGCGGGTGTGGGGGTCTTCTTGGCATTGCTTTTGTTGCCAGGAGGGAAAGAGAGAAAGTGCTTTGTGAAGGATGGAGAAGAACAGGTTTATATGGCCTTGATGGCCCCAGGGAGAAGAAAAAAGGCAAGTGGAATCACCCGGATGTCAATCTTGGCATGAATCATCAAGAGCTGTTTGAACATCTGGGAGCAAAGTACAAAGTTACCATCAAATAGTGTAAGGAACTCCATTCCTTTCACAAATGATACCTCCAACACTGGGACTATCAATACACAACCTAATACCAAAGTTTTTAAATTTAAATGCGGAAATGGGAATTAATTATGTAATGGATTCAATTCACTTAATCAATCCAAATTGGCGTTCAAAATTAATTAATTAACGCGCTTTTAGAAACAAAAGCATAAGCAAACACTTGAACCTTAACAATAATAGCTATCCTATTTTAAAAGTGAAATTGCAAGCTAGAGATAAAAAATGTGATGACAACAACAAAAGTGCATTTAAAATGAGCTCCAAAAACCCAAAACCAACTAATCAAACTGAAAATAAATGCAGAACAGCAAATCACCAATATTCAGGGGACATACCTAGCCAAACAATTAAAGCAGTGCAACCAAGCCAGAGAAATACCACTCATCCAGGCCCAAAATACTATCTTTACTATAATCCAGAAGAATACTGCACCTCAATAATCCAACCTACCTCTTCTTGCATTGCAGGCTGCAGCCTGCTGAAGACCTGCAAGACAAGACTTGCCAAATCACTCTTGCATGATCTCCTGGTAACTATTATGATCACTTCCCCACTTGACTTCATTATTTAAACTGAGGAATTTCCCCATTCCAAATTGCTCCAACATTTTCTTATTCCTATCTTATTCAATAAATCTATATTTTCAAAACTTCTAAAACAAGATTAGTAGATTTAAAAAGGGCTCTCCTACAACAACATGAAGCTCATCCTTATTGTGTGGGCTTTTTGCGTGTTAATTAGTTATGGGCAAGCCAACTTAAACTTTGAAAGTCCTGAACCTACACCTAACAATAAATCAGAGTATTCCATCTGGCATCCTTTTGGACCTTGTTGTTGCCATGCCCCATATGTAGAAACAGCTCAATTTCCTCCCATTATTCACCCCAAGGCCCCCTGGTTAGTTTTGGGGTATACCAGTGTCTTTTATCTCTTAAACTATTTCACTCCCTTCCTAGTGAGATTTTGCTTATTTGGTCACCTCTTGCACATGCTAAATATAGGGATTCCAGTAGGGTCCACTTTAGTCGAATTCAACTTGGGAGCTCTACTTCACTCTGTTGGAGAGAGACTTCTCAATGAGTAGATCCCTGACAAGTAGCCAAGTTGAAGCCCTTTTAAACTCCTGAAGATTATGATGAGTTGTGTAGCAGATTATACTGTCTTTGGTGCTGAGCCCATTGTTGTGATGAAGGAAGCGCTCCCCACTTGGAAGCTGCTTGAGCTTGTGGGTGAGTGTAAGCTCAGAGAGGACGTCAGAAGCCTTGAGGGGAGGGGATTGGCAACAATCTTCTTGTTACTGATGAACTTTACCAACTGCTCTTTAGTTGGCACCAACTTGAGATTGTTGGGCTTTAAATGCTGCAGGGTCTTTATGGCCAGATCAGAAACTGGAGGTGAGAGGAGGTGGGGATTACTTGAACAAGGAACCACTTCAGCATCCTTACAATCAGGTGATTGGGGGGCTCACAAGAGTGCTATTCCTTCTCTGCAGTTACTTGCTCCCAGCCCTCAGTGTTTAGCAGGGCCCCACAAGTCTTATCCTCACAGACAAAGTGCTTGCTCTTGGTTTGGCACTTTAGATTGTTACAATTAAAAATGTAGTTATCAGCTACGTAGCCAGGGCCGCCCTTTACTGACATGATGGGGGGAAACAGGGGAAGCACTTGGGGACTTCAAACTCTCTGTCCACATTGCAGATGTTGTAGATGGCCAGTGAATCCCAAGTCATGTGGCCAGAAGCTTTAAGCCCCTTGGAATATTCCTCAGGCTCATCTTGGGGGTCAGATGAGGGAGGGGGAAGAGCCATCAGGAGGGGGAGGGAAAGGGTTCTTCATGGCCTGCTTGGATGCCTCCTTTTTCTTACCAGAAGAAGAAGTGGGCTTATTGGCAGCCTTTAAATCATTGGTATGTTGCTCCTTGGTGGGCTCAGAGTCGGCCTCTGAGTGGTAAAAGGAGTGGTCAGTAAGATCACCATCAGATTTATTGGTGGAGGAATTTTTGGGGGAAGGTGAAGGGGATGTGGAATATGAGGGTGGAGGGGGAGAGGAGTAGGAGAAGATGGAGTGGGAGGAGATGGGGTTGGAGACTTTGCCTTTTCAGGCTTTTTGACATGCTTGGGAGTGGAGGCAGTTTCTTTGGAGCCCATAGAGGCTTGGTGTTTGGGCTGTTGGCTGTTCTTGTTTGATTTTGTCTAAAGAAAAGTTTAGTTTTGTAAATAAAATAGTGTGAAAGATATGAAACACAGTGGTAAAGCAAAGTGAAAGTTAAATAAAAAGTATGCAAATAATGTTTTATTTATCAAAAGAAACACATAAAAAAGTATATAAAAGCAAAATAGAAACTCAAAGTATATATATAAAGATTAAAACATAGAAAATAAGTGAATTTCTTATAAAGCATCAAAGATGTTAGGTTCAGCATAACATCTTAGTGTTAAATCAATGTAAAAGTATAATTAAAAATCAAAAAATATATATGAAAATTATATGGAGAGCAGCAGAAAAAGTAGTAGATTATAATAGCAAAAAAAATAAAGAATTATTATGTGGAATTTTTTTATTATTAGTTGAAAATTCAAAACATAGTAAAGTGTCAAGTTTGGCACTGTCAATCAGCCAGGAAAAGCTGAATTCTTACTGTCAAGTATGCCAGAGTCAAGCAAAAACATCAAATTTACTATGTTTTTTACATATGAAAACTTGCTTAAATATAAAATGGGTTCAAAAGTTAACCCAAAAGCAAGCAGTATCATATGCTCAAAAATTAAAAATACAACATAAGTTAAAAAATTAAATGAGTGGAAATGTATTTGAAGATGATAATATTATGCTGGGAGGAGCTAAGAGTGCTTTATTTACCATAGTGTTGGTTAAAACGTTAAGAAGCTCTCTGTACTAATCCCCAAGTTAAAGTGTCAATTGGGTGAGTGTTGAGTGGCGCTCATAGTGTGTCACATATTAATTTAGCCTTAATTCCAAACCTTTGATTAGTTAAATCAGAAACTGATTGGGTGCCAAGTGGATAAATTCAAACAAAGAAGATTTCAAGTTTCAGTTTTTTATAAATTACATATGAAATCTCTTAATAAATTGGGCTTGATTTATGTGGCACCACATAATCCAAAAACCTGGGAATGACATAATGTAAAACAAGTGGGGTATTTGATTAATGTCTATGCCACTAAATCCAGTATAGTGGTGCTTGGGAGCTTAATCAACTACTATGGATACTAATAGTAAAAATATAATAGTAAATAATAAATTTTATATAAGCGCATATATGTTTTATAAATAAAATTAGAATTTGGCTTAAAAAGTGTCAAACTAGCCACTTTTGCTTTTAGAGTGTCAAACACAAGTTTTTTTATTTTTACTAGCATATTTACTTATACATTTTCCCTTAAATTGGTTTCTAAGCTAAACAAATTATTAAGCAGTGTTGAATTCAAGTAAATTGTGACTCAGTTTTTATGTTTCAAACCCCTATATTACTAGTAAAAATTAGCTTAAAAGCACTTAAGCCAAAAATACTAATAGATTTGCATATGTGTCAGGGACCCAGTCTCAGGCAGCTGGCCCACCATTTCTGGGAGTAACTTGGGCTGGGGTTTTGCAGGCAGGGCCCACCACAAGAGAGGAGCTAACTTTAGAAGGTAGGAAGCAGACTTCCCCACCCAAGACCACAGGCCAGTGGCCAGTACAATGGTGTCCACCACCCCTCTGAGGGTGATGTACACTATTCCAAAAAGCTTGCTGGTATAGTTGGTTGGAAGGTTGGGTGAAGAGGCTGGCATTGGTTTGGGTGTTACAGGTGGTTCCATATAGATATTGTAGGCCAGGAGATAATTGAATTTTCCTCTAAATAGTTTGGGGTGGAGAATATCCACAGGCCTTGGCGGTTGTATCTAATAGCAGATTGGATGCAGGCTAGTGGGTCAATTTCAAGGATTTTCTCTGGTGTATAATCCTTATATTTGGGCTTCAAGGGATAATCAGTGAAGTGAACAGACCCAAAGGGTGCACCAGATGGACAGAAAACTGCAGGCAGTGGGGCAGGAGGGCCAGGAGATCTCAAACTGAATTGATAGACAGCAAATACAAAATATGGCAATAGCTGTAAGAGCCAAAGTAACATAACCTTTATTTAAAAATGGCAATAAGGTTCAAGCACATAATCTATAGGCATATATAGCATTCTGCCTCCAAACTTAGTATTCTTCCTCAGAGCTTTATCAAAATATTGGGAAAGGTGCGGACAAGCAGCCAGAGGGCCCAGGTATGGGAGCGGCAAAATGGCACCTTGACTGGGTGCTCTCTCATTGATCAGAACGTCCAATTTGGTCACTTGATTTTCTTGATTCTTTGCTGTGGTCACGGGGTTAGGCCCAAAGCCTGGGTTTATCTTTGGCAGTAGGGTTTGATTGGTTACTTGAGAGGACTTCAAACTCATGGAATTCACAGAGGTGACATCTCTGCTTCAATTAGGCAATTTGAGAGGCTCCTCTTTGGGCGCTACCATGGTTGAGCTGGTGCAGGTATTCTGGCTTTGAGACTTAGCAGGAGCCTCAGCTTGCAGGGGCTTGATAAAAAACGCAGGCGGGCAGGCCCTTGGTCCATGGGCTTAGCGGCCTGCAGGAATGTAGGTTCAGGGTTCAAATCCCACCCTTGGGCCCAGGTTTTCCAGGGTAATGAATTGTAAATCCTGACATTGTCCCCTTCTTTCCCCAAGGACCCTCCCATCTGATCCTTTTTGCTCAGATAGAGTTGGACAGCTTCTTGGGCATTAGCTAGGTTGCTCAGCAATTCCCATGTACTTTCTTCTAGATGGTATCCTTTCCATTTGACGTAGTAGTGGGGTTTCTGGTAGTGGATCCTGTTGCCATGTATGTATTCAACTTTGTATTCTTCAGCGCGGCCTATTTGGAGGGGCAGGGAGTTTGTATTAAGCTGTTGGTGGGGGAGCAAGTTCCCATCCTTTTTAAACAACAGTGATTGGTGGAATACGTCATGAATCTTCCAGGAGGGGGGTAGGTCTAGCTTGAAGGAAACTTCACTGACTAGTTTGGTGATTTTGTGGGGGCTGCTTCTTTTGTGAGCTAATTTCCTGCAGGACACATGTAGGGGTACGTTCTGGGAGTCTAAGTATACCTTGTCTCTCACTTGCAAGGGTTAGCCCAGGGTTTTTTTGTGGTCAGCAAAGGCTTTGTAGGTTTACACTGTGTGGTTAAGGTTGGTCAAGCATGTTTTTTGTGTGTTGTGGATCTGCTCAACCCAGGAACGTCCAGTGGATTTAGTTTCCTTCTCGCCAATCTTGGAATCCCAGGTGGGGTCAAAACTGTAGTTGGCTTTGAACAGAGACATCCCAGTGGAGATGTGGTCTTTACTATTGTATGCAAACTGAGCCATGGGAAGCATGTTGGCCCACTTGTCCTGGTTGGAGTTGGCATAGCATTGGAGGTATTGTTCTAGGATCTGGTTTGCTCTTTTGGTTTGGCCATCAGTTTGCGGGTGGTAGGAGGTAGATACGCACTGCTTGATTCCCAAGTCTTCCATCACCTGTGTCTAGTAGTTTGACGTGAATTGGGGTCCTCTGTCTGTGATGATTTCCTCAGGCGTCCCGTGTTGGGTGAGGATGTGGTTGTGGAAGTGTTGGGCTGTCTCCGCTGCTGTGCAATGAGTGGTGGTTGGTACAAAGTATGTCATCTTGGTGAAGTGGTCTATCATGATCAGGATTGTGTTGAAGGAGAGGTACAGGGGCAATTTGACAATGTAGTCCATGAAAACAGATCTCCAGGGTTCAGCAGGTATATCCAAGGGTCTTAGAAGTCCTTCAGGTTTGTTTCTGTGGGGTTTGGTTTGTCCACAAGTCTCACATCCTTTCAGGTATGCACTTACTTCTTGGTCCATCTTTGGCCAGGAGAAGTTCTTTCTAATGCTCTGGAGGTTCTTGAGTCTCCCTGGGTTACCAGCCATCTCAGAATTGTGATAATCTCTCAAGATATTGGTCCTGATGCTTCCTTCAGGCACAAAGATTCTGTTGTGTAGCATTAGTGTTGTTCCCTTCAATGAGTAGCCTTTTTGGTAATGGGAGCTATCCAAGGATTTTGAAAGGTTGGCAATCATGGTTTTAGTGAATTTTTCAAGTTATTGGGCCTTCAGTACTTCTGGTTTGCTGGCCCTGATCTTCATCAATCCCAGGTGTATGCCTAGGCTAGCAGGGTCCAAGAGTACTTGAGTGTTGTGGTCGCAAGTTTCTATGTGAGTGGGTGCCAAGTCAGTTCTTTTATACAGGGCGTCAGGTACTATGTTCACCTTTCCTGGCTTGTAGTCTATGGTCAGGGTGTAGTTGGCCAGTTCTAAAGCCCATCTTGCTTGTTGTTGGTTGAGCTGTTATATTTTGAAGAAATAGACCAAGTTCTTGTGGTCTGTCAGGACCTTTACTGGGAATTCAGCACCACAGAGGTACCAGCGCCAATGTTTCAGGGTCTTCATAATGGCTAGCATCTCTTTGTTGTAAATTGGATAGTTCTCTTCTGCAGGCAGCGTCTTCTTGGAGTAATATGCTACAGGATGTAGCATACCATCCCCTCCTTCCTGAAGAAGGACCCCATCCACCGCAAAGTTGGGTGCATCAGTTTCCAGAACAAATGGCTTGGAGGGTGTTGTGAATAACGGCATTCATCATGTTTCAATTTTGCCTTTGTTGGGCCATTTTGAGGACAAATTTCTTGCTTTTGTGTTTGACTCTTGAAATGAACTGGCTTCTGCTTCAGGAAGTATGATTGTTTGGTTTCCTGACTCTGCGCAACTCACTTTCCCCACTCATGCTTGTGGCAAGTGATCCTACCGTCCTGGTAGTGTTTTGTGGTATTCCTAGCCACTATATATTCCATTTCACATTCACCAATAAAATTTAAGTTCTATTCACATTTTTGTCTTTGTGTCTTCTGTACTTCTGCGCCTCTCTCTAGCCACAACTAGTAGAGATTATTCTTCCAGGGCCGCAAGGTAAACACATTTGCCTTCCCTGTCATCTAACCAAGACTTAGTATGAATCAATCCTAAGGTTAGGATTCCCTGCTGTGTGTCTGTGCCAAGCCTCAGAACACGACAAAAATGGTGCTCACTACAGGGGCTGTAAGCCCCTTGGTTATCCCTTTTGCATCTACGTTTGAAGGTCCCTTGCCTCTGCCTATTTGGGAGTTGACCTCACCTGAAATTACCAGCCCTCCTATTGAAGAAGATATCTCCAACCTGCCTATTGTCCCTACTGTACTGAACCTTGGGAATGGTCCCCGCCTAGTTGCTTACCCTATGGGTACCCCTGACTTGGAAAAAGTCATGGTGGTAGCCCTTGGGATAGCTCGGGACGGGGATATCCCTTGCCTTCAGTTACAGTTTAGCTGTGCCAAATACTATGAGTTAATTGTGGACCTCCAGTTTCCACAACACCTCCTTCCAGCGGCTGGCTCCGCTGATCATCTGCTGACATCCTTTGTACAGCCTGCCTTGGCCCATCACCAGATGGTGTTGGGACAGCACGTTCAAGAAATCTTGTCTCTACAAGCAGCTGTTACCCATCATTGGGACCAGTTTGCTGCCTACCAACAATGGCTTCATTCCCTGTTCTCCCTGATATCTGACAATCAGCGTGATTTAGTCACCTCTCAAACACGTTTAGTCAATTTCATCAAGCAAATCTGCCAGTCCATCCCTGAGTATGTTAGGGAGCAACTACATGAGTTTCACCAGTTAGAACAACCCTGGCGCACTCAAGTAGACTCCACCATAAATGCTTATCTCTCCAATTTTGAACGTCTAGTGCAACAGCTCAATGCATTCAGTGTCTATTCCTTTGAGCAATTGCAACAGGTAGCTGACCTTGCCGCCCAAGGTCTAAATGAGCTTGCTGCAGAATTTGATTAAGAAAGAGCTGCCACTGCCGCTGCTATTGCCAAACTTTAGAATCAGGTGAATGAGCTGTCCTCTCCCAAACCTGATGCTCCGCCTTCTCCTCCTGCTGATAATCTGGTGGACAGAGAGCAGAGAATCTGGGAAGCCATCCGGGAATTATGTTCTTCCACTTGTACTCAAAGAACGTCCTACTGAAATGCCTGAACCTGATCCCCAGGTTTTGGCGCTTACCGCTCAAGTTGCTGAGCTACAGCAAGAAGTCGCTGCTTTACATGAAGAAGTGACAGCCGCTGCTAGTCCACGCGGGGTTAACAAGGAAGATGAATGTTGTCCTGGTTTGGATGGGGCTCCTTGAATCCACTGCGCTAGGGAGTTGATTGCCCTAGCTAATGAGGTGGACCATTTGAAACGAGGCCAGACTGAGTTGGACAGGGACGTACAGGAGATGAATGAGCTGATTGACTCGGTAAACAACAGGTTTGCCCCTTGCCTATCAGTGGGGCCATCCCTTACTTTGCAACTGGCTGAACTCTCCACGGTTGTCACTACCCAAGGACAACGCCTAGATGTGACTGAACAACAGACCGCTCTAGCCAACACTACAGGTGCCAGAACCACCAAGACTCTGACAACCCTTGAAGAAAGCATTCAACAACTGTGGGCTAGACAACCCCCCTCCAAATCTGAAGCTGAGTTCTCCCTGCGCATAAATGTACTCAACAGCAACAATGGTGGTCCAACTCCTGAGGCACACTTCAAGCCTACTTTTATGCAAGTGTTTGATCCTAAAACCTCAACTATTGCAGCCTTTTTAACTATTTACAAGACTGCTATGAGACAAGCATCAGATGAAGTCAAGAAAGAACATATTCTGACTTGCTTACACCCAACCTGTCAAGAGGTAGTTGTACCAGAGCTGCCTTCCATTGAGACCTGGGAGGACATGAAACAGCTTCAGATTAACAAGTTTGGTGGTGATCTTAGTCTGGAGGTGAAAAAGGATGCTTTCATGCACATATTCTTCGAATCCCAAAGAGACATTAGCTGAGTTTGCAGACAGATTTTACATGGAGGAACAACAGTTAATAGCAAGCAGACAATTGACGGCGCATGAAGCATATATGGCCTGTGCCCAGGCCCTCAAGGTGAATCAACTCCTATGCCTCCATTTCAAGGCCCACAAGACTATGCTGTTTTTCATGAAAAGCATAAAAACACTGCTCCAAGATATGCATCTTACCCATTCTGGGGCAGTTGTTTGGGAAAGTTGTGCCGCTTCCAACTCTGGCTCCTCTTCTTACAGCCCTTGTATCCTCACTATGAACTCCCAGACTCCTCCTCAACGTCAGGGTTGCCATAACTGTGGTCAGATAGGCCACCACTCTTGTGTCTGCACCAATCCGCGGGTTGAAGGAGCTGATCCCAAGGATCATTTGGGAAAAGAACAGTCAACCTAGAGGCAGAGACGCTCTTGGTTGACAATTCTTCCCAGTCTCCTCCTACACCCCCGCCTGCTACTGACTCTGAGCCTGCTGATGATGAAGCACCTCCTATTCTCCTCCTGTTCTATGACATTTCTGATGATTCTTTGTGGATGAATCTGATGTTGAAGACCATGATGCATACAGGTATTCTGTTCTTGCCGTCTCTGAGACTATTGCTGTTCCCTACAAGCTACAATCTGGGAAGACTACAACGACCACCAAGCCTTTGTCTGAGGCCAAAGCAGTTGTCTCCCGCCCTTATCTTACTAAGGCAAAACGGTCCCATGTATTAGTGGAATCATCAGAGGAAGCTGCTGAAGTTGCAGACCCTGTTTTCAAGAATTTATCTGTCTCACTCCCTCTCCAAACTGTATATAAGGAGTTTCTGGGACTACAATGCATGATTGAGAAATAGGAAAAGGAACTAGCTGAGGCACAGGATATCTTGGCTGTTCTTCCACCCTTTGGACGCACCACCACCTGAGTAGAGATATCTATCCAAAAGATCAAGATCAAAGCTGTCCTGGATACTGGTTCTCCTTCTAATGTTGTTTCTTCTAAACTGATGAAGAAACTTAAGCTGGCCCCTGATCTCAACTACCATCAATCCTACGGCACCGCTGGTCTCTCCATGACTTGCGCCATTGGTGCTTACTCTGCCTTACCAATGCGGTTTGGTAAACTCCTGTTGGCTGCGCCGGCTGTTGTTCTAGAAAATGAGAGCTATGACCTTTTGGTTGGTATCCAGTTCCTTTGGGAATATAATGGGATCATCAACCTAAAGGATGATTATCTTTCTATCCTAGGGTACAAAGTCCCTCTGATCTTTGAGGAGCCCATCAAAGTTCCTGGTAAACAGTTGAAGACATGTACTCTGGTGTACCCCACTGGGGGCTTCTCCCTAAAATATTGAACCCATTCCACCAACATGAAGTGTCCTCCCATGGCTTGTCCTGCAACTGAGGGAATCCCTCTCATGGCCACGTCTGCTATCATCATTCCCCCAGGCTCTCAGGCTATCCTAGACTCCCAGATATCATATGAACTACCTGAACAGATTTTCTTAGAGCTGTACTCCCCTCTTTTGCTGGGGCGTAATGAGCCTTACCTTTGTCCTGGAAATCTAGACGTTTCCCACAAGAATCCTGTTTAATTACTAGTTGCCAATTCTTACTGCGCTTCCTATGACAGTATCCAGAGGACAGGTTGTTGGTTATAGAAAGTTGTTAAATGATCCTGACGTCATTTTCCTTCACCCCTTTGGAACGTTTTAAGACTTTAATCTACCCAAAGACAAGCCTCAAGTCCTATCTCTGTTCACTGCCCAAGACTTCCCTCAGTTGTCCCCGGTCCAACAGAAAGAGGTGCTTGATTTACTAGACCAGTTCTCAGACATCTTTGCTAAAGATAGTAATGATTATGGACTAGCCAAAGGTGTGATACATCAGATTGACACAGGAGATGCTCCTCCCTTTTTTGCCAAGCCATACCGCTGCAGCCAAGTGGAAGATGCGCAGGTTTCTAAGGAGCTCAAACAACTGCTGAACACTGGACTGCTAGCTCCCTCTCAAAGTCCCTGGGCTTCCCCTCTGCTCATCTTAAAGAAAAAGGATGGAGGACACCAGATTGTGATGGACTATCAAAGGTTGAATTCTCTAACCAAGAAAGATTTCTATTCCTTACCGCGCATTGATGACGCCCTTTGACGCCTTGGAGGTTCTAAGTTTTTCTCTGCCATGGACTTGGCGTCTGGCTACTGGCAAGTTGACCTCTCTCCTGAAGACCGTCAGAAGGCTGCACTCATCACATCAGAAGGATTTTTTGAGCCTACTTGCATGCCGTAAGGGCTCTTCAATTCCCCGGCAACTTTCCAGAGGGCCATGGACTCCATCCTGCAGGACTTGAAGTTGTTGTGTGTCTTAGTATATCTAGATGATATAACAGTCTTCAGCACAACTTTCACTGATCACCTAGCCCATCTTAAAGAGGTGTTCATAAAGATCCAAGAAGCTGGCCTCAAGTTAAAGCCTTCTAAGTGTGCTTTCTTTAAAGAGCACCTTGAATTCCTGGGCCATGAAGTAACCCAAACAGGAATTGTCCAATGACCAAGAAGGTTGAAGCCATTGACAAAATGCTTTGGCCCACCAACCTACAAGAAGTACAAGTCTTTATGGGCATGATGGGTTATTATAGACAATTCATCCCTGATTTTGCCAATACTAGTGAACCCCTGGTCCAACTGTTTGTGTAATGTCCCCTTCAAATGGAACGCCAGCCAATAGCAAGCCTTTGAGACTCTAAAACAGAAACTCAAAGAAGCGCCCATTTTAGTGTACCCTGATTACAATAAGGAATTCATCTTGTACACTGATGCTAGTGACCTTGCTATTGGGGCTATCCTGGCTCAACTTGACAACAAAGGTGTGGACCACCCTGTAGCCTATACTTCCTGTGTGCTAAATAATCATGAGAAGAATTATAGTGTTACAGAGAAGGAATGCCTTGCTGTGCTGCATGCAGTCAAACAATTCCGCCACTACGTGTATGGTACCCATTTCACTGTTGTCACTGACCACGCTTTGCTCAAATGGTTACAACAACTTAAGGAGCCTGAAGGACGCTTAGCTAGATGGGCTCTCCGCCTGCAAGGTTATGACTTCATTGTGCTCCATTGCCCCAGGATTCAACATCAGAACACTGACAGGCTATCCCAAATGCCCATCCTTGCCCTACATCCTGCTGAGGCAGACCGCCTGTACGAGCTAATTGTCTACCCTTCTTCCTGGGAAAGTGAGACAGAAGAGGTTCAAATTGCCTTGACCAAATTGTCTGAAGATACACCCTCATACGCGACAACCAACTCTTCAAGAAGATGCAGGGTCAATACTTGCCATACATGCGTCCTAGTCTTTGTCTCTCTTTGGTGTCACAAGCTCATAAAGAAACTGGCCATGGATGCATAGCCAAAACCTTTGAATGGCTTCAGAAGAATTACTTCTGGGAAAATCTTTGCCTGTTGATTCCAGATGTCATAGCTAGTTGCCATCACTGCCAACTCCAGAGGCCCTGAGCTGCTTCTCACAAGTTCAAATTGGTCCCCCCTCAACACATATTTAATACTGTCAGCATTGATGCTGTAGGTCCTCTCCCCTGCTCATGCTCTGGATGCTGCTTTATCCTGATTGCTGTTGACCACTTCAGCAAGTGGGTAGAAGCTTGCCCTACTAAAGACATCACTTCTAAGACTACTGCTGCCTTCCTGCTGCAAGATGTTTTCTATTGCCATGGTTGTCCTCAAGTGCTGTTGTCAGACAACAGAACCAACTTCAATGCCAAACTTGTAACCTCTGTTGTTGAAGCTCTAGGAACTCACCAGTCTTTATCTGCCCTCTATAATCCTTCCACTAATGGGGCAGTTGAGCATGCCAACTTGACACTGGTTTCTATCATGAGGAAACTCACCTACTCTGATGCTGCCAATTGGGATCTATACTTACCTGCTGCCCTCTTTGCCTATTGTCTGAGCAGACATTGGGTCACAGGGTACTCCCCCTTTGCCATGTTGTATGGGCGTGAAGCCACCACTCTGTTGCTTTTTGGGGTTCCCCTACTCTTCTCTGATAAGGTCATGAGCCCTTACAACCACATCAAAGACTTAGTCAACCGCATCATTGATATTCAGGCCACTGCCTACACTTCCGCATATAAGACTAAGATGCTTGAGCTCTCTCCTGACAATGCTGGGCGCTCCCCCTTGCCTGAGTTTGCTGTTGGTGACCATGTCCTGTACTATCAACACCGTGTGGGTGGGTGCGCGCACAAGCTGAACTCCCTATGGATTGGTCCTTTAGAGGTGACTTTCAAACAAGGATCTGAGTACACTGTAAATCTCCTCTCCAGTGGTTGCCCTTTTGCTCATTTACACACTAAGTTTCTCTGCAAGTATCACCCCCCAAAGGCCAATCTAGAGGGGGGCAATGTCGTGAATAACGGCATTCATCATGTTTCAATTTTGCCTTTGTTGGGCCATTTTGAGGACAAATCTCTTGCTTTTGTGTTTGACTCTCAAAATGAACTGGCTTCCACTTCAGGAAGTATGATTGTTTGGTTTCCTGACTCTGCGCAACTCACTCACCCCACTCATGCTTGTGGTAAGTGATCCTACCGTCCTGGTAGTGTTTTGTGGTTTTCCTAACCACTATATATTCCATTTCACATTCACTAATAAAATTTAAGTTCTATTCACATTTTTGTCTTTGTGTCTTCTGTACTTCTGCACCTCTCTCTAGCCATGACTAGTAGAGATAATTCTTCTGGGGCTGCAAGGTAAACACATTTGCCTTCCCTGTCATCTAACCAAGACTTAGTATGAATCCAATCCTAAGGTTAGGATTCCCCGTTGTGTGTCTGTGCCAAGACTCAGAACACACCAGAGGGGTCAGGCATGGCCAGGACGGGGGAAGAGGTGAAGGCAAGTTTCAGGGTTTCAAAGGCGGTGGTGCATTCCGGAGTCCAGGCAAAGGCAACCTTGTTGGAGCACAGGCAGGTCAGGGACAGAGTGATGTGAGAAAATTTTTGGATGAAATTCCTGCAATAATTTGCCAGGCCCAAAAAACTTCTTACATCTTTTCTGCATTTGGGGATTGGCCAGGAGGTCATGATGTCCACTTTATCCTGGGCCATTTCAAACCCTCCGGTTTTCACTATGTAGCCCAGGAATTCCACTTCTAGTTGGAAGAACTCACACTTCTTGAGCTTTGTGTGTAAGTTGGCTTGGAAGAATTTGTTCAGGATTGTATCTAGGTGGAGTAAGTGCTCTTCATGGGTCTTGCTGTAAATGAGGATGTTGTCAAGGTAGGCCAAACAGAACTGGTTAAGGTATTTGCTCAATACTGTGTTTATCATGCGCTGGAAGGTGCTAGGGGCGTTGCATAGTCCAAATGGCATCACCAGGTATTTGTAGAGTCCATACCTGGTCTTGAAAGTTGTTTTGTATTTGTTGCCCTCTTTGATTAAAATTTGGTTGAACACATCTCTAAGGTCAATCTTGGAGTACACCTGGGCGCCTGTCAGCACATTGCACAAGTTGTCAGTGTTAGGTATGGGGTAGCAATTCTTTACAGTTATCTTGTTCAATTTCTGATCATTAACGCACGGGTGCATGTCACTGTCTTTCTTGCCCACAAACAGCATTGGTGACAAACAAGGGCTCTTGAACACACAGATGAAGCCTTTCTTGGTCATGTCTTTGATATATGCCTTGAGAGCCAGCTGCTCCTTGTAGTTGCAGCTATAGATAGGTCCATGTTTGGGTTTGGTGCCAGGTAGGAGGTCAATAGCATGATCATACTTGGTGTGTTTGGGGAGACAGGTGGCAGCCTCTTTGCTGAATACATGGGTCCATTTTCCTAGGGAAGCAGGGAGAACGCCCACGCTTGGTTCAATCTGTATGGTCATGAGCCTTTGGGTGGGTCCCTCATGATTTATGCAAAAGGGGGCAGTGTTGTGGGTACCCTTATCACCTAAGGCGACATTCTGTTCTTGGTAGTTGAGGATGAGGCCATGCCTGTCTGGCCAGGAGTCCCCAAGAATGAGGGGGTGTGGTAGGCTTTTCAACAAGATGAGATATTATGGGTATGTGTTGTTTTCTATTACCAAGGGTAGTTCTTGTTCACATTTGTATCCTGTATCCTCGGTGCTGTTTCCCAAGATGATCTGTAAACAATTCTCAGTGGCAGACAGGTCTAGTTCCTGGGCTAAGTCAGCGTCAATGAAACTCTCATCTGCTCCAGTGTCAATGAACGCCTTTAGTTTTTGGATCATTCCTCCAATGTTAACGAATACTAGGATGAACTTGTAAGACTGGGAAGAAGCGTTTATTTGGGCCAAAGAGACAGGGGCAGGGGTTTTCTTAAGACAGGCTCTGGTCAAGTGTCCTGCTTCATGGCAGTGGAAACAGAGTCCTTCTCTGTAGTGTCTTTGAAGTTCCTCAGGGGTCATCCCCCCTCTATTGGGTGTGGCGGCTCGGGTTTGGCAGGTCTGGGAGGGCCCAGCATTCTCTTGATTCATGCTGAGGCCCTTGAATAAGGGGACCAGGTCTTCCAAGCCAAGGGTGGGCAGGTGGTTCTTCAATAAGTTCTTTGTGGCTGGGTTCACTCCCTTTTGGAAGATGATGGCTGATAATTTGTCCTCAAGTTGAGTGCAGGTCTTCAGTTTAAGGAATTTGTCAATGTATTCCTGAATGGGTTGGGGGCCTTGGTGGATTTCTAGCAAGGAGTTCAGGGCGTAGTACCTGGTGCTGTGATCCTCTCCAGTTGCCATTAACTCAGCCTAAAACTTGGCATAGTCAAAACAGAATTCTACATCTTCTGCTGTGGCTTTGCCAAACTAGTCTAGAGCGTCTCCAGAGAGCATGGAAGCAACCCCCAGTAACTTCTTGGTGTTGCTGGCGTAGGAGGAGGTGTTGGTCTGGAAATGCAAGCGGAGGACGGCATGGCGCGTTGGGCTTCCTCAAGTGTGAGCTTCCCCATCTGGGGCATCTCAACCTTGGTGAGGGATTGGTTCACAATTATATTTTGCACTTGGGAGGAGGGCTTGTTGGTATTGGTGGTGGTGGTGGTGTCAGCTCTTTTTGGGTTGTTTGGGTTTGCATTATTCCACGTGGAAAGGATCAGCTTCATGGTCATCTTATAGTTGTAATAAGTGATTATCAATAACAAAAACATAAAAGATGTCCCAAGAAATAACAACATCTTGGGGCTCAGGGTACCAGGTTTTAAAAAGATTTCCATAATGTCAGGGACCCAGTCTCAGGCGGCTGACCCGCTGTTTCTGGGGGTAACTTGGGCCGGGGTTTTTGCAGGCAGGGCCCACCACAAGAGAGGAGCTAACTTTAGAAGGTAGGAAGCAGATTTCCCCACCCAAAAACATGGGCCGGCAGCCGGTACAATGGTGTCTACTACCCCTGTGAGGGTGATGTACACTATTCCAAAAAACTTGCTGGTATGGTTGGTTGTAAGTTTGGGTGAAGAGGCTGGCATCAAATTGGGTGTTAAGGGCGGTTCCATAATATTGTAGGCCGGGAGATAATTGAAATTTTTTCTAAATAGTTTTGGGGTGGAGAATATCCACAGGCCTTGGTGGTTGTATCTAATAGCGGATTGGATGCAGGCTAGCGGGTCAAGTTTGAGGATTTTCTCTGGTGTATAATCCTTATATTTGGGCTTCAAGGGATAATCAGTGAAGTGAACAGACCCAAAGGGTGCACCAGATGGACAGAAAACTGCAGGCAGTGGGGCAGGAGGGCCAGGAGATCTCAAACTGAATTGATAGACAGCAAATACAAAATATGGCAATAGCTGTAAGAGCCAAAGTAACATAACCTTTATTTAAAAATGGCAATAAGGTTCAAGCACATAATCTATAGGCATATATAGCATTCTGCCTCCAAACTTAGTATTCTTCCTCAGAGCTTTATCAAAATATTGGGAAAGGTGCGGACAAGCAGCCAGAGGGCCCAGGTATGGGAGCGGCAAAATGGCACCTTGACTGGGTGCTCTCTCATTGATCAGAACGTCCAATTCGGTCACTCAATTTTCTTGATTCTTTGCTGTGGTCACAGGGTTGGGCCCAAAGCCTGGGTTTATCTTTGGCAGTAGGGTTTGATTGGTTACTTAAGAGGACTTCAAACTCATGAAATTCACAGAGGCGTCATCTCTGCTTCCATTAGGCAATTTGAGAGGCTCCTCTTTGGGTGCCACCATGGTTGAGCTGGTGCAGGTATTCTGGCTTTGGGACTTAGCGGCAGCCTCAGCTTGCAGGGGCTCAATCCCAAAAAAACGTGGGCGGACAGGCCCTTGGTCCATGGGCTCAGCAGCCTGCAGGAATGTAGGTTCAGGGTTCAAATCCCACCCTTGGGCCCAGGTTTCCCAGGGTAATGAATTGTCAATCCTGACAATATGCGGCACTCAACTCCCTGGTAATTGACACTTTGTCAAGTACCAGGGAGTCAAACTTACCACAGTTGCTGTTTTTACTATAAAGGTATTTTATTTAACATATAGAGGGTTCTTAAATTATTATTCAAAAAAAATCTTGATGAAATTTAATTATATCAAATAAAAAATAAAGATAAATACTTATTTTAAGAATAGTTGATATAAAAGCAACATAAAATTACATATACTTTAGTACTAAAACAACTATATAAGCTAGATAATCCAGGTTCTAGCATAAAAATCCTTTATAAAAACTATTAATTATTTCTACCATTTTAAATGAAATTATCTTGTTAAATAATATTAGTTTTGACATTAAAATTATTTAATAAATTATCAGAAAGTGTCAAAAAAATTTATAAGCTAAGTTAGAGGTTTATTGCAAGAGAGTACAGTGACAATCTTTACTATCTGTTCCCTAAGTTCAGATAGCTTGTACTTATTCTTGACAGCTGACAATATCTTCTCTTTGTAAATGCTAGACTTTCACTGTTTTCTCCTCTTTAAAGCTCTTACTTCCATATCCCAAAGGGAGGAGAAAGTCTTCCCCTGTTTAGCATTAAGGTGCTCAAAGAAAGAGTTGGTTCTGGGATTTACCCCAAAGGAGGATTTTATATGTCTATGCCAGTTTTTCAGGAACAATATTGTCTTCATTTCATCCTTGATAACAGCCTGATAGCAATTCCAGCTTACTTTTGCTGTTGGCTTGCCCCTGTAGCTGACCACCTTGTGCCCCACTCACTGAGGCTCATAGTAGTCAAAGAAGGGTTGGAACTCAGCTTCATGGCTCAAGGCATAAGGGTCCTTACAGAGAAGCCCAAATCCTTGGCCAACATGCTCAGGCTTAATAAATGCAAGAGCAACTAACTTATTGATCAGAAACTTGAATTTAAAGGTTGTATATTGTTGTGTGAGAGAGCTGAAGAGGATCTTGCCCTTAAGGCATCTATTAATAGCCTGTTGGTAATGAAAGGAACACCCTTGGGCCTTGCCATTGAAGTTTTTCACAAAGGCATTGTATTGGGCTGTCTCATAATCCATGATAATTATTTTTGGGCCAAGGGCTCTATAATGTTTTTTCAATTCAGTAGCTAGGGTGACCTCATCTTTATCAGCATCATCAGGATTAGCCCTTGTTGACAGACCAGGATTTTTTCTAGTCTTAGCGGGAATAGCTTTAAGGCCCTCCTGTAGAATCTTGAATGCTCTTTGGTAAATTTCTGCTGAGGCTCCAGGAAGAAGAAAATATGCAAGGGGGGAGGACTTTCTTATCAAGATGAGCATACACTACCCATAGCTTATATAATAACTTAGGTCATGTTGCATATTTCCAATCACAGAGACAAGTCTCAGTGGCACACAGTTGCTCTAGATTCTTATAGGAGTCATAACATTTTATATCTTTTATTTTGCACCAGGTCCATCATCATGAATGTCAAGATTGACAATTCTTCCCCTCTGGAAACCCAGGCCCAGGATCAGTATTCAAACCCCGGCCCTGGATTCCTACAGGCTGCTGGGCCTATGGACTGCTGGGCCGCCCACCCGTGTTTTTTGGGGATCAAACCCCTGCAAGCTGAGGCTCCTGTGAGTTCCCAAAGCCAGAATACTGACACCAGCCCAACCATAGTGGCGCCTGAGGAGGAGCCTCTCAAATTGCCTAATGAAGGCAGAGATAGCACCTATGTAAACTTCATGAGTTTGAAGTCCTCTCAAGCAACCAATCAGGAGCAAACCCATGAAAGAGGCACGGGCCCGCGGCCCGGCCCCATGACCACAGCGCTAAAGCAAGATAATCAGGTAGCCAAATCAAGAATTTTGACCAATAAAAAAACTCCTGGGCCAAGCGCTATTTTGCTGCCTTCAGACCCAAGTACCCAATTCCCCCAGCCCAGCTCTCCCCAATGCCCTGATGAACCCCCCATAGAAAATGTTAAGTTTGGAGGTGGGGTGCTATATAGATCAAAGAACCCCGCGCTCCAAACTTATTACCATTTTTGAATAAAGGTTATGTTACTTTGGCTCATACAGCTATTACCATATTTTGCATTTGCTGTCTATTAGTTAAGTTCAAGATCTCCCAGCCCTCCTTCCCTTCTACCTGCAGTTTTCTGTCCACCTGGTGCTCCCTTTGGGCACGTTTATTTTACCAATTACTCATTAAAGCCCAAATATAAGGATTACACACCAGAGAAAATCATCAAACTTGACCCATTAGCCCGCATCCAATCCGCTGTCAGATACAACTGCCAAGGCCTGTGGATATTCTCTATCCCCAAGTTATTTAGAGGAAAATTCAACTACCTCCCGGCCTACAACGTTTATATGGAACCACCTGTAATCCCCAAACCAATGCCAGCCTCTTCCCCTGACCTACCTACCAATCATACCAGCAAGCTTTTTGGTATATTGTACATCACCCTCACTGGGATGATGGACACCATTGTACTGGCTGCCAGCCCATGGTCTTGGTTAGGAAAGTCTGCTTCTTACCTCTTAAAGTTAGCCCCTCTTGTTGTAACTGTGCTGTTTTAGCAGAGTTAGAAGGGGGGAAATGTTTAGAAGATAGATAATAATTTTTATTGTGAGATAGTGATTATATAGCTATTGTGAATCAATGGATAGCAGGAACATGATTGGTGATCACACGGCTGGACAGAAGAGGGGGTGGCTTGATCCTATTAATGATTCAAGTGCCAAATTGAGGTATCCACCGTGAAGGATCATCATTTGTTCATGTTGATGGATTTGGTAATCCAAGTTGACTTCCTAGTCTGGCTTCAAGTAACCGTATAATCTGATTGCAGGTCACAAACCTGCTTGGTTGGAACCTTGCTGGCAGGTTGAGCCTGCAGTTTTGACACCCCCCTTGCTGAAAGTTGGCCTCCTCTGGAGGCAGGTTGTCAGGGAGGTTGTCAGAAGCCCAGGCGCCATACTGAACCAGTTGTTGTTTGGTGGCAGGCAGGGCGGTTTCTCGTTGTTTCTGTCTTGCTTTGTAGGGTTGTAGGCAATTATGGTGTAAGGTCTTGTCTTGCTTGCGTTTCCCAAGTCCTTGCACAAGGTAAGTGTTATTGTCATTTACCTTTAGAATGATTACTGGCCATACTTTTTTGGGTTGTAGTTTGCTTTTGTCAACATTCATGACCCAGACTTTGTCCCTGACTTCATGTCTCTGGCAGATGAGAACAAAGGTCTTTTGTAAGTGTTCCTTTTCTTTGGCTACTTGCTCGCTGTTGGCCTCTATTACTTGAGGATCAGAGCAAGGGGGACTTGACTTGTAATTTCCAGTTTGGGTCCTATCAATGCTTGAATGATATTTGGCTGTGTGCTGTATACCAGTTCAAACAAGCTTTTTCCAGTGGATCTTTTCACTCAGATTTTGCACACAAGTAATGCAGTTGGTAGCTGCTTATACCAGTCTTCAGGTCTTCTGGCAATGAGTTTGGCTAGGGCTTGCACAAGGCTACCATTAAGCTGCTCTACACGTCCATTGGCCTGTGGGTGGTATGGTATTGTAACGGTGTGTTTGATCCCATTTTTGGCAAGGTACATGTTGGTGTTTTTGGAGGTCAATTCTTTGCCTCCATTGTTTATCAGGAGTTCTGGCTTTCCAAACCTGCTGATTATTTCCTTGCCAATGAATTGTTGGACGTTGTTACCGGTGTGTGTTTTCACTGCTTGGGCTACTGGCCACCTTGTTGCAAAATTGATGGCCGTGATGATGTATTTTTTGTCATTGTGCTTTCCTGGCATGGGGCCCACAATGTCCAGGGCCCATACTTCGAACAGTAGTTGGGTTTGAAGGGGGAGTACAGACTTAGGTGGGGTTTTGCTTTTGGCAAACGTTTTGCAGACCTCACACTGTTCTAACACTTCCTGGACATTGTGGTATAGGGTTGGCCACCAAGCTTTATGTTTTAGGAATTTGTATAGATTTTGGCTCTTAGTATGTCCAAGATATCTGTGGTAGCAAAGAATAGTGTTGACTTTTTGATGTGTGGGAATGTAGGGAATGATTGTGCCATCCAACATTTTTCTGTGAAGAGTCCTGTATACGTCAGCAAAAAGGTGCTCATTCTTGATGACCCTTTCTTTGATGATATTGGTTGTGCCTGCGGGGAACCCTTTGTCTTTTGTACAGAGCACTAAACGAGGCCAGTCTGGGTTGAGCCCATTCTCTCCCCTAGAAGCGCGGACATACAGGCGGGACAGGGCATCTGCCATGGCAAGTTTGGCCCCAGGCTTATATTGAATGTGCATGTTAAACCTTTCTAAGATTTTCATCCACTGCGCTTGGCAGCGTGACAGGTTTGCTTGTGTCTTGAAATAGATGAGCAACTTATGATCAGTTAGTGCTGTGAATTCTTCCTGCCGTTCCAGGTAACAGTGCCATTTGACTAGGCAGTGTACGCTGGCTAAAAGTTCTTTTTCATGGATTGGGTATCAACACTTGCCATCTGTCAGCTTGCGCAACTTGTAGGCTACAGGCAGGAAATCACCATCACTATTCTTAATTTGTAGTACTCCCCCAATGGATGCATCTGAAGCGTCGGTTTCCATCTGGTATTCCCTGTCTTGTTTGGGGTATTGTAAGATGGGTGCTGTCATGAGCTTTTCCTTGAGATGTCTAAAACAGAGGTCACGCCAGGGGGTCCATACAAACTTGGTATGGCGCCTGTTATGACGGACAAGGGGGCAGTCAAGACACCACAGTTGGGTATGAAGCGTCGTACATAGGCTACCATTCCCAAGAAAGTGTGGAGTTCTGATTTGTCCTTGGGAGGTGGCATTTTGCAGGATGGCTTGTATCTTCTGACTGTCAGGTTTGATGCTGTTTTTTGAGACTATGTGTCACAAGAAGGGTAGTTGCTCTTGGAAGAACTGGCATTTGGAGGGCTTGGCCAACAGTTTGTGTTGTGCCAGGGTTGCAAAGACTTCCTCCAGGTCCTTGTGGGGCTGTTACACTGAGGGGCTGTAGACAATGATATTGTCCAGGTACACAAGGGTGTGTTTGCCTATGTGCGGCGCAAACACTTTGTTCATGAAGGTTACAAAGGTGGCCGGGGCATTGGTCATGCCAAAGTTGAGTACCACACATTTGTAGGAGCCGTACTTAGTGTGGAAGGCTGTCTTGGGGATGTCTTCCTCCTTGATGCGGATCTGGTTGTAGCCTGCAGTTAGATCAATCTTGGAGAAGACAGAGGCTCCTCCCAAGGCGTCAAAGAGATTGTCAATTAGTGTTAATGGGTAGCAATTCTTGATGGTGACTTTGTTCAAGGCGCGGTAGTCTGTGACCAGGCGTAAGGTACCTTCCTTTTTGGCCACAAAGAATACGGCAGCCCCAAAGGGAGACTGTGAGGGGCGGATAAGTCCTTTTTCCAGTGCCTCCTTGAGATAGTTGTGCAGGGTGTTGTCCTTTTTTGGGGTCAGCCTGTAAATGGGGTGTGCCTTGGGTACAGCCCCCTTGAGTGGGATAGAGTGTTGGATGTGTTTCTCAGGGGGTAGCCCGGGTAACGCCTCCTTGAAGATTTCTGGATGACGGGCCACAATGTTGCAATCTTGCAGTGTGGAGGTGTCCTGGTGATCCTTGAAGTGTATGATTTCATACTGGCAGGAGTCCCAGTCAATTGCTTTCAGGTTTTCCTTCTTGTCCAAAGTCTCTGTGATTCATACAAAGATGTGGTCTTGTAGGAGTTGGTCTACAGAGTCTGGGTAAATTTGGTGGTTGACACCTTTGCGCTTGATGATCAGCACTGAGGTCGTCCAGTCCACGTGAGGATTGTTTCTCCGTAACCAGTCTAGTCCCAGTACAATGTCAAACTTAGGGAAGTCAATGACAGGACCTTGGATGATGGAGTGGAGGTTCTCAAGCATGACGGAGAAGGGAGCAGTTTCTTTTGTCACGGCAATGTGATGTTCATCAGCCAGGACCACGTTTTTAATCCGCAAAGGATTAGTGGTCAGCTTGAATTTATTCACAAAGCTGCTGTTGACTAAAGTTCAATATGCGCCCAAGTCCAAGAGTGCTGAGCCTGTGTAACTGCAAAAGCAGAAAGGGTAAGACATCAATTTATTGGGATGACTGGCAATGGTGTACAGTACTGGGTCTTCTGAGGGCACTTGGATCATTGGGCATTGGTCCACGTCCTCGGGTTGGTATTCATCATTGGGCAAGTGAGGAGTTGTGTGGGGAGAGCTTGGCTTGCTTAGTGCTCTCCCCGGGCTTTTCCCTCATCCTGGTTGCCTTGGGTGGCGGTGACGCAGAAATGGGTACAATTTGACTGGCTGTTATTCCCATTCCCATTCCCATTTGAACCTGTGGGTTTGTGGTTATTGTTGTTTCTGTTGCCCCCAGGGGGTGGTTGAGATGAACGCCCACTTGAATGGAGTTCTTGGGTCTCTCTTGTTTCCCAGTCTGTGCCTTGTGCAGAGCATTGGAGGTTTGTTCTGCTTTTTCCGCTTCACAGTACAGGCTTTGCAAGTTGGTAACCTGGTCCAGGTTCACATGTCTCATTACGTGCAACTTGAGAGCGTTGTAGTACATGAGGTATGTGGCTGGAGTGTCAAAGGCCATATCAGATGGGGCACAAAGACGGAGTTCCTTGTAGGCGTGGGTAAGTTCCTTCACGGTGCCTGTCTGGGTTAGGTTCTTTACTTGGCATATGATCATGAGTGCTGTATCCTTAAGCACAAATCTCGCCAAGAAGACCTGTTTAAAAGTGTCCCAGCTCTTGTCAGTGTGCTCTTTGTGCCACTTGTCACACTAGGTGCCAGCGTCATGGGTCAGACAAATGAAAATCTCTGCAATTCAAAACCGCTGTGGGCATTCCATCTGAGCCAGCTTGCTTTGGGCGGACTGGATCCATGCGGCAGTATTGTTGTCGTTGTCCCCTGCAAAGGGTTCCAAGGCGGCGCTGCAAAGTCTTTGTGCAACATAGGCGGGCATGGTGGTTTTTTCAGCTGGTCATGGCATCAAGGAAGGCGCCTGGAAGAACCCTAGGGCAGACAGGGCGTTGAAGGCGGGTAGCAGGATCACCGTGTTTTGGTAGAGAACAAAGCCATCAGGTATCTTGGTACCAGGAGTGTACGGCGTCCAGTTGGGCGGAAGGCCAGACATAATTCTGTTGAGGATTTGTTGGCCGCAGCGTATGCAGGCAACAGGCAGAATTTTTCAAGATAAGGTAGGATGGAGAGCCTACCTGTGCTACCAATGGCGTAACTGTGCTGTTTTAGCAGAGTTACAAGGGGAAAAATGTTTAGAAGATAGATAATAATTTTTATTGTGAGATAGTGATTATATAGCTATTGTGAATCAATGGATAGCAGGAACATGATTGGTGATCACACAGCTGGACAGAAGAGGGGGTGGCTTGATCCTGTTAATGAGTCAAGCGCCAAATTGAGGTATCCATTGTGAAGGATCATCATTTGTTCATGTTGATGGATTTGGTAATCTGAGTTGACTTCCTAGTCTGGCTTTGAGTGAATGGGTAATTGGATTGCGGGTCACAAACCCACTTGGTTGGAACCTTGCTGGAAGGTTGAGCCTGCAGTTTTGACACTCTCTTGTGGTGGGCCCTGTCCACAAAAACTCCAGCCCAAGTTACC
Organism: Entomophthora muscae; assembly: GCA_014839935.2. NCBI lineage: Eukaryota > Fungi > Entomophthoromycota > Entomophthoromycetes > Entomophthorales > Entomophthoraceae > Entomophthora > Entomophthora muscae. The sequence goes on from QTSX02004441.1 coordinate 96,734, forward strand.
TCCAAAACCAGCGGGCTGGCCACCCAAGAGTGGGTCCCTGACAATGAAGAAGGAACTGATATTTTCTTGGATCATTTGCAACTCAGGAGTAATGACCAGATCTTTTAGCTGGGTTGCACTTTTTTTCAATGGGTTTAGCTCTTAGTGTCTATCACAGATGTACTTACCAAGTTGTTCACAGCCAGGGACATTTTTAAGATTCTATTTGCTCAAGTGTTTGGTGGCTTTTACTTTTAGGTGAGTTTCTTTATTGTCTTTTGATACTGGTATCATTTGAAATAGGTACTATTTAAGAAGCTTCTCAATCAAAGTAGTGGGAGGCATGCAGGTATGTTCCCCCTTTTCCAAGGTAACTTTGTCCCAATCTTGGGTGCTTAGGCGTGCTGGGCAGCTTCTGTCTTCATATGTGAAATGTTTGTTTTTGCTTCCTTGCTTCTGATTTTGCAGTTAAACACATAGCCATCACTGATTATGATTGGACCACCTTTGACTGACATCAATGGAAACAATTTTGGGAATTTCTTTGGGATTCTGAAGGAGCCCTTAAAATTGCAAATATTGTGGGCTTTTATTGCATCCCATGGCCCAGGAGGTGCGTGTTAAAAACCAGGAAAGTATTCATTTTGCTCATCATCTTCATGTTAACCAGGGGAGGGCTCAGGAGAGGACTTGTAGCTTGCATTTCTTTTTTCTGTTGATGGGATCTTCATCTCTCTCAGACTCATACCAGCTATGAGAGGCAGAATCATCATCAGAGTCCTTCTCAGAAGCTGAAGGTGTGGTTTTTTTCTTTTTTTGGTTCAGCTTTTTTAAGCTATCTCTTAAACACTTTTTTGTAGAAGAAGAAGCCTTAGGTTTAGCAGTGCCATTGTCAGTTTTTTATTGGGCTTTTTCTTATTAGGCTGGGGTTTCTTTGATTTATCCTATAAAGAAAAAGGGGTTAGAGAAATAACTGTGAGTAAAGTATAAAAAAATGAAAATTGAAGCTGAAAATATATCAAATTGTGGAGAATTATTATATAGAATATGCAAAAAAACCTTCATTACTATTAATAAATTCATTATTGAGGCTTTTTATTAAAAAAAGTTGGAAAAAACTACATTTAAATGTTTAGTGTCAACATTTTAAGTGTTGACATGTATTAAAATTTTGATTCTAGAAAGTTGGCCTAAAATATTGTCTTAATTATGACAGTTGACTTGTAGACAGCCAGAATTATTAAGGTAAATCACTATTTGAAAAACATATAAATCTTAACTAAATTAAGATTGGGTTCAAAATGTAGACTGAAATTACGCTATTTTGTGTTTGGGCTATAATAAAGTTATATTCATATAACTTTTAAAGAATAAGTACTACATATTGTAATAAGTACTTTTTTATTATTTAAAGTTTTGGGGCTCTAAGCTTACCATTCTGTAAGTTGAAATTGTTAAGCTGCGTCTTTTTCTTATTAGATAAGTGAAGGTGGCAACTTTGCCAGATTTGGCCTTCTTTTATAGTGGAGCTGTCAACATTAGCTTTGTTTTCTCATTGATTAGCAATTCCAGCTATGAGATACAATATAAAAATTGTTTTATTTGGTACAACACACCATTTCAAAAACAGAACTTTGATTTATGCCATCTCAAATTTAATTCAAGATGGTGCTTTTTGTGTTAGTGATTTTGAATCACAAAAAAATAAAATAAACAAATAGTAGTTAAATTTTACATATACCTTTAAAATGCAGCATCTCAAATTTACGGCATCTCAATTCTGTCACTTTAAGTCAGATTAATTAATCTTATTTTGCTAACTTTTTTTACATATGAAATCACTTAGTGTGGGGCATGTTTACGTCATCTGGAATTTATGTCATCTCAAATCACACTATTTATCTTTAATTAAAATAAGCATATCCAAAAATAAATCAAATCCTGTTGTATAGTGCCAGAAGATGTTCCTATAGTTTTAATCTAATACACTTAAACTAAGAACAAGCTAAAAAGACGTCACTATGATAGTCCCTCTAGTGATTATCATTTCTGAGTAAAAAAAACAGTTTTGGTATATGTAATTTATAACTTTATTATAAATGGATACATTGATAGGGGTTCTCTTAATAAAATATTTTAATAGTGATTTTAATATAGAAGGGGGGATTACGGCATTTTGATTTACGTCACTTCAAATTCCACCAAGTTTCATATCACCCAATTGATTTGATGCGCACAATAAATAGGGGAAAATAATGAGAAATTACATATGACGCCAGGCTACACTATATCAATACCCCCACCGCAATTCTTGCTTTCCACTTTTCAAAAGTACATATTCACATCAATTACCATATTAATAAAAAAAGATAAGAAATTGCCTAAAACTTTGCAAATATATATTAGCCTCCTCTAAACAACTGGGTATTTTTAAACCCCAGTTGTATACGCTAGTTTTTGAAATATTCAAGTTTTAATCTTTGGCCCAGTTGAGTTAGCTCCACCAGAAATTTGTTAAGTTAATAAAAAATGGTCAAAAACACTATGTTTTTGAGCTATGGCGCTTCAATTATGTCACTTCAAAAATGCCATTCTGACTTCAAGTTTTCAGTCAAAACTCAAAGTTTTGCATACTTCTGTTACTAATAAAAAATATTTTTTACCAAATAAAAAACACTGAAATTTAGATATTATATATTTTAAGACTTTTTTCTACAACTTTATGTAAAAAATTACTAATTTTTTATTTAAACACTCTCATTTTTCTCTTTAAAAACAACGCCCAAAAGCTCATATTTTGATACTAATTCACTTTTAGATGCCTCCCAAGTCCATCAACAAAGCTGCGTCCAAGGCCAACAAGGCCTCCAAGTCCAAGATTACTACTCTCAAGGCCAAGAAGGCTAAAACTACTCCTAAAAATCAGCCTTCTAAGGGTAAAGCTCCCCCCAAGACACCCATACCTTCCCCTAAACCAGAGTGAAACAGTCCTACTCCTCCCCACTCTCCTTTTGTTTACTTTCCTTCAAACCCCCAAGAGAAGATATTCAAAATCAACTGCCACTCTGATCCCACCTCAGAGCCTGAAGAGGAAGAGAAACAGGAGCCTGATCCTGTTACTCCTGCAGATGAGCAAATTGAGCTCTGGTGTCAGGGCCCTGATTGCCCTTAACAGTCAGCTGGCCTCCTTGAGTTGATTAAACACGCAGCGTGGAAACCCACACAAAGCAGCTTCCAGGGGAAAACCCCCCTTTTGAATAGCAAATAGCCCGGGATTTGAGAGGCACACAAGCCTTGAATCCCTTGCTTCAAGCCTGTTATCAAATTTGGGCCACTCACCTATCAGGAAATGGCACATTGGGAGCACAATTGGACAATTGATTCATTGCAGGAACTATAAATAACTGTGGCATCTTAGCATGCTGCAAATTTCAAAAGATTCATGTTATAGCAGCCAATGAGATCTCACCCTCTTGCCCAAGCACGCAAATTCCAGTTAAAATTGTAAATCCAACTCAAAATAATGCCATCAGTTCTCTGGTGGCATAAAAGGCCACAGAATCTTCAGTAAGTATAAGTAGTGAGGGGGAGAAGCCCTCATCACTGTTGACATCTTAATAAAGCAAGTTTATGCCTAGAAATTATTATCTTATTGCAGGAATTGTCTATTTTTGCTCAAATTTAGTTATTCTCTTTGCATCTATTCTTGAATCCACTACTCAATACAAACTTGCATATCCATATCCTCCCGGCTATACTCCTGTTGCCCTTGCCAAACCACCCCACGCCCTTGACCTGGATTATTTCCATCCCCATCATCTGGATCTGCCACCAGCAATAAAGGAGACTCCTACTGCCCCTCCTCTCCCCAATGCGCCTCCCACCCAGGACTTTAGCAAGCTGGGGTTTGTCTATATCACAGTATTGGGGCTGGCCAATCAATTTTTGCCCCATACTGTGAGGTGGCGCCCCCTAGCCACTGCTCTAAACTACCTGGTTTGTACAGTGCCTATTGTGTACATGGCCTTCCAGGCCCGGCCTGCCTCCCCTGTGGGAGCCCAGTCAGACTCTGGTATGGGCTGTGACATCTCGGATCTATACACCATGCATAATATCTGTAATTAAAATGACACCTTTGCTGTGCCTGCCATATACCCAGCCGGCTACCCCATCATGACTAAGAAAGGGGGTGCCAGTTTTATTTACAATGGTTACAGCTTCAGCTGTAACAATGAAAAGAAACTAATCTGCCAATATCACTAAAAATGTGAAGACGTTGGGTGCCCTGCTAGGCTCACTACATACAGGTTCACCAGATTCAAGGCCCTGACTACTGGGCATGACTGCGCCAAGCTGTTTGATCCCTTGTACCAACTAATATGCTGGTTTCTTTTCCAGGCCATACCTACCACCAAAGATCAAACCGCCACTGAGGTTGTCAATGATGCCCTCCTCAATTTAAATAACACCCAACTTGCCACTGTTAGTGGCGCCTCAAAATTACAGAGATGTCTCATTGATCAGAGATATTGTCTGAGCACTGAAGGCGTCAGTGCTTCATCAATTGAGCAATTGATCCTTACAGAGGAACAAAAACTATCTCGTCATGAGGAGAGATTCCTTCTCCACAACAACAAGCAACATGCCCCTAAGCGCATCATTTTCTTATCCACTTCACAGGATCTGCGCAACCTGCTGAAATACAAGACCTGGCTTGCAGATGGAACTTTCTCAACCTGCCCAAAGCTCTTCAGCCAGCTTTGGAATATCCATGGGCAAGTTGGTAATCAGTTCTTCCCCTGGTCTTCTACTTCCTTACCAGCAAGAAGCAGGAAACTTATGACCATGCTCTTACAATTCCAAAGACCAAGTTGGATTAGATCCTCCCAAATATTGAAGAGGAGCTAAAGGAAACCAGAGGGCGCAAGAAGAAGGTCCAGTCCCAGGAAGCAGCCAGAAAGCCTTCCCCATCACAAATATCTGGTAGTGGATTTCACCATAGTTGCCTCCCTGGGGCAGCTTGATTTAGCACTTCACTCTTTACCAGGATTAAGCCACCCCCTTCCCAATCCAATTGATTGACCAACACAATCTTTTCCTCCTAAATTTTCACCCAAACTATATAGTCTCACATAACCAATAAAGGCATTATCTAGTTTTCAAATATTTCACCCCTTGTAACTCTTCTAATAAAGCATAGTTATGACACTATTTAAGCTCTCGGAAGAAGATTAATCAACTGAAGAAAATTGAGCTTTGTATTTTAAAAAACTCCACTTTGAATTAAAAATGTCATAGATGTTGAGGGGCTGGATGTACTGGCATTTTGGTTGTTGCCAACACACTTAACATCCAGTCATTGCCCAGTTTGGTGCCAATTCAATATACAGTTTAACATACCAGAAATGGCAGCAAACCACTATCAAATGACTTTTCCAGGTATCCAGCAACTCAAATTAACTATGCACACAACTGACCTTATCTTTGATCCAACTTAAATCCCCATCACAGCACAAGCTATATAAGTCTAAATTATTATCCAATAAAACATACTTCTATTCTTCCTTATTCCATATTTTAAGCTTCCCCAAAATTTTATCCTCATCATAGATATAAATTTATATTTTAAGTAAAAATATTTGGGTTGCACATTCCAAATTTTATTCACTTTTAAGTGAAATAATAGATTGTTACTCTCAGATACTTTGCTGATCCAAGTGACTTCAGATTACTTCAGAGTTAACCTTGCTAGTCAATACATTGTCTCAATAAGGAACTCAATTTATTAAACTGACAATAAAATTGATACCCAATAAAATAATTTCATATAGCTTAGAAAAGATAGATGATTTTTATATAATTCCAATAAAAATGACATCAAACATGGTAGTTCTAGCTTCTCTGGAAGCTGAGACATAGATCAAAATACTGGGATTAGGCCCACACATAATCAGAGGCTTGGATTAATTTGAAACCCATAAATTCTCTCCTAATACACATTTAAAAAATAAAAACAACAAATTTCTGTAAATATTAAGCTAATTTTGTTGTCCAATAGCTTATTTTAAAAGCTATATATCAGCTCTAAATTTTGATAAAGCTGAAAGATTCAATAAGTTCTATTGAACAGATATATTAGATTCAATTTTATACTCATTCTTAGATGGGCCATCCATCTAGCATTTAATAAAGATATCATTATCTTCTTTAATTTCCCCTGTTTTTATATTATATACTTCCCAGAAGTATATAACCAACAGTGTTAGCACAAGTAGATTATCCACACCTACACAATTTAAAGGAAAAATTCCTCAAAAAAATGAAGCCAGTGTATTGCACTCACCACCAGCTGGAGAAGATACAAATAAGCTCAGGATGTCTCTACAGAATACACTGTCTTCAATGATATCCTTGTATCTATCAAACATTACAACTTCTTTAGCACACAAGGAGCCTCAAACCCACCTCCAATACAAGACATGCCCAAAATATCCAGCATTGTATTTCAGTGTCTTTGCTTAGCAGAAATTGGGATGTTCTCAGGACTACACCGTGAAAATGCCAACCTCTGGATTCAAAGAACCCAAACTAAGTTCACACAAGTGGGCTATCCCCAAAAACTCTGGGCTAGCAAAATTGCCCTACAGGTTACTAGGGCTGGCTCACGTTTTGTGAGCAGCTAGTATAAAAAATATCCTGATTACAATGAAGACTGGTATATGTTCATAAGTGACTTATTAGAAGTTTGCCATAAAGTACTCTAACATTGTGATCATGTCACAACTCAGAACCTTTAAAGTGACAGGAATCATCAAGGAGTAATTTGCAGCATAAAAAGACATAAATGATTGAGCTCCTGATATCATTGACTTTGATGAAGATGGACCACATCTAGACTTCTACAACAGTCTCCTCACACACATCAGACAACAGTTTGATATGAGCTTCTGTAAGAACCTACAGAATGTATTCTTGGAAGTAAAGCAATCCGCTCAGAAATCTGATGATCTTCATGCAATCAACAAGCAGAATGATATTCACTCAGCAAGGAAAGATACTTGTACCAAAAAAACCAGCCAAGCCAATAACCCTCATCCTTTAGGAAGAAATTTTACAGCCCAGGCAAATCAGATGAGTGCCAATACTGTACCCAAGGAGGAAAAAGCTCATGGGAGTGCTTAGGCAAGACACCCCCCTCACTTTATAAGACTTGTACAGGGACCAAGATGTGGACTCAATTATCATAATCCAAATACCTTCCAGTGATCCCATACTGTTTGTGCCTTTAAATTAGAAATAAACCCTTACTTATCATTTCCGTTTTTGCAGATATTAAGGCACAGCACTATTCACACTGGAGCATATCAGTCCCTTGTTGCAATAAATTTGCCAACCTCATGAAGCTACCTACAGCCCAGATCAACATCAAGAGATTTATTGTGGCAAACAACCAAAGCACCCCAGTCACTAAGGAGGCAAAGCATTTCTGGGCACAGATATGGGATGTACAAACTACCCTTGGTGGTTCCATCATTACAATACCTAAATACAATGTAGTTCTTGGTTTAGATTTGATGAGAAATAAAAAGCCTCACATTGACTGAGACAGTGACTCACTCACCATACCTAAATAAAAAGTACATATCACATGTACCCAACTTACCTTGACACCCTCACAGGGACCAGATATTTTTAAAGATGATCAAAACAGAAGAGGAAAAGAAAGCTATTAAAATTGACTGAAATACCTGTACATAAAGTATTATACATTTCAAGAATGTAGAAGTATCACTTGAACAGGACCCAATATGCCAACATCTTTTCTAAGAATTCACTTCAATCTTTCAGGAGAAACTACCAGGTGTTACAGATCCTGAAAGTATTAGACAAAGGAACATCCACTTAGGGATCAACACAATTGTGTGTTTGTCCTATTGTAACATGAATTTACACAGGTTAAATACGTTTTAAAAGTCTAAAACATGTATTTTAAGTATATGTGGATTGTGCATTGAGCGCAGGCTTTATTAAAAAAGGTTAATAATGAGATGAACCAATAAGTGCCACTTACCTCCATTAGGCAAGGCGCGTGAAACCAGGTTTTTTCTTGTGCTCTCTTTCTGATGTGCTTTTTCCTCTCCTCCTTTTGGCAAGTACTTTGGGCAGTGCCTCTTTCTCTCTGGTGGAAATTCCACTGCCATATACTATATTAGAATACCACTATCAAATAAAATACCAGTTTTGTATTTATACCTTTTTATTCTTCTGTCTGCACCAAACTGTCACTATATCAGCCAAAGGTATAATATTAAGAGTGAGGATTACTGAATAAATATTTGTAGAATTAAGCAACCAATGCTATATTTTATGACACACATCCTTATGTTCCAAGACAGAGCTCATCATAGTGGTCACATAGCTTGAGAGTTGCACCTCAAGTTAAAATAACTAAGCTGCTGTGTTGTTCTTCTGCTTGACTATGTGGTTTTCTGATGACCAATGTGGTTCATAGATCTCAAAAACTTTGCCATAAAGCCAGAAAAGGAAGGCTTAATGGCTTTTAATAAGATTCCCTTGATGGGAAATTAACAATAGCTGAAAACCCAGGTGATTCTAATTATGACAGATAACTGGATGGGCAAAACTGTGAAGATGTTTCTTTGCTTGCTCAATTGTCTTCATTTGCAAGCATAGCTGGTTGGGGGTGGTCCCAGTGAAGTTTATAAGCTTCTCCTTTGCAGAAGCTCTGTAAGAAGGCAAAACTTATAGTTTCTTGTGAGATTCTCTGTTATGATTGGCCCTCTGATCTATGCTCACAATTGCATGTTTCAGCAGCTGCTGGGTTGGTTTGACATTTCTGTCAACTTCAAGAGGGACAGAAACATCCAATTGAAAAGAGGACTGGTCCTCAATTAATTGGGGATGTGGTGTATTCACCATGAACTGTCTAAAGGCTGTGCAGTTATATCAAATATCATTGTGGGTGCTGGCAAATCTGTTTGTCTCTGTAAATAGATCATTGTGGTGATCTCACAAGTGCTGTAGGAAGGCTTTAAGACCTTGTTGCCATACCCTCCCCACACAAAAAAAGGGGTTGCCAGCAGGGCAATGTGCACTGTTGTTCAAATTCATTAGATTGAGCACTAAAATGTTGTGGTTATGATGTGGTGTGCTGTAGTGCTTAATTATTGTTTACTTGTTACCACAACTTATAATGCTATTAAAGACTAATTTGAGTTAACTCTAAACTTAGTGTGTATAATAATGTATAAAATTTAATAATTTATCTTTTCTTTATTATCAAGTTAAAGAATTATATAGTAATAGGATATTAAATTTTAGCTACATTACACCATGATCTTCTTAGTTCTATTCAGATCTCTCTGTACTCTTAGCCAATATTAATTTTGTATTAGCTTATTTTATTTAATACATCAACAGCGCCCAAGTCAACAGTGGCCATGTCAACACTATAGTAAAGTGACGGCCCAGTTTTACATGATGTTGTCTTCTGGATGTTGACACTTTTTTAAGTAACAACACATTTTACCCTGAACTTTTTTAATATAAAAAATATCTTGAAGTACATTATTATACTAAAATGACCCCAGAGATCTCAATGAATGCAATAAAAAATATCATAAGTAATAATATGAATAAGGATATGTAAGCAAGTATTTTTAAATTTACTATGTAAATTACACTCTTTATTATAAAATAAGTTTTTCCATAAAAAGTTATAATTCCAATGAGCCAAAATAAAGGTAAATACAATATCATAAGTTATAAAAAATATAAGAAAATTATATCTTTAAATTTATTATACTTTTTATAAGCACAACTGAAAATATCTCATACCTTAAAGATAAATTAACAAAATATAAGATATTTATTACAAAACCACATTGAAACTGTATCTGAAACTCTTTCATTTATACCTAAAAAGATTAGTAAAATCCAAAATAATAAATAATATAAATATTTAAAAGTAAAAAGAATCTAGGAAAAGCAAAGTAAAGTTTTTTAGGCTAATTGAAGCCATCAGCAAGGGCAGTAGCCATGTACTCAAGGTACTTTTTAATCTCTGCCACCTTGTACTTTTTTTTCACTGCTTTATGGACATCCTCCTGGTAGTCCTTCTCCTTAGACTTCCTCTTTTTGGGGGCCACCTGGTTGTCCAAGCCCCATAACTTGGAGAAATTCCTTTCTTGCTCCTCTTGCAGCTTCAGGAAGAACTTGTTGAACTTGGGGGTTTGCCCAAAACTTTTTCCTCAGGTGTTTCTGACATACCTCCAGGCTTGACATCATATTCATCTCCCTCTTGATGCAGGTGCTCTGGCAGTTCCAAGGGGAAGTAGCCCCACTATTCCCTCTCCCAACAGTCACCTTCTTGCTAACCCACTTCTTCTTGAAGTAATCAAGGTAGCCCTTGGAAATGATGGAGTGTTTCCTGATATAAGCATCCTCCAGGAGGGCCTCAAATCCAATCCCAGTATGCTCTAGCCGCACAAAAACCAAGGGAGCAAACTGGGTTAAATCAAAGTGGCACTTCCCTTTACCATTTTTTAAATAATTCTCAAAGAGGCCCTTCTTGCTCTTGAGATTCTTGATGAGGGCCTGCCTGAAATGGAAGAAGCAGCCCTGGACTTCTTCATTGATGGTGGCCTCAAAGGCTCTGAACTGAGCAAGCTCAAAGTCCATAATTATTGCATTTGGCCCAAGTGAGCGCACATAAGATAGCTGCTCAGCAGCCCAGGAAGATTCATTCTTCTCAGCAGAGGAAGGGTTTGCTCTGGTGACAAGGGTGGGAGGGGGTAACTTTTGGTGGAAAGGGAGTTCAAAGCATCCAGTACAATTTTGAACACTCTGGTGTAGACCTCTGTCTTGGCACCAGGCAGGAGAAAGAAAATGAAGGGGATAACCTGGGCATTAAACTGCCTGTGCAGGACCCAAAGCTGTTTGAAAAGGGTGGATCAGGTTGCAAATGTGCTGTTGCACAACCAATTGATAACAGTATTTGGCTGCTCAAGGTTTTGGGTTATGGTGTAAGCTATAATCCTATCCTTCACATCCTGCCCATTGTCATGGAACAGGAAAATCTCACCATCTGTGGTTTTCTTTAGGGCATCAGTGAGGACCAGGTCTTCAATGGTGATGGCGCTCTTGGCCATGGGTTTGAGGCTTGACACCTATTACTCACAAACTCAACCAAATGAATGTGGGTTGGCACCCTCTTGAGGTTAGTTGGGGAGATGTTCTTACAGGCAAGCACAGCCAGCTGGGTGGAAAAAAAGTCCTTGAAGGTAGCCATGATCTGCACAAGGTATCATTTTAGGAGACATGCTATGGTTGTATTGGGCATCACACAAGTGTGCTTGCCCTCAATGGTTTGGAACTTGTCAAGTGCTCAGTGTTAAGCCACACTGAGAAATATTGGTCCTCACAGGTGTAATGCCAGTTCTTGAAGCCCCAGTTGGCATTTTTGCAGGAGAATATGTACCTGTTGGCCACAATGGCCAGCCCACCCTTCAAACTAATGATTTGGAAGCATTTGGGCAAGGAGAAAGAATCTTGAAAATGCCATTGACATTGCAGATATTGTGGACCACAAGAGGGTCCCAAGGGCCAGAAGGAGCATGACAGAAGTCAGAGAAGTAATCAGGGTGGGGCTTTGAGTCATCCCCAGATGAGCTAGAAGGAGGAGATTTTGGTTGGGGAGAAGAAGGGACTTTTCATGGTGCTCCTCATGTGTGAGAGACTTATCCTTGGGTGAGTTTTTTGGGCCTGGTGCTGCTTCTTGGTAGGCTCCTCATCTGAAGCTGAGTTATGGAATTGTGGTCTATAAGGGTACCATCATATTTCTTCCCCCCAGTGGTATGAGCTGGGCTCTGCTCAGGGGAGGGCTCAGGGGAGGGCTTGGAGGCAGCCTTTTTTAGATGATGAAGCCTTTTGCTTTGGGGTTTTGGGGGCCTTGGAGTGACGCTTGGTACCCTTCTGTTGCTTTGAAGTATTTTTTCCTAAATTAATATATATAAAGTTCTGAGATAAATCTTTGTATTTAGAAACAAAACAAATAACTATAAGAATCATCATATCAAAACTTTATACTTATAGTGCTTTCAGTGAAATTTAAAATATAAAAAATATTGTTAAGGTTTTAATTTATTAGAGTTTTAAATAATGAGTTAAAATTTAAAAGAAAAACTTAAAGATAGTAGCTTTGGATAGAAATTTTATTTTAAAAATACAAAATATGAAAGATAAAAGTTAAAAATATAGCATGTTAAAATTTCAGATGTTTTTATTGTGTAAAACATAATGTTTCATATGTGAGAAGTAAAAAGTGTTAATATTATGAGTTTCAATTAGTAAAAAAAGCTGAATTACTGCTGAAAATTAGGAAAATTGTAGATATTATAGGAGACAACATTGGCACTGGCAAATTTTTTTGAAAATTTACTATTTTTTCATAGTACACTTAATTAAATTTAATCAAATTAGCAAATATTAACCGTTTTTGGTGTATTTTTGCTTGCATAATTAAATTAAAAAACATATGAAAACAAGTTAAAAATTATCAAAGTTAAGTATTTCTCAATTGAAAATAATATTTTGGGGGTGGGATTATGATATATTACCATAGCGCTTATGTGAAGTTCTTAAGAAGTTGTTGTTAGATATCAAAAAGGTAAAGTGTCAACTTTGCCACTTACAAAATCCTCAATAGGAGGTGGCATAGTAAATTTAGGCTTAACTGTGCCACTCTAATTTTCTTAAATCCACCCCAGTGGATGATCACTGTCTGGGCCCAGAATGCCCTTGACAATCAGCTGGCCTTCCTTGAGGATAAACACCCCACAGCTTGGGATCTCTTGCCAATCATCTCCCAAAGCAAAAAAACTCTTTTGACTAATGAATGGCCCAGGATTTGAAAGGCACACAAATCTCAAATCCCTGGTTTTGATTATATTATCAAATTTTGGCCTCTTAACTATTGGGAAATGGCACATTGGGAGCGCAATTGTTTGATTGCATAATCAGGCGCTCAATTGCTTGTGGGATCTATAAATAATTGTGGCACCTTGGCATGCTGCAGTTCAACAAAGGTTCATGTTATACCAACCAATGAGCACCCACCTCCTGGCCCAAGTACACAAATTCTGGTAAAAATTGTAAGTTCAACAGAATTCATTGCCATCAGCTCTCTGGTGGCACAAAAGGCCACAAAAAGCCAGAAAGAATAAGTAGTGAGGAGGAGAAGCCCTCCTCACTTTTGACATCTTAATAAAGCAAGTTTATGCCCAGAAATCATTATCTTATTACAAATATTGTCTATTTTTGCTCAAATTTAATTATTCTCTTTGCATCTATTTGGGAATCCACAACTCAATATAACCTTGCCAACCCATATCCTCCTGGCTATACTCCTGAAACCTCAGTCAATCCACCCTGCCCTCATGACTTGAAGTATTACCACCCCCATCATCTGGATCTCTCACCTGCTATGAAGGAGCTTCCTTCTGCTCCCCCCTACCCAATGCGCCTCCTGCCCAGGACTTCAGCAAGTTGGTGTTTGTCTTAATCACAGTATTGGGGCTGGCTGACCAGGTTGTGCCCCATACTGAGAGTCGGCGCCCCCTAGCTACTACAGTCAACTACCTGGTACAAATTGTGCCTATTGTGTATATGGCTTTCCAGGCCCAGTCTGCATCCCCTGTGGGAGCCCAGTCAGACTCTGGTATGAGTTGTGAAAATCACAAGCAAATAGATAACATTTCCAATTGTCAACATTATTATCAATAATGAATTCTATAGTAAATTACATAGTAATGACACTTAAATTAAGGGATTGCTGTTAGCCACCAATCCATTTAATATATTAAAGATGGAATAAGTACCACAGATAAATTTATAAGATGAGCATTTCAACACTCTGCTATATGCGCAATATTTTTTTCTATACATTAATTTAATAAAAAATTAAGTACACACTTAAATTTTTTATTGTAGATTTTTTAGTTTTGCTATTAAAAATAATTTCAGCTTAAAAAGTGTTGACATTGACACTTTTACATTGTTAAAACAAATTAATTAATAAAATAAATTTTACTAGTAAATGTAAAGTGAAAATTGGTTTAAATAGAGATTTTAATTAAGCTTAATATTAAATGTGTCAAAATGGCCACAATTTTGTTGTGCTTTCTAGGTTTGCACCCCTTAACGCTTTAAAAGATGGGAATTAAGCTAGCGTAACTAGTAAAAAAACATAGTTTTTTTAATTTTTGAGTCAACAGTGACCATGTTGAAAAATTGTCAACATGGTCACTGTCATCATGGGAGCTGTTGCCTTTAATACTGGCCAGACTTCAAACTCAGAGATGATTGACCAACCTATCTTTAATCTGGGGTGAGAGTACTGGCTGTCCCATTGTTCACTGAGCTTAATGGATTCATGTCACTTTTACAGTGATAGATATTTTAGCATCCAATCAGCATACAGCACATCTGATTTAGTACATATAGATTATTTTTTCCATTGTGTACCTTTTTTATTTAATAAATAATATCATTCTATTGCCATATCCCAGTGAATCGTGAGTGTTTTATGGAATGCTAGCTATACTAGGTATTATTGCTAGCCATGTCAACTCTGTGTTATATGCAATATCTCAATGAATTTATTTAATGGAATTCATTGTAAATGTGGTATTTTTCATTGTGATTTTATTATTGGACTGTGTCTATATTAGGGTGTCATTAACAATTATTAAAAATATTGATACAGATTGTGTTTTAGTCTTGTATATTTACCTATTAATAACAATGTTGTAAAATTAAAAACAGATTTTGTTATTGATAATAATACAATGGATTAATCAATCACTGTTCAAGACCATAAATTGGCAGATTTTTTTGCTGTGGAAATTGTACATTTTCTTATATTTATGTGCTTGCATCTGATTGGTTGTTTTCCCACCCTATTGCACAGGCATTAGGAAACAAGGTTGCCTCCCTGAGACCAATCTCAGGGAGGCAACCTTGTTTTCTATCACCTGAGTGATAGGTTGGGAAACCAACCAATTGGGTACCAGTGTGTAAATATCAGAAAATACACAATTGCCACAGCAAAAAAATCAGCCAATTAATAGTCTTAAACAGTGATTGATTAATACAGTTTATTATTATTGTCAGGGTTTTGGAATAATATGGTAGACTTGACCATCATTCTCCTGACTGATTGGCTAAAGATGACCAATTGCCATAGAGCTGTCAAGCTTCAGGAATTATATGTTGATCTTGTTTCTGGCTTTGGGTAATCAGTAATCTAATAATTACTCCAAATATTGATCCTGATTCAAGACTGGACTTCTCATTGGATTGAATCTAAACAATTCAGCTTGATGATTCCTGATCCCAATCACAGAATGTGCCTCAGCCAATAATACTGAGGGTTCCTGAATAATAATGCAGGGTGTTCTGCTGCCAAACATTTGCGCCTGAAGACCCATTAGAACCTACAATTAACATGGAGGGTCAATTAGAAGAATACTGCATGATGCAAAAACCCAATTAACAGGGTAATCAAACTTGCATATGCATAAATTGCAAACAGGATGCAGCCAAGATGCTTTTATGATAAGCTGAGGTCTGGTAATCCAATTGAAGCCCCATGCCAGACCAGCATGGCTGCCTAACTTTGGGGGCTGAAACTATGACAGAAATTTCAGAAAGGAAAGAAGCTGTTTCTAAGTGGTGGGGAATTACCACCCAAATCCACATAGTTTTAATGATTAACCAGCAACGTGGCTTCAGATATTGTTTTGTAAAATTTCCAATTTTGATACTAGGATTAAGTAAAATAATTAATCCTAACCAAAGTAGCCCAAGATAAATAGCCTGTATCAAGAATCTGGATGTAAAAGTATTCTTGCTGCCGCCAACTCACTTAACATCCTGTCATTGCCCAATTTGGTGCCCTCCCAATATACAGTTTGACATACCAGAAATGGCAACCAAGCAATATCACATGACTGTCTAAGTATCCAGTGACTTGAACCCATCCTGCACATGACCAACCCCTAGGTTTGATCCAACTAAATCTCTGCCACAGCTAAAGCTATATAAGTCTAAAGTATTATTCAATAAAAGATACTTCTCTTCTTTCTCAATTCCATATTTAAAGCTTCCCTAAAAGTTGCTCCTCATCACTGGTAGTAGCAGTAAATTTTTCAACCATGCCCATGAAAGAGAAAATGACTGACCAAAACCCGCCCACCTTTGCTCACGTACTCAACCAGGCCACATCCCAGGAGACCTGGAAGACATACTTCCACGCCTACAACATTGACAAATATATATCTAGTGGATGCACAGTATTCAAAGGTCTGGTCATGCCCAAAGCATGTGCCAAGATAATTCAATACAGTTGCTCTATTTAACCACAAAAAAACACACAACCACCTATCACAGGTGAAGTTACCAACACCAAATACATTGATATTGACAATTTCTTTGGTGAAAACAAAGAAAATGTTATCAACTGTCTAGACCACTCAGCTGCAAAACTCCGCAACAGCCACATCCCCCACAAAAAATGGGTCCAGGAAGCCAGCAAACGCCTGTACAAGGCCGTAGCTAACTGGTTTGTCACCTGGGTTGGCTCACAAACTGACAACTGGCTTGAAAACTAGGATGAGTTTAAAGCAGACATCACACACAATTTCTGTGTCACTGAATCTCTCCAAGACATTGCAATACAGCTCAGCAATCTTCCTCAGAAGACCACTGTCACAGCTTACGCCAATGAATTTGAAGAGATCTGTCTCAAAATTCAACCCCAGCACAAGCTGACAACGTGCACACAAGAGCCTCATTTATCAACAGAATAAAACCCTCAGTTGCTGCCCTCATCCTCCCAGAGGCAAACACCTCCATGCCTGTGCTCATTGCAGAAGCCAAGCATGCAGAAAAACGCGCAAATATAGAATATGCTGCACGCAACAACAACTGCTCCACAAAAAGCAATGACAGAGAAAACCCCAATGGCAACAAACGCCAAAACACCAAACATAGCAATATCAACCCCAATCTCAGCAATGGTAATCACAGCCAA
The DNA here is from genome assembly GCA_014839935.2 of Entomophthora muscae. NCBI lineage: Eukaryota > Fungi > Entomophthoromycota > Entomophthoromycetes > Entomophthorales > Entomophthoraceae > Entomophthora > Entomophthora muscae. The sequence continues at coordinate 113,826 of QTSX02004441.1, forward strand.
AGCGCAAACCGCTCCTGTACCAAGAAAGAGGACACTGTCAAAGTAAACAATGCTGAAACATCACCCCTATAAATTTGACCCCACATTCTCTGACCTCAAAGGTCTCAAAACAGAGGAACAGGAAAAAAAGAAGGGGAACAGTCTTAAGTGCCCCTGTTTCCCCCAGCTTGGTAAGAAACTTTACCAAGGCATAAACTTTGCCGTATGCATCCCATGTGTCCCACAATCCTCCATTTTTATGAACTTAAAAATTAATGATTACTCACAACTTCTCGTCTACCCATGTACTTATAAATCTCATACACATAAAATTTTATTTGAATCTTCTGCACAAGACACCATGGTAAGCAAACCATTTTTAACCAAGTACAAAATAACAGTTATCAAATTCAACTTCAAGTACCCCAGAATGGCAGATAAATCAAAGGATCTACTTGATTCAAAACAACTCCCTTCAGAATTGACCTCCAAAGCATTCAAACTTCCATCAAAGGGCTTGTCATGAACAACATAAACTACATAAACTACAATATTGTAGCAGACATGACTGGTTCACCTGAGTGAACCCCAGCGTATGTTGGAAAATAAAAACCATGACCATCAAACACAATGTAGTCAACTTCAACATACTCATAGAACCTAACAATCTCATCCTAAGAGGTACAGTATTTGTCCAAGTCATAAATCAGGACAACTCCAAACGTCTAACCAAAGACAGTACCCGTCACATAATGAGGTACACCAAATTCAATAACATAAAAACAATTAAAATTTAATGCCCAGAACTTGCAGCACTCCTAAAAGAATACACCCACATATTTAAGGAAGAGCTAACAGACTTACCCCCCAAACAGAATGTCAAACATGGCATTGATTTATGCAAGGCCATGTCCAAACCTGAACTTCTTTACAGACTCTCCCCCATGGAGATACAAACCCTCAAAAGTCACATTGAGGATAACCTAGCTAAAGGCTTCATTCGCCCATCATAATCCCCGTGGGGGGCAGCAGTGTTCTTTGTAAAGAAAAAGGAAGGCACTCTTTGTCTAGTAACTGACTACAGAGCACCAAATGCAAGCACAGTAAAGAATAAATATCCCCTTTCACTCATAGAGGATCTGTTTGCAAGACTCTCTGGAGCCAAATTTTTCTCTAAAATTGACCTCACCTCAGGTTATAACCAAGTTGAAGTAAAATAAAAGGACATAACAAAAAACTGTGTTCCGTTTGCAATTTGGATCCTTTGAATGTGGGGTAATGAACTTTGGAATGACCAACGCTCCCACAACATTTGTCACCATGATGAACCAAGCACTAAACGGTCTCTCAAATACATTATTCTACCTTGACAATATCATCATATTCTCAAAAACAAAAGAGGAACATCTCATGCATGTCTGCAAGACACTTGATTGACTCGCAAAGCACAAACTTTATGAAAAACCAAGTAAGTGCCAATTCATGGAAAATGAAATCCTTTTCTTGGGCCACATTGTCTCTGACAGTGGCATCAAAGCAGATTCAGACAAAATAAAAGCCATAAATAGCATGCAACACCGCACCTCTGTTAAACAAGTTAAATGCTTTCTCCAAATGATAGCTTACCTAAGAAAATACATCAAAGACTGTGGAAAGCTCACCACATCAATTGATGACTTAACCAAGTGTAATGCCAAAAAGAAATTCATCTAGACACCAGAATGTGACAAGAATTTCAAACTATTAAAACAAGCTTTGATCAAAGCATCAATCTTGAAATACCCTAATAACAATGGGTGCTACAAGCTTGAGTCAGATGCCAGTGACACTGCCATTGGTGCAGTCCTACACATCTGCCAGCCAGGGCAGCAAGACTTCCTGCCAGTATGTTACAAAAGTAGAAAACTAACCAACACTGAGCAGAGGTACCCAATACACAATAAGGAATTGCTAGCAATATATCACATAAGCAATAAATGGAGATGTTATCTAGAAGGACATTTAAACGTCTGAGTACTAACTGACCATAAAACCTTAATCTACTTTAAAACTCAGAACACACTTGCACAGCAACAAGCCAAATGGATGTTCCTGCTGGAGCAGCTCAATTTGGACATCCAATACAAAAAGGGGGCAGAGCTGGTCACAGCTGATGCTCTCTCTAGACTATATCAGCCAAGAGAGAATCATCCTGACCACCTGGACCCTGACTGGCCAAACCTATATAGCACTGAGTAAAAGACAAAAGGGAAAGACCCCTCAACACATCAACTAACCCATGATACATTAGTAAGGAATGAAAAACATTTTCACGTATCAAATGGCACAGTATACTGTATTGTTAAAGATAAACATGTTCCCTACATCCCACTTGCACAAGAGTTGACAATATCCTAAGACATCCCCGTCTACTAGGACACACAAATGCTAAAAATCTATGACTTGCTTTAAAAGAGATAGCATGGTGGTCCAATCTTAAACAAGATACAATTGATGTTCTGAAAAAGTGCACGGTGTGCGAGAAATACGCCATCAAAAAGGCTCCCCAGCCAACAGTTAACCCAGTACCTGACCCTGAACCATTCAAGGTTTGGGGACTGGATGTAGTGGGCTCCTTCCCAGAAACAAAGACAAACCAATGTTTCCTAATTGTAGCTATTGACTTTGCTACATGCTGGCCCATCAGCTGGGCAATAAAGGACCACAAAGCAAAAACAATAAACTGATTCATTAACAAAGCAATCATAGCCAACTACGGCACTCCAGACTACATCATAACTGATGGAGCAACCAATTTATCAGGTCACATAGTAAACAACAATTTAAAATCCAAAAACATTAAACATTCCACAACCTTGACCTACAGGCCACAGGCCAACAGCAGAGTTGAACGCCTAAACAGCAGCCTTATCAGGACCCTAGAGAAAATAATGGATGGCAAAGACAAAGACACATGACCATTATATGTGGAACATGCATGATTATTATCCTGGGTCCGCACCAATCAAGGGACAAACTACTCACTGTTTGAACTAACATACAGATACAAACCAGAGATGGTCACTTGCAACAATCAATCATACATAAATTATCCCCCCGGAGAAACCCCCACAGTAGAACAAGTACCAACTCTACAACACATACGCCTCAAAGCTAAAATAGCAGAAATAAAAAGTCTTAAAACACAAAAGTTAACTTCTACAGAGGAACCACTCCCCATCAACTCCCCCGTCTGGGTCCTGGCTGGAAACAGGAAGAAGCTGGACTCAGTACACAGGGGACCAGGAAGAGTCATCAAATACAGACCAGACAGAAACACCTATCTAGTGAAATTCCAAGGTGCCAAAAACCCCGTCGTCAAGAAATACCACAGAGCCCATCTCCGCCTTAGCAAAGGAGAATGTTTGGCCCAACTGGTACCAACTAGCAAACAACTCCAGGAACATCAGGCGGCAGCTGTTAAGACAAAGCTCCCTCCTGATGTACCAGAGTAACCCCTTAAGGGGGTGTTGAGGATCTGGATGTACAAGTATTAGGCTACCGCCAAATCACTTAACATCCAGTCATTGCCCAATTTGGTGCCCTCCCAATATACAGTTTGACATACTGGAAATGGCAACCAAGCAATATCACATGGCTGTCTAAGTATCTAGTGACTTGAACTTATCCCGCACATGACCAACCCCTAGGTTTGATCCAACTAAATCTCTGCCAACGCTAAAGCTATATAAGTCTAAAGTATTATCCAATAAAATATACTTCTCTTCTTTCTCAATTCCATATTTGAAGCTTCCCCAAAAAGCGCTCCTCATCAATTACCAGGACAAGCCCCATGACTGTCATGATGTACATGGACAACTTGTGGCTTCCCATGACACTTATTAATCCTATATATGCATATCAATAAAGTATCATTATCTTCTTAATTTTCCCCTTTACTTTGTTTATTATACTTCTCAGAAGTATATACTCGACATTATTGGGCTGGGGCACATGCTCTTGTGACACATTCAAATGTGAGGATTTGGATTACATTGACCACTTAGAATTGATAGTAGAAATAGTTTTGTTTATTTGGCCCTATTGCAAGTAGGGAGAGTAAAATCAGATGATCTCCAGATGCTTACAAATATGATCTTATATAGGAGATTCTATTGTGCATATAGAAGTTGTTGTAAATGTCTTCTAGGACATTCAAGCAGCCTGTAGTAATCGTACTGCAGTGGCAAATAAAGGATCAAATTCTTATATTAGCCTATGTGTGCAATAAACTTCACCTAGCACAAGAACACTCTCTGGTAGCGTACCAATTAGTGGTCCTGAATAGGACATACAGGCCTCTTTATTTGAATCCCAATAATACAAATTCTGATTGTTATTTTCAGTTGCCCTATGTTGGGTTTGTCATTTTTTAATGTGGTGACATCCATTTATTCAATCAGCCCAACAGTTTGAGGGTTGAATAATGGTTTAAATCAACCCTGGCGCCTTGGCACCTTTTTTTCTGCTTACTGACATCTCAGCGCTTAATTGTAACTTTGCTGGTGTCGAAACTCTTCAATTAGACACCTGATTTAATGCATAATTACTCTTGTCACTTATTGAGATTAATTGTATAAAATTCCTTTGATCTCATTGAGTGAAATATGATACATCAGACCGTTCACATCCCAGGTCAATAATTCCTAACATTTCTCTTTGAAATAAGCAAATGGGTCTTGTGAAAAATACCAGTAGTGTTTGAAATATGAAACATTCTACTTCCTGGAGGCAGTGATTTATAAATATGAGATGGTTTTTGGTTTGACGGGTGTGGGGTTCCATAATTTTAATTGCATAGCTCCAAAAAGCGAGCGATACTTTAAAGATTATATTTGATGCGGTAAAAAGATGTGGAGCCCTAGGTGAGAGACTAGCTAAAGGCTACGAAGGAAGGATCCAAGAAAGTAATATTGTCAGAATCAACCATAGCAACCGTCACAGGAGCCGTTAGTGACTTTGAGCTTAGCCCAGAGAAGTCTTCATGGCTGGGAGGGGCATCAGACATGCTAGATAACCCGAAAAGATTAAAAAAATGGGATGAGAAACTTTGATTTTCTGCATCACTTACTTTACGATTGTGACAAGCTTATAGGGCACTCCAGGACTTTTCCGTCTGAATGAAGAAGAGGGTCTCCAAATCATGTATTTAGGGCGGTAGCGCCCTGCGGCTAAATAGCTACGATTACAAGTGTTTTTGCGTTCCGAAATAACCTGTAGAAGCTGGAAAATATCATCTTTTTGAAGGTTAATGGAGGATTTAAAATTCTTTACGTCTTGAAGATTCGAGATGAATAAAAGATGAATAAGACCGAATTTAATCTTTTTAAACTTTTAATTGCCACAAATGTACTTTCTAGAAACTTGCCAGGTAAAGGAAGTATTAGTTATAACGCTACATCATAGTCACTAAATGTTTCAAATCTGGGACTTTAAAATTTATGCTGTTTGAATAAAATACTAGCAATTAGAAACAGTCTCTAAACCAATAAATAACGATTACGTTACTTCACTTTATATTATGCAAGTTGCTAATAGTTCAATAATATTATTATAGTGAATTTATTAGTACGGTAAAAATCTTTGAGGACTCACCAAAACGTTTATTAGAGTATTTTCGGGAGGTTTATATCTTATTAATGCACAAATGGTTAAGAGTTTATGATAAATACAATAACTGGTATGCTGGCTATTAAAGTAATAAAAAATAAATAAGTTTTAGCAACTGGTCAGAAGATAAGGGAACAGTAAGTGCTCAAGAAAATAATTGTAAAAAATATATTCAGCTTTTCGCTGGCTATGATATTAGTTTTGGATTTAGAAATAATAGATGATATTGTGAGGCTCATTATATTCTGGTAGAAAGCCAGAAAAGATAAATACAAAAAGGTTTGGTAAATAAGCAAAAGGCAAGAATTTTAAATTTTATATGTACCGTGAGTTTGGCATTTAGAAGCAACCACCAAAGAAGGGGACCCTTTAGAGCTTGAAAAGTTCCTAAACAAATTGACAACCCAGGATGAGCTTTTGATCTTATACTGTACAGGTTGGAGCTCTTGATCTAATGTACACATTTTATCACAAGAATGAATTTCTGAATCTTTTTCTTCACAATTAAGTATAGTTGAATTATTTAGCTGCTACCTATTCTTCGAACAATGTATCCAAATCTTTTTAGATGTGAATATACCTAAAGATGTAACTAAAATGCATTAATGAAGCCTACCTGATACTGACATAGCTGCAGATCAGAATTGAATATTAGGGCATATGCCATTGACAGGGTTAAAGGGGAAAGTTCTTTTAAAGCAAATTCATCAGGGGAATCTTCATAATTATTTGCAACAGGTGGCAAATAAAGATCTAAAGCCCCTCTGTCTACTAAAAAAAGAGCTTCCTCTGGTAGTAAATACACTTTTCCTTTAATTGTGTGACCCATCCCATTTGCATAATTGCCTTTAGTAAAAATAAACACTGCTTTCTTGATAGAGTCTAGCCACCAAGCTTTAGACCTATTTGATGGATGGCATACTGACATTAGATTAGTTTGGCTGCTGACTGTTTTATTTAAATGTTAAGTTTCAAAATCTAAGAGATATGATCCTATCTAAAGCATACTCAACAATAAAGTATAGGGATTTAGGTTTTTTGGCTGGAAAGCGCAATTGTACTAGAAAAGTATCACCCCTTTGATTTGATGCAAGATCAGGCTCTTGATACAAGGTACTCCAATTTTCTCTGTATCTGTTCAAGCGCTAAATAAAACCACTTTTTGAATCAAGGTGATTAAATTCTAAGAGCCCTACTTGGGGTTATAGAATCATTATTATTTTATTTTTGCATTTAGCCTTCTCCCTACTAAAAAGTTATGATGTCACTATAAAAAGTGAATTATTTTTTATTATTTAGGTTAAACCAACCAATTGTTACATATGTAGGTTGTGGGCTATCCATCTAGTACCCAATATATAGCATTTTTATTTTTAAACTATTCCAATAAGCTTCATTTTGTCACATCATGATAATTGATATACATTGCTAATTTATCCTTTAATCTAGGTCAACCATTTATATGTGTCTGTACAAGCTGTCCCTCTTAAATTCTGTTCACAGCATAATTGATTTTAAATTTGAATATGTGGTCTCATTTTTATCTCAGCTTTTCTAGAACTCCCTGGTGCAACACTTACAAGCTGTTAAGTGATCAATAGCTTATTGTCTAGAAAGATAAAACATCTCCAACTAAACAATTTTAATGTTGTAACATAATTGATTGCTTAATCTCTCTTGAGCAATCAATTTATTGAGAAACACTCTGTAAACCTAGTAGAAAGTGGCCCTGAAATCTGATATAAATATTATACTAGTATCAATCCTTAAATCCAGCTGTCACTGTTATACTTCTTGAAAGTATAAAATACAATATAAGAGAATAGTTAAATAAGAGAGGCTTATATTTATTTAACAGAAGAATGGTGTTATATAACATCATGCTATAATGTATATTATCTATGTAAATCATGACAGTCATGAGGCTTTGGACTATCTGGATTTCCTTGAACTCAAATCTTTGATCCTAATGAGCATAAGTCTTAGGGCTACCTAACTTGTCAATTGAGTCATTTATTGGAAAATGTTGCACCATCTCCCTCTGGGCCTTAGAAGACAAAGCTTTGGGTATAATCTTGACAGTATCTGGGAGTGTTCTTGGTATTGATCCAGTTTGGCCTTGAATACTGGTAGACATTGTCATAACTGTGCTGTATTAGCAGAGTTACAGGAGGTAAAATGTTTAGAAACTACATAATTGTCTTTATTGAGATATGGGAAATTATATAGTTGTGGTGAGTTGCTTAGGAAGAACAAGATTCTGTCAAGGAGCTGGATGTACGAGTATTCTGGCCACTGTCAACATACTAACATCCAGTCATTGCCTGGTTTGGTGCCAATCCAATATACAGTTTGATATACCAGAAATGGCAACAAGTCAATATCACATGACTGTCCAAGTATCCAACAACTCAAACCCATCCCGCATGACAGTCCTTATCTTTGATCCAACTTAAATCTCCGCCACAGCACATGCTATTTAAGTAATGAGTATTATCCTATAAAATATACTTCTTCTCCTCTTAAATTTCATATTCAAAGCTTCCCCGTAAGTTGCTCCTCATCACTGGTAGCAGCTACAGTTTTTGACCAAACCCTTGAAAGAGAAAATGACTGAACAAAACCTACCTACCTTTGCTCACATACTAAACCAAGCTACATCTCAGGATACCTGGAAAACGTACTTCCACACCCACAATATTGACAAAGATATACCTAGTGGATGCAACATATTTGAAGGACTGGTCATACCCAAAGCATGCGCCAAGCTAATTCAATACAGTTGCTCTCTCCAACCACAAACAAACACACAACTGCCTATCATAGGAGAATTTATCAACACCAAGTACATTGATATCAACAAGTTCTTTGGTAAAAACAAAGAAAACTTCATCAACTGGCTAGACCACTCAGCCACTAAACTCCAAGCTAGCCGCATCTGTAAATTCACTGCCACCTCTGGCTTTGGATTGAACTGTTTCCCCCCGCCGCACCAAAAAAGGGCCAAAAATTACACCAAGCCGCTCAATTTGCTAGGAGATTTAGCTCATACTGTTGATGATGTCAAAACCGCAGGCTTGACCCGCCAGCAAGGTTCCAACCAAGCAGGTTTGTGACCTGCAATCCAATTATCCAGTCACCCGAAGCCAGACTAGGAAGTCAACTCAATTTACCAAATCCAACAACATGAACAGATGATGATCCTTCACAGTAGATACCTCAATTTGGCGCTTGACTCATTATGGGGTCAAGCCACCCCCTTCTTCCATCCAGCTGTGTGATCACCAATCTTGTTCCTATTATCCTTGATTCACATGAACTATATAATCACTATCTCTCAATAAAGATTGTTATCTAGTTTCTAAATATTTTTCCCCGTGTAACTCTGCTAAAACAGCACAGTTACAACACTGGTAGCACATGTAGGTTCTCCATCCTACCTTATCTTGAAAAATTCCGCCTGTTGCCCGTACACACCGCGGCCAACAAATCCTCAACAGAATCATGTCTGGCCTCCCGCCTGACTGGACTCCGTATACTCCTGGTACCAAGATACCTGATGGTTTTGTACTCTACCACAACACGGTGATCCCGCTACCTGCATTCAACGCCCTGTCTGTACAAGGGTTCTTTCAGGCACCTTCCTCATTGCCGCAACCAGCTGAAAAAACTACCATGCCTGCCTATGTAGCACAAAGACTTTGCAGCGCCGCCTTGGAGCCCTTTGTTGGGGCCAACAACGACAATGCTGCTGTATGGATCCAGTCCTCCCAAAGCAAGCTGGCCCAAATCAAGTGCCCACAGCAATTCTGGATCGCGGAGATTTCCATTTGCCTGACCCATGACACTGGCACCTGGTGTGACAAGTGGCACAAAGAGCACACTGACAAAAACTGGGATACCTTTAAGCAGGACTTCTTGGCAAGGTTTGTGCTTAAGGATACAGCGCTCATGATCATACGCTAAGTGAAAAACCTGACCCAGACAGGCACCATTAAAGAACTCACCCGCACCTAAGAGGAACTCTGTCTCTGTGCCCCATCCAACATGGCCTTTGATACCCAGCAACACACCTCATGTACTACAACACCCTCAAGTTGCACGTTATGAGGCATGTGAACCTATACCAGGTAACCAACCTGCAAAGCCTGTACCGTGAAGCAGAAAAAGCGGAACAAATATCCAACACTCTACACAAGGCACATACTGGGAAACAGAAAGACCCAAGGACTCCCATCCAAGCGGGCGCTCCTCTTGACCACCCCCTGGAGGCAATGGAAAAAACAACAACCATGAACCCACAGGTTTGAATGGGAATGGAAATTGAAATAATGGCCAGTCAAATCACACCCATTTCCGTGTCACCACCACCCAAGGCAACCAAGATGAGGGAAGAGCCCAGGGAGAGCACTAAGCAAGCCAAGCTCTCCCCATGCAACTCCTGACTTGCCCAACAATGATTACCAACCCAAGGATGTGGACCAATGCCCAATGATCCAAGTGCCCTCAGAAGACCCAGTACTGTACACCATTGTCAGACATCCCAATAAATTGATGTCTTACCCTTTCTGCTTTTGCAGTTACACAGGCTCAGCACTCTTGGACTTGGGCGCAGATTGAACTTTAGTCAACAGCAGCTTTGTGAATAAATTCAAGCTGACCACTAATCCTTTGCGGATTAAAAACGTGGTCCTGGCTGATGAACATCACATTGCTGTGACAAAAGAAACTGCTCCCTTCTCTGTCATGCTTGAGAACCTCCACTCCAGCATCCAAGGTCCCGTCATTGACTTCCCTAAGTTTGACATTGTACTGGGACTAGACTGGTTACGGAAAAACAACCCCCACGTGGACTGGGCAACCTCAGTGTTGACCATCAAGCGTGAAGGTGTCAACCACCAAATCTACCCAGACTCTGTAGAACAACTCCTACGAGACCACATCTTTGTACGCATCACAGAGACCTCAGATGAGAAGGAAAACCTTAAAGCTATTGACTGGGACTCCTGCCAATCTGAAATCATACACTTCAAGGACCACCATGATATCTCCACACCTCAAGATTGCGACATTGTAGCCCAACATCCAGAAATCTTTAAGGAAGTGTTACCTGGGCTACCCCCTGAGAAGCACATCCAACACTCTATCCAGCTCAAGGGGGCTGTACCCAAGGCACGCCCCATCTATTTAATGACCCCAAACAAGGACAACGCCCTGTGCGCCTATCTCAAGGAGGCACTGGAAAAAGTACTTATCCGCCCCTCACAGTCTCCCTTTGGGGCCGCCATATTCTTTGTGGCTAAAAAGGACGGTACCTTACGCCTGGTCACGGACTACTGCGCCCTAAACAAAGTCACCATTAAGAATTATTAGCCACTGCCACTGATGACAACCTCTTTGACGCCTTGGGAGGAGCCACTATATTCTCCAATATTGATCTAACTGCAGGCTACAATCAGATTTGTATCAAGGAGGAAGACATCCCCAAGACAGCCTTCCACACTAAGTACGGCTCCTACAAATGTGTGGTACTCAATTTTGGCATGACCAATGCCCCGTCCACTTTTGTAACCTTCATGAACAAAGTGTTTGCGCCACACATAGGCAAAAATTCCCTAGTGTACCTGGACAATATTATTGTTTACAGTCCCTTGGTGGAACAGCACCACAAAGACCTGGAGGAAGTCTTTGCAACCTTGGCACGGCACAAACTGTTGGCCAAGCCCTCCAAATGCCAGTTCTTCTGGGAGCAACTACCCTTCCTGGGACACATAGTCTCAAAAGACAGCATCAAATCTGACAGTCAAAAGATACAAGCCATCTGCAAGATGCCACCTCCCAAGGACAAGTCAGAACTACACACCTTCTTGGGAATGGTGGCCTATGTACAATGCTTCATATCCAACTGTGGCGTCTTGACCACCCCCTTGTCTGCCATAATAGGCACCAAGTCCAAGTTTGTATGGACCCCAAACGTGACCTCTGTTTTAGACGTCTCAAAGAAAAGCTCACAACTTCTCCATCTTACAATATCCCAAACGAGACAGAGAGTACCAGATGGAGACTGACGCCTCAGATGCATCCATTGGGGGAGTACTACAAATTAAGAACAGTGGTGGTGACTTCCTGCCTGTAGCCTACAAGTTGCGCAAACTGACAGATGGCAAGTGTCAATACCCTATCCACAACAAAGAACTGCTGGCCATTGTACACTGCTTAGTCAAATGGCGCTGTTGCCTAGAACAGCAGGAATAATTCACAGCACTAACCAATCACAAGTTGCTTATCTATTTAAAGACACAAGCAAACCTGTCACACCGCCAGGCGCGGTGGATGGAAATATTAGAAAGGTTTAACATGCTCATCCAATATAAGCCCGGGGATGAGCTTGCCATGACAGACGCCCTGTCCCGTTGTATGTCTGCGCTTCAAGGGGAGAGAATGGGCTTGACCCAGACTGGCCTCTCCTAGTGCTACGTACAAAAGACAAAGTATTCCCTGCAGGCACAACCAACATCACCAGAGAAATGGTCATCAAGAATGAACATCTCTTTGCATACATATACAGGACTCTTCACAGAAAGATGACAGATGGCACAACCATTCCCTACATTCCCACACATCAGTGAGTCAACACCATTCTTTGCTACCACAGAGATCTTGGACATACTAAGAGCCAAAATCTATAAATATTCCTAAAGCATAAAGCCTGGTGGCCAACCTTATACTGCAATGTCCAGGAAGTGTTAGAACAGTGCAAGGTTTGCAAAAAGTTTGCTAAGAGCAAAACCCCGCCTAAGTCTGTACTCCTCATTAAAACCTAACTACTGTTCAAAGTATGGGCTCTTGACATTGTGGGCCCCATGCCAGGAAAGCATAACAACAAAAAATACATCATCACAGTGATTGACTTTGTGACAAGGTGGCCAGTAGCCCAAGCGGTGAAGGCACACACCCACAACAACGTCCAACAATTCATTAGCAAAGAAATAATCAGAAGGTTTGGAAAGCCAGAACTCCCAATAAGCAATGGAGGCAAAGAATTGACCTCCAAAGACACCAATGTGTACCTCACCAAGAATGGGGTCAAACACACCGTCACAACACCATACCATCCATAAGCCAATGGACGCGTAGAGCGGCTTAATGGTAGCCTTGTGCAAGCCCTAGCCAAACTCACTGCCGGGAGACCTGAAGACTGGTATAAGCAGCTACCAACTGCATTACTTGTGTGCCAAACCCAAGTGAACAGATCCACCGGGAAAAGCCTATTTGAACTGGTATACAGCATACAGCCAAATATCATTCAAGCATTGACAGGACCTAAGTTGAAAATTCCAAGTCAAGTCCCCCCTTGCTTGGATCCTCAAGTAGTAGAGGCCAACAGCAAACAAACAGCCAAAGAAAAGGAACACTTACAAAAGACATTTGTTCCCATCTGCAATAGACATGAAGTCAGGGACAAAGTTTGGGTCATGAATGTTGACAAGAGCAAACTACAACCCAAGAAAGTAGGGCCAGCAATCATTCTAAAGGTAACAACAATAACACTTACCTTGTGCAAGGACTTGGGAAACGCAAGCAAGACAAGACCTTACACCATAATTGCCTACAACCCTACAAAGCAAGACAGAAACAATGAGAAACCATCCTGCCTGCCACTGAACAATAACTGATTCAATACGGCGCCCGGGCTCCTGACAACCTCCCTGACAACCTGACCCCAGAGGAGGCTGACCTTCAGCCGGGGGGTGTCAAAACTGCAGGCTTGCCCCGCCAGCAAGGTTATAACCAAGCTGGTTTGTGACCTGCAATCCAATTATCCGGTCACCTGAAGCCAGACTAGGAAGTCAACTCAAATTACCAAATCCAACAACATGAACAGATGATGATCCTTCACGGTAGATACCTCAATTTGGTGCTTGACTCATTATCAGGATCAAGCCACCACCTTCTTCCATCCAGCCGTGTGATCACCAATCTTGTTCCTACTATCCTTGATTCACATGAACTATATAATCACTATCTCTCAATAAAGATTATTATCTAGTTTCTAAATATTTTTCCCTGTGTAACTCTGCTAAAACAGCACAGTTACAACAATGAGAGATTTGTCCTGGCCTATCTCGCAGACCCCTGGCTTTGGTTGTCCCGGCCTGGGAAGAAACGCTGGTCAATTTGGACTATTTGTCAGCATGGTGTTGTCCTCTCTTTAAATCAATCAGGAACGCCCAATCAAATGATGTCACATCTATGAACAGAAAGTTAAATAAACCTGAACTAGCTGAAATGCCTTCCAGCCAATCAGGTGGACCCACAAAAATTGCCTTAAAACTTTCCAACACCCCTGGCTCTGGCCAGCAAATTTATCACCCAGCTAACCAAATGCAAGTCAAATCAGTCATGAGACCACCCCCTAGCAACACATTCCCTTTTAACAATGCCAGGGGATTTGGGTCCCCTGCTTGTCAATTCTCCAATTTAATAAAGTTTGGGTCTAGTGCACTTGTTTTATAAATTTAAAGTTAATTGGATCTCTGTTTGGATCCTATCATCTAAAGATTTTTAAAGTATTAGTCATCATCTTTAATCTTACCTTATACTGCCCTGCTTCAAACCCAGTCCTTCCTCTGGGATCTTTAAAACAAGCTTGAGCGTATAGCTGTCCTTGCTTTTGCTTTTGTTTTCAAAATACACGCTCAATCTTAAAAATTTCAGTCAAAATCATTATAAAAGAAAGGTGCCTGAGTCCACCGCCAAGCTGTGTAAGGACTCCCAACCATTTCCTACCTGTTTTCTTGTTTGTGGGTTCCCCTGCTTGCCTGAATTTTATTGTTTTTACCTATAAAAAAGCATTCTACCTTGGCCAAATTTTGCAGAGAATTGAATGATGATACTTTCAGTCTTAAAGTTTGTTGTGTTTTCCTTGGCTCCATTTTTGTTGCTTCTGTGATTGACTTTGTCAGACTTGTGGTTTAAAATCACCTCTTCTGCTTGGCTTGTGGGCAAAAATCCTTCCAGTCTCTTAAATCTTCCAAATGGTCTCCTGTTCTCTGGGGAGGCTGTGGTGAAGAGCTTCACCTTTGATGACCTGGATTTGGATGATGCTGACCATGCCTCTTTTGCTCCTGCAGGCAAGGAGGCGCCAATGCCTTTCTTCCTCAACCGGGGGAAGAGTGATTTGATGCCCTTACGCGCTCCTGTGTTGCCTCCTCCCATCCCCACCATTACGCCCTGGTTGCTCACCGTCTGGCGCTGATAGGTCTGAATGCATATTTCCCTCAGCTGTCCCCCGTGTCCTCCCTGTGGTCCCCTCTTTGAGCGGCCATCCCAGTTCTCCACTGGGTGGCATCCTGGTGGTTTGTCTCACCGGGATGGGAGCCAAACTTAGTTAGTTTAGCCCCCCTCTCTCACAGCATCCCCCACAAAAACTGGGTCTAGGAAGCCAGAAAGCGCCTGTAAGAGGCCGCAGCTAACTGGTTTGTCACTTGGGTCAGCTCACAAACTGACAACTTCTTGAAAACTGGGAAGAGTTCAAAGCAGACATCACTCACAATTTCTGCATCACTGAATCCCTCCAAAACATTGCAATACAGCTCAGCAATCTTCCTCAGAAGACCACTGTCACAGCTTACGCCAATGAATTTGAAGAGATTTGTCTCAAAATTCAACCCCAGCACAAGCTGACAACGTGCACACAAGAGCCTCATTAATCAACAGAATAAAACCCTAAGTTTCTGCACTCATCTGCCCAGAGGCAAACACCTCCATGCCTGCGCTCATTGCCAAAGCCAAATACACAGAAAAACGCGCAAATATAGAATATGCTGCACGCAACAGCAACTGATCCTCCAACGGCAATGGCAATGGCAGAGATAATTCAAATGACACTAGCGCCAAAACACCAACCACTACAACAGCAACTTCAATTGAAACAATGGTAATTGCAGCCAGAGCGCAAACTGCTCCTGTCCCAAGAAAGAGGACACTGTCAAAGTAAATAATGCTGAAACAGCAACCTACCATGAATCTGATCCCACATTCTCTGACCTTGAAGGTCTCAAAACAGAGGAACAGGGAAAATAGGAGGGGGAACAGGCTTCTGTGCCCCTTTCTCCCCCCCAAACTGACAAGAAATTGTACTGAGGCACAAAATTTGCTGCTCACATTCCATGTGTCCCGCAATCTCCCATCTTTATGAGCGTAAAAATTAATGATTACTCACAACTTCCTGCCTACCCATGCACTTATAAATCACATAAACATAAAATTTTATTTAACTCTGATGCACAACACACCATGGTAAGCAAACTATTTTAACCAAGTACAAAATACCAGTTGTCAAATCCAACTTCAAATATGCTAGAATGGCAGGCAAATCAAAGGATCTACTTGATGGCAAAACAACTCCCTTCAGAATAAACCCCCAAGGAATTCAGACATCCATCCATGTCTTTTAATTAACAACATAAACTACAACATTTTAGTAGGCATAGACTAGTTCACCCAAGTGAATCACAGCATATGTTGGAAAACAAAAACCATGACCATCAAACACATTGGAGTCAATTTCAACATCCTCAATGAACCTAACAATCTCATCCTAAGAAATACAGCATTTGTCCAAATCATAAATCAGGACAACTCAGAATGTCTAACCAAAGACATTACCCTCCAAATAATGAGGTACACCGAATTCAATAACATAAAAACAACCTAAATTCAATGCGCAGATCTTGCAGCACTCCTAAAAGAATACACCCACATATTTAAGGAAGAGCTAAAAGACCTACCCCCCAAACAGGAGGTCAAACATGGCATTGATTTATGCAAGGCCATGCCCAAACCTGCACCATTTTACAGACTCTCCCCCATGGAGACACAAACCCTCAAAACTCATATTTAGGATAACCTAGCTAAAGGCTTCATCCGCTCATCAGAATCCCCATGGGGGCAGCAGTGTTTTTTTGTAAAGAAAAAGGGACTCACTCTGTCTAGTTACAGTGTCATGATCTGAGGTGCGGCACAGAGCCTTAACAGGAAATCCTAACCTTAGGATTGGATTTTTACTAAGTCTTGGTTAGAATGACAGGGAAGGCTATGTGATTACCTTGTGGCCCTGAATAAATAATATCTGCTAGACGTGGCTAGAGAGGCACCAAAGTACGTGGAGACACAAAGATAAAAATATGAAAAGAACATAAACTTTATTGGTAGAAATGGAATGGAATATATACTGTGTAGCTTTACCACAAAACAGTACATGGACGGTAGGATCACTTGCCACAAGAATGGGTGGGGCAAGTGAGTTGAGCAGAATCAGGAAACCAAACAACTGAATTTCCCAATTTGGAGCCAGCCTCATTTCAAAGGGTGAAGGCAAAAGAGAGGGATTTGTCCTCAAAATAACCCAACAAAGGCAAAATCAAAACATGGTGAATGGTGGCATTCACAACATTGCCCCCCCTCTAGATTGGTCTTAGGGGGGTGATATTTGCGGAGGAACTTGGCATGCAAACAAGCAAACAATTGATCACTAAATAGGAGTTTTACATTATACTCTGATCCTCAATTGAAGGTCACTTCCAAGGGCCCAATCCACAACAAGTCTAGCTTATGAGCCCATCCTCCTACTCTATGTTGATAGTAAAGAACATGGTCCCAATGTTGAACTCAGGCAGGGGGATCTCCCAGCATTGGCAGGGGAGAGCTCAAGCAGCTTAGTCTTATAGGGAGACGTATAGGAAGAGGCCTGAATATCAATGTTTTGATTGACTAGATCTTTGATATGCTCATCAGGGTTCATAGCCTTATCAGAGGAGATTAGGGGCCCCCAGGAGCAATAGAGTAGTGGCTTCACAATCATACATCATAGCAAAAGGGGAATACACAGTGACACAATTTTTCTAAGGCAATAGGCAAAGAGAGCAGCAGGTAAGTATAGATCCCAGTTGGCGGCATCAGAATAGGAGAGCTTCCTCATGATAGAAACCAGAGTTGAGTTTGCGCGCTCAACCGCCTCATTGGTGGAAGGATTATAGGGGGCAGAGAAAAACTGGTGAGACCCCAAGGCTTCAACAACAGAGATAAATAACTTGGCGTTGAAGTTAGTCCCATTGCCAGAAAATAACACTTGAGGGCAACCATGGCGGAAGAATACATCTTGCAGCAGAAAGGTGGTGGTTGTCTTGGCAGTGATGTCTTTAGTAGAGTGAGCTTCTACCCACTTACTAAAATGATCAACAGCAATTACTGTAAATTCAGAACCTGAACGTAAAAATGCGGGATTGTCAAATCCTTGGTCCAAATTTTGAATCACTTTTCCGGGATAGCCTTTTTTAATTAAATTGATTTTTTGAGTATTTATTTGAATTTTTAAAAATGCGGGAACTCATAGACACTTTGAAGCGTTCAAGTTGAACTGCATATTTCCAATGGACAAAATGAATTAACTGGAATCAGATTTGAAGTGTTCAAATCCATCAACCATTTCCATTAAGTTTACTATGTTTTTTGGAATTGCAAGATTGTCAAATCCAAGAACCAAATTTCAAATTGCTTTTGAATGCCACTAGTAAACTCAAATAATAATTGCAGGAACTGGAATTCAAATTGAATGTACAGTAAGTAACTAGGACAAATCAACCCAAATCAAGAAGCTACACTCTGGATAAAATCAAATGAAAAATCCAATCTAAACACCCATGTTTAGACATGAAATTAAGTGAAATGTAAAATTGTCTAAACTAGAAATGATACAATATTCTGCACTTTGAATCACTAAAATAGCAATCATAAAACCATATAATCATTTATGAGCTACTCTCCTGATGACACAGAATTTTTTAAAAGTTTTTTGGCCCCCAGCGTAGCCAGGGGCCAAAAACTTTCTTTCAAGGAAGAAAAAGAGGGGGAAAGATAAACCATTGGTTTACTAACTATGTATTCATGTATTGCTACTAAGAATACTTGATTACAGTAGATTTCAGAAGATGCTAATAATAAAGTAGAATTATATATTACAATCAATCTTATCACATTGTCTTTCCTTTGATGTGTTGATAATGTGTTTGCAATTAATTGGTCAGCTTCACCTCCAGTTGCCTTGGCAATAGGAAATCAAGCCGCCTCCCAAAGACAAGTTGGTCTCGGGGAGGCGGCTTGATTTCCTATTGCCAAGGCAACTGGAGGTGAAGCTGACCAATTAATTGCAAACACATTATCAACACATCAAAGGAAAGACAATGTGATAAGATTGATTGTAAAATATAATTCTACTTTATTATTAGCATCTTCTGAAATCTACTGTAATCAAGCATATAAATTTTAGCCATCCTAAAATGGAATAGGGTGATTTTTGAGAATGCCTATGATTCCTAAAAGAATTAGCACAAATCCACCCTATATCTTTTAGCATCCTTTTTGAGACACCAATAGATTATATTTATTTCAAATTCATCGCAATAATGATTTGAAATTTGGTTCTTGGATTTGACAATCCCGCAATTTCAGATTCGTTAATTTTTACATGATGTCCATGATTTGATTGAAATACAGGAAATCTCAAATTGTACATTAGAATCCCGCATTTCTGATTCATGTATCCCACATTTGTTTGCTGAGTTTTGTCTTTTGTTAGTTGAGCTATCTGCTCAAGAGATTCAAAATTTGCCAATTTAAATAAACCAAAAAAAATCAAAATAAATGGTTGATTTTATTAAATATTTTATTTTTCACTCAGCTGAGTTGCCCGCAAAAGTGATTCAAAATTTGGACCAAGGATTTGACAATCCCGCATTTTTATGTTCAGGTTCTGAATTTACAGTAGGATAAAGCAGCTACCAGAGCAGGAGCAAGGAAGAGGCCCCCCAGGCGTCAATACTGACAGTGGGAAATGCATGCTGAGGGGGGACTAGCTTGAACTCATGAGCGGTGGCTTTAGGTTATTGGAGTTGGCAATCATGGCAACTAGCAATAACATGTGGAATCAGCAGGTGAAGATTTTCCCAGAAGTAATTCTTCTGGAGCCAGGCATAAGTCTTGGCAACGCCTCTGTGTCCTGTCTCTTTATGAGCTTGAAGCACCAACAAAAGGCAAAGACTAGGCCTTACATAGGTCAAGTAGTGGTCTTTTACTTTCTTGAAAAGCTGATTTTCATAAATGAGGGTGTCTTCAGATAACTTAGAAAGGGCAAATCAAACTTCTTCTGTCTTTTTCTCCCATGACAAAGGATATTCAATTAGTTCATACAACCTGTCAGCCTCACCAGGGTTTAGTGCAAGGATGAGCATTCTGGATAGTCCATCAGCATTCTGATGTTGAATCCTGGGGCAGTGCGGCACAGTGAAGTTGTACCCTTGCAGGCAGAGAGCCCATCTAGCTAGTCCTTCTGGTTCCTTGAGTTGCTGTAGCCATTTGAGCAAAGCATGATCAGTAACCACAGTGAAATGGGTGCCATACACGTAATGGTGGAACTTCTTGACAGCATGCAGCACAGCAAGGCACTCCTTCTTGGTCACACTGTAATTTTTCTCATAATTATTCAGGACATGAGATGTATAAAAGACAGGGTGATCCATACCTTCATCATCCAATTGATCCAAGATAGCCCCAATAGCCAGGTCACTAGCATCAGTATATAGGATTAATTCCTTATTATAGTCAGGATATACTAGATGGGAGCCTCTTTGAGTTTTTGTTTGAGGGTCTTAAAGGCTTGTTGTTGGCTGGCAGTCCATTCAAAAGGGACATTACACAGTAGCTGGACCAAGGGTTTGCTAGTGTCAGAAAAATCAGGGATGAATTGCTGTAGTATCCCATCATACCCAGAAAGACTTGGAATTATTGCAGGTTGGTGGGCGGAAGTATTTTGTCAATGGCCTCAACTTTTTTAGTCATGGGGCGGATTCCTGTCTGAGTCACCTCATGCCCCAAGAATTCAAGGTGTTCCTTGAAGAAGGTGCACTTAGATGGCTTTAACTTAAGTCCAGCTTCACAAATCTTTATGAACACTTCCTTAAGATGGACCAGGTGGTTGGTAAAGGTATCATTGAAGACAGTTATATCATCTAAGTACACTAAAACACACAAGAGCTTCAAATCACGGAGGATGGAGTCCATGGCTTATTGGAAAGTAGCTGGAGCATTGCAGAGCCCTTGCGGCATTTGCGTAGGCTCAAACAATCCTTTGGAAGTGATGAGTGTAGCCTTCTGTCTATCCTCAGGGGAGAGATCAACTTACCAGTAACCAGAGGCTAGATCCATGGCAGAAAGGAACCTGGAGCCCCCAAGGCGGCAGAGAGCATCATCAATGCGTGATAAGGGGTGAGAATTCTTCTTGGTTAAGAAATTCAAGTGTTGGTGATTCATCAAAATACAATGACCTCTATCCTTCTTTTTCAGTATGAGCAAGGGGGAGGCCCATGGACTTTGGAAAGGAGAAAGAACTCCATGGTCTAGAAGTTTTTTGAGCTCTTTAGACACCTGAGCATCCTCTACTTGACTGCAACAGTAGGGTTTAGCGTGGAAGAGAGGAGCATCTCCAGTATTGATCTGGTGGATAACACCTTTGGCTAGACCATATTCAGTGCTATCTTTATTAAAGATATCTGAAAAATGGTCTAGAAAATCAAGCACCTCCTTCTGATGGACCAAATAGTTATGGGAAGCCTTGCACAGCAAACAAGGATATGACTTGGGGCTTGTCTTCAGGTAGGTTGAAATCCTGGAACGTACCAAAGGGATGTAGTGATAGGACGTCAGGAGCATTCAACAACCTGTCATAGCCAACAACCTGCCATCTAGACACATGTATGGGGAGAGCAGTCAAGTTGGCAACCAGTAGTTGAACAGGGTCTTTATGAGAGACATCTAAGATTCTTGGACAGAGATAGGGTTTATTGCATCCTAGCAAGGGAGGAGAGTACAACTCTAGGAATATAAACTTGGGAAGCTCATAAAATATTTGGGAGTCTAGGATAGCCTGAGACCCAGGAGGAATAGTCACAGCAGAAGTGGCCAAGAGATGAATCCCTTCAGATGCAGGACAAGTCATAGGAGGGCACTTCATGTTTGAGGAATGAATACGGTATTTTAAAGTGAAAACACCAGTGGGATATTCCAAGGCACATGTCTTGAGGCGCTTCCCAGGAATTTTAACTGGCTCTTCAAAGATCAAAGGGATCTCATATCCTAAGATAGAGAGGTAGCCATCCTTTAAGTTGATGATCCCATTGTATTACCTAAGGAATTGAGTACCAACTAAAAGTTCATAACTCTCATTCTCTAAGAAAACAGCAGGCGCAGCTTTGAGTGTTTGCAAAACCACATGGGAAGAGCAGAATAAGATCCTATAGCACAAGGCATTGACAGCCCAGCTGTGCCATACGGCTGATGATATTTAAGGCCAGGGGCAAGTTTGAACTTCATGACAAGCTTCAAGGAGATAACATTAACAGAAGACCCCATGTCTAAGACAGCCTTAATTTTCACCTTTTGGATGGATATTTCCACACAAGTGGTAATACAACCAAAGGGAGGGAGGACAGCAAGAATGTCTTGGGCTTCTGCTAGTTTTTTGTCCCACTTTTCAATCATTAATCTTAGGCCTGGTAACTCCTTATAGACTTTCTGGAGAGGGAGCAAGACTGAGACATTTTTGAACACTGGCAAAAGCATGCAGGCTTGACCTGCCAGCAAGGCTTGTAGCAAGTGGGTTCATGACCCGCAATCCAATTACCCGGCCACTTGAAGCCAGACTAGGAAGTCAACTCAAATTGCCAAATCCAACACCATGAACAAATGATGATACCTTATGGTGAATACCTTGTTTTGGCGCTTGACTCATTACCAGGATCAGGCCACCCCCTTCACTATCTCACTGTGTGATCAACACTATCATATTCCTGTTATCCAAGATTCACAATGACTATATAATCACTATCTCTCAATAAAGATTATTATCTAGTTTCTAAATATTCTTCCCCTTGTAATTCTTCTAAAACAGCACAGTTACGACATTGGTAGCACAGTTAGGTTCTCCATCCTACCTCATCTTGTAAAAAACTGCCTGTTGCCCGTACTTGCCACAGCTAACAAATCCTTGACAGAATCATGTCTGGCCTCCCACTGGACTGGACCCCATACACCCCAGGTAACAAGATACCTGATGGCTTCACCCTGTACCAGAACACAGTGAATCCATTACCTGCCTTTAACGCCATGTCTGCACAAGGGTTCTTCCAGACAGCCGCCACCATTCCACAACCAACCAACAAAAACACCTGCCAGCCTACATAGCCCAAAGACTACAAAGCACCGCCTTGGAACCTTTTTCCAGGGCCAACAACAACAATGCTGCCGCATGGATCCAGTCTGCCCAGAGCAAGCTGGCCCAGATAGAATGTCCACAGCAATTTTGGATTGCAGAAATCTCCATATGACTGACCCACAATGCTGGCACCTGGTGTGACAAGTGGCACAAAGAAAACGCCAAGAAGAACTGGGATACCTTCAAGCAAGACTTCTTGGCAAGGTTTGTGCTTAAGGACATGGCCCTGATGATCATATGCCAAGTAAAGAACTTACCCCAGACAGGCAGTGTGAAGGAACTCACCCGCGCCTATAAGGAACTCCAACTTTGCGCACCATCTGACATGGCTTTTGATATCCCAGCCACACACATCATGTACTACAACGCCCTTAAATTGCATATAATGAGGCACATGAACCTGGACCAGGTGACCAACCTGCAAAGCCTGTACCATAAGGCAGAGAAAGCGGAACAAACATCCAACACCCTCCATAAGGCATAAACTAGAAAACAAGAGAGGCCCAAGGATTCTCACAAAGGCAGGTGCTCCACTCAATCACCCCCTGTAAGCAACAAGAATAAACACCAACCATAAACCCATAAGTTCAAATGGACATGGAAGTGGGAACAATGGCCAGTTAAATTGTACTCATTTCTGTATCACTGCCACGCAAGGCAATTAAGACAAGGGAAAAGCCCAGGGAGAGCATTAAGCAAGCCAAGCTCTCCCTGCACAACTCCTGACTCATCCAAAGATGAGTATCAACATGAGGACGTGGACCAATGCCCAATGATTCAAAAATCCTTGTAGGACCTGGTACTGTACACCATTGTCAGACATCCCAATAAACTGATGTCCTATCCTTTCTGTTTTTGCAGTTACACAGGCCCGGCACTCCTGGACTTGTGAGCGGATTGAACCCTAGTCAACAGCAGCTTTGTAGACAAGTTCAAGCTAGCCACTAATCCTTTGCGGATTAAAAGCGTGGTTTTGGCTGATGAAAATCACATTGCTGTAACAAGGAAAACTTCTCCCTTCATCATGCTTGAGAATCTACACTTCACCATCCAAGGCCCTGTCATTGACTTTCCAAAGTTTGACATTGTATTGGGGTTGGATTGGTTACATAAAAACAATCCTCACGTAGACTGGGCATCCTCAGTGTTGACCATCAAGCGTGAAGGTGTCAACCACCAGATCTACCCTGACTCAGTGGACCAACTCCTACACAACCACATCTTTGTGCAAATCACAGAGACCCTGGGCAAAAAGGAAGACCTGAAGGCAATTGACTGGGATTCCTGTCATTATGAAATCATACACTTCAAGGACCACCAGGATACCTCCATGCCTCAAGATTGCAACATTGTGGCCCAACATCCAGAAATCTTTAAGGAAGCGTTACCTGGGCTACCTCCAGAGAAAAACATTCAACACTCCATCCAGCTCAAAGGAGCTGTACCCAAAGCACGTCCTATCTACAGGCTGACCCCAAACAAAGACAACACCTCACATGCCTACCTCAAGGAAGCATTGAAGAAAGGACTTATCCGCCCCTCATAGTCTCCCTTTGGGGCAGCCTTTCTTTGTGGCCAAGAAGGACGGTACCTTGCGTCTGGTCACAGACTACCAAGCCCTAAACAAAGTTACCATCAAGAATTTTTACCCACTACCACTGATTGACAACCTCTTTGATGCCTTGGGAGGAGCCACAGTCTTCTCCAAGATCAATCTGACTGCAGGCTACAACCAGATTTTTATTAAAGAGGAAAAAATTCCAAAAACAGCCTTCTGCAAGAAATAAGGCTCCTACAAGTGTGTGGTGCTCAACTTTGGCATGACAAACGCCACCCACCTTTGTGAACTTCATGAACAAGGTGTTTGCTCGCACATAGGCAAGCATGCTCTAGTCTACCTAGACAACATCATTGTCTACAGCCTCTCAATGGAACAGCATCACAAGGACCTAGAGGCAGTCTTTGCCACCCTAGCGCAACATAAGCTTCTAGCCAAGCCCTCCAAATGCCAGTTCTCCCACAAGCAATTACCCTTCCTGGGACACATAGTCTCAAAGGACGGTATCAAAACCAACAGTCAAACAATACAAGCTATCTGCAAAATTCCACCCCCAAGGATAAGTTGTAACTCTGCACCTTCCTGGGGATGATGGCCTATATACACTGCTTTATACCTGACTATGGCGTTTTGACTTCCCCCTTATCCGCCATAACAGGTGCCAAATCCAAGTTTGTGTGGACCCCCCCCCAATGTGACCTCTGTTTTAGACGCCTCATGGAGAAGCTCACAACATTGCCCATCCTCCAATACCCCAAACATGATGCGGAATACCAAATGGAAACCAACGCCTCAGATGCATCCATTGGGGGAGTCCTACAAATCAAAAATAGTGATGGTGACTTTCTGCTCATAGCTTATGAATCCCAAAAGTTGACATATGGCAAGTGTTGATCCCCTATCTACGGCAAGGAACTGCTGGCCATTGTACACTGCCTAGTCAAATGGCGCTGTTATCTAGTTTGGCAGGAAGAATTCACAGCATTGACTGAGTAAAAGTTGCTCATATACTTCAAAACCCAAGTAAATCTATCTCGCCGCCAAGCCCGCTGGATGGAGCTCTTGGAGAGATTCAATATGCTCATACAGTACAAACCTGGTCCAGAACTTGCCATGGCAGATGCCCTCTTGCGCCTGTATGTCCGTGCCAATAGAGGGGAAAATGGGCTCAACCCAGACTGGCCTCTCTTGGTGCTACAAACAAAAGACAAGGGTTTTGTAAAGTTCTGTAGCCCACCTTTGGCCCTGGATTGGAATGTATTTCCCAGACCATCAAAAAAGGTGGCCTGCGTGCAGGCAAAACTCCTCTAAAGCCTGGAGGACTTGGCCCACACAGTAGATGAACACTTTGTGTTGGCCTTCCCAGCTGAAGTTCCCATTTCCTCTTTAGAGTCCCCTCCAACTGCAGAGGAGACATTAATTCAGTTGGATTGCTTGTTGTCCTGGTGTCGCCTGGTCCTGAAACAATTAGCAAACCAACAAAAAATGTGGGTCACATGAAGTTGGAAAGGTCAAACCTGCGGCCTGGGGAAATTGAGTACCAAAACCCACAATCAGTGGTGTCCCAGGTAGCTAATTCCTCCCGCCTGGGAGTCTCCCAGCCCAAAAAAATTGGGTTCTGGAGCTCTCCGGTGGAGACGTCAGAGGAAGGCATTAGGGGAAATGTGCACCATGAGTCCTTGGAAGACTCCTAGCCAATTGAGGGGATGAGTCTTACATCTGGGCCTGCAGCCCCTATTTTCTGGGTCTCAAACCAAGATAAGATTAGCTAGTACTCTTTAATAGGCTCCCCTTTATATTGCACTCAAATAGCCCCTTTCATAACCCCTCCCGTCCTATCAACCCCCTTTGCATAAAATGGAAGCATGGGCTGTCAGGTCTCTTGCTTACCAATTCCAATTGTTGAATAAACTCCTGACTTTGAAAATCTTTTGTATTTTTGAAGTTTGTTTAATAATAAAGGTAATTGTTTCAACACCTGCTGTTGTCCCCACCTCCCGCTTCCCCTGGCCCGCCTGCCCATCTGCCCGCCCGCCCGTTGTTTTTTGTTGGGAATTGTTCCAATTATATTAATTTGGACCATTTCCTATTATTTACCCGTGCACCTGGTCCGTCCGCCCAGTAGTTTTAGCAAAAGAGGGGCACCCGCTGAAATCATGTTGTCACCTTGGTACAAGATTACTATGTGGATATTGGTGCCTATTTCTCTCTTGTTCTGGTCCTCAAACCCTGTCTTTTGGAGCAAATATTCCTTGATTTCTCAATCTTCTGAGTTTATTCCTGGTCTTTATGTAAATGTAATTTAACATCTCACCCAGATTCCTATCAAACCGGGATTCTATGGGCTGTTCCCTTGGTTGTCCCCTCAGCTTGAAGAACTGTTGTCACCCTTAGAACCGGTTGTTATTGAAACTCCTTCTTCTGACTTGGTCAATCCTTCCCCCTTGCTTCAAAACCTTGAATCAGATACAGAGGTCCTTTCCACTTGGGATCACTCCCTGTGGTTACTTACTGGAGCCTTGGTCATGGCTTTGGATGCATACTTCCCTCCCCTTTCACATCCAGTCTCCTTTGGGAGGCCCCTTTGAGTGGCTATTCCAGTCTTGCACTGGATGGGAGCCAGACTCTGTTAGTCTAGCCCCCCTCTCTTACAGGTTTCCCTCCTGGTACAATCAACATAACAAAAGAAACAGTCATCAAAAACAAACACGTATTTGCTGACGTGTATGGGACTCTGCACAGATAAATATCTGAAAGTACTACCATTCCCTATATCCCCACGCACCAGCAAGTAGACACCATCCTACGCTATCACAGAGACCTCAGACATACCAAGATTCAAAACCTATATGAGTTCCTTAAGTGCAAGCCTGGTGGCCAACCTTATATTGTGACTTTCAGGAAGTCCTAGACCAATGTGAGGTATGCAAAAAGTTTGCAAGAAGCAAAACCCCTCCAACTTCAGTACTACCCATCCGCGCACAACTACCCTTCAAGGTATGGGCCCTAGACATTGTTGGCCCCATGCTAGGGAAACACAATGATAAGAAATACATCATTACCACCATAGACTTTACTACAAGATGGCCAGTAGCCCAAGCAGTAAGGGCGCACACTGACAATGATGTAAAATTATTTATTGAAAAAGAGATAACCAGCAAGTTTGGAAAGCCAGAACTCCTGATAACCAATGGAGGGAAAGAATTGACCTCCAAAAACACCAAAATATACCTTGCTAAAAATGGGGTCAAACACACTGTGACAACACCATACCACCCACAGGCCAATGGACGTGTAGAGCAACTAAATGACAGCCTTGTGCAAGCTTTAGCCAAGCTCACTGCTGGGAGATCTGAAGACTGTTATAAGCAGCTATTGACTGCACTACTTGTGTGCCAAACCCAAGTGAACAGATCCCCCAGAAAGAGCCCTTTTGAGTTGGTATACGGCACACAGCCAAATATCATACAAGCATTTACAGGACCCAAACTGGAAATCCCAAGTGAAGTCCCCCCGCACTCAGACCCTCAAGTTATAGAGGCCAACAGCAAACAAACAGAAAAGAAAAATGAACGTTTTCAAAAAACCTTTGTCCCCATCTGAGATAGACATGAAGTTGGGGACAAAGTTTGGGTCATGAACGTTGATAAAAGCAAACTGCAACCCAAGAAAGTGGGACCAGCAACTATTCTAAAGGTAAACAACAATAACACTTGCCTTTTGCAAGGACTTGGGAAGCGCAAACAAGATAAGACCCTACACCATGATTGCCTAAGACCCTGCAAAGCAAGAAAAAAATGCAAAACTGCCCTGCCCGCCACAGAACAACAATTAGTCCTGTACAGCGCCCGGGCTCCTGACAACTTCCCTGACAACCTACCCCCAGAGGAGGTCAACCTTCAGTCAGGGGGTGTCAAAACAGCAGGCTCAACCCGCCAGCAAGGTTCCAAACAGGCAAATTTTTGACCTGCAATCCAATTACCCAGCCACTTGAAGCCAGACTAGGAAGTCAACTTAAATTATCAAAGCAAACAACATGAACATATGATGATCCTTTATGGTGGATACCTTGTTTTGGCAATTGACTCATTACCAGGATCAAACCACCCCATTCATCATCCAGCTGTGTGATCATCACAATCATGTTCATGTTACCTTGATTCACAATGATTATATAATCACTATCTCTCAATAAAGATTATTATCTAGCTTCTAAATATTTTCCCCTTGTAACTCTGCTAAAACAGCACAGTTACAACAATATAATGTGTAGCTTTACCACAAAACAGTACATAGACAGTAGGATCACTTGCCACAAGCATGAGTGGGGCAAGTGAGTTGAGCAGAATCAGGAAACCAAGCAATTGTATTTTCCAATTTGGAGCCAGCCTCATTTCAAAGAGCAAAAGCAAAAGAGAGGAATTTGTCCTCAAAATAACCCAAAAAAGGAGAAATTGAAACATGGTGAATGGCGGCATTCACAACAATCAGACTAAAGAGCTCTCAACGCAAACACAGTAAAAATTAACTATCTTTTTCCACTTATAGAGGATCTGTTTGCAAGACTCTCTGGAGCCAAATTTTTCTCCAAAATTAACCTCACCTCTGGCTACAACCAAGTAGAGGTAAAAAAACAATACACCAAAAACTGTGTTCTGTACACAATTTGGATCATTTGAGTGTAGGTTAATGAACTTTGGGATGACCAACTGTGACTGTACAACAGTCACTGTTGAGTATTTAGCCAAATAAATACTCCAAAATATAAATTTGCTCTGTTTTTGCTGTTTATTTTATGTAGATAGGTTTGGCTGGAATTCTCCAGATAAAGATTCCTGGAAATTTAGTATCTATATTTAATAAAAGAACAGAAAGTAGTTTTTAGTTAGGCCGTACTAACTGACAAAATTAAGGCAAGATTGGCTGAATCAATCTTGGAGACTAGGCATCTCAAAAACAATTTAATTGACTGGGAAGGTTAATTAACAAATACATGAGGATATAATTAATGAGGATTTGATTATATTATTCAAATTTCTTGACTGTGTCAAGAGGTTTGGTTAAGGTTTTCATAGGTAAACCCTCAAATGTGGGTTAAAAGCACCGTGGTGGTGCCTTGTTCAAGTTTTAAAGTGTTTAACGGGTTTTTAAACACAAGAAAACCATTAAATGCAATAATAACTAAATAAAGGCAATGCTGTCTAGGAATTTTAGGCTTGATCAGCTGGTTCCCAGTTGGAACATCAATAGCTGAGTTTTGGGATGTGTATATTCCACAGGGTTTTGGCGCCAGGAGCTAAGGAAGCTCATTGCCAAATTAATACACTGAGATGAACGGCCTCAGGTGACTCCTTCTCATTGTAGGTTAATTCTCATAGGCTGAGAATTACAGGAGATCTTTTAGGTAAAGATCTAGGTTTGAATGACTCAAATGTCATAGACCACGTGATATGAATCATAGGTTGATTCAAGAACCGGAGGGTTTTTCAGCCAAATATGCCTTGAATGATATATAAGCAAAAACAGCTAAATTTTAATAAAGAGATATTGTCAATTTTTTTGCTTTCTCCTCAACTACTTTCTTTTATTATGTCTTCTTTGCTATCATTTGAAATGGCAAAATTTGGGGTGCTTTGTGTTGAAGCCACTACTGTAATAAAGGGGTTCCTACCAGCTTGCTTGAGGAGGCTTGGGCAAGTCTGGAGGTCTCCAAGGTAGCGCCTGAGGAGTCTTTGGTGGAAGTAAAAGTTGCCTTCAACAACCTGTATTCTGATTACTTTTCCAAAGAAGGGACTCCCACACAAGGAAATAGAATTTATGTATGGGATTATTGGAACT
Organism: Entomophthora muscae; assembly: GCA_014839935.2. Lineage (NCBI taxonomy): Eukaryota > Fungi > Entomophthoromycota > Entomophthoromycetes > Entomophthorales > Entomophthoraceae > Entomophthora > Entomophthora muscae. Next base: position 144,179 of record QTSX02004441.1, read on the forward strand.
TGCTGGTTGGATTTGATAAGATTTTACAGCAAGTGAAAGCAATGGTCAATTGTGAAATTGAGGCTTTAAGAAGTAGGGAGGAAAAGAGTGTCAAGATTATGAATTTTTGGCGGGATGACAATAAAGTTTTGTTTCATAAAATTGCCTTCCTGGAGGCAAAGCTCCTTGAAGCTTTGTCACAGGAAGGTAACATCAATAAGAGTCAAATGCAAGATAATGGTAAGTTTGACTGGCTGGACCTGGATCCATCACACCAACACTCCTACAATGTTTATCACTATGATGAACCAAGTGCTGAATGACCTATCAAATACATTATGCTACCTTGACAATATCATCATATTCTCAAAAACCAATACAGAACACCTCATGCATGTCTATAAGACACTTGATTGACTTGCAAAGCACAAACTCTATGCAAAGCCTAGTTAGTGCCAATTTATGGAAAAGGAACCCTTGTTCTTAGGCTACATTGTCTCTGATGGTGGCACCAAAGCAGATTCAGATAAAATCAAAGCCATTTTTAATATGTAACACCTCACCTCTGTTAAACAAGTTAAATGCTTTCTTGGGATGGTAGCTTACCTAAGGAAATACATCAAAGACTACGGGAAAATAACCACACCAATCAATGACCTAACCAAGGGTAATGCCAAAAAGAAATTCATCTGGACACCAGAATGCAACAAGAATTTCCAACTATTAAAACAAGCTCTGATTGAAGCGCTAATCTTGCAATACCCTAATAACAACGGGTGCTGTAAGCTTGAGTCAGATGCCAGTGACACCACCATTGGCACAGTCCTACACATCTGCCAGCCAGGGCAGCAAGACTTTCTGCCAGTATGTTACAAAAGTAGAAAACTAACTAACACTGAGCACAGATACCCCATGCACTACAAGAAATTGCTAGCAATATACCACACATGCTAAATGGAGATTTTATCTAGAAGGACATTTAAATTTCCAAGTACTAACTGATCATAAATACTTAATCTATTTCAAAACTCAGAATGCACTTGTACGGCAACAAGCTAAATGGATTTCCCTGCTGGAACAGTTCAATTTAGACATAAAGTACAAAAGAGGGGCAGAGCTGGTCACAGCTGATGCTCTCTCTAGGATATTTCAGCCAAGAGAGGATCATCCTGACCACCTGGACCCTGACTGGCCCAACCTGTATAGCACTGAGTACAATACAAAAGGAAAAGACCTCTCCACACATCAACTAACCCACAATACATTAGTAGGGAATGAAAAGCATTTTCATTTATTGAATGGCAAAGTATACAGCATTGTTAAAGATAAACATGTTCCCTACATACCACTTGAACAAATAGTTGACACTATTCTAAGACATCACCTTCTACTAAGACACACAAAGGCTAACAATCTATACCTCACTTTAAAAATGATAGTATGGTGGCTCAATCTTAAACAAGACATAATTGCCCTTTTTGAAAAAGTGCACAGTGTGTGAGAAATACACCAGCACCAAGGCTCCCCAGCCAGCAGTTAACCTAGTACCTGACCCTGAATCTTTTGAGGTTTGGGGGCTGGATGTAGTGGGACCCTTCCCAGAAACTAAAACAAAACAATGCTTCCTAATTGTAGTCATTGACTTTGCTACATGCTGGCCTATATGCTGGGCAACACATAACCACAAGGCAGAAACCATAAATTGCTTCATCAACAAGGCAATAATAGCTGAATATGAAGCTCTGGACTACATCATAACTGATGAAGCCACAGAGTTATCAGGTCACGTAATAAACAACAATTTAAAAGAAAAAATATCAAACATTCCACAACCTTGCCCTACATGCCACAGGCCAACAGCAGAGTTGAACGCCTAAACAGCAGCCTTATCAGGACCCTAGAGAAAATAATGGATGGCAAAGACAAAGACACACAGCCACTATATATGAAACATGTATTATTAGTATCTTGGGTACACACCAACCAAGGGACAGGCTACTCACTGTTTGAGCTAACATACAGATAAAAACCAGAGATAGTTACCTCCAATAACCAATCATATGTGAAAATTCCCCTGAGAAAACTTCCCACATTAGAACAAGCACCAGAACTACAACACATACACCTCAAAGCTAAAACAGCAGAAACAAAAAGGCTCAAAGCACAAAAGATGACCTCTACAGAGGAACCACTCCCCATCAACTCCCCCGTCTGAGTCCTGACAGGAAATAGGAAGAAGCTAGACTCAGTACACAGGAGACCAGGAAGAGTCATCAAATACAGACCAGACAGAAACACCTACCTGGTTAAGTTCCAGGGCGCCAAAGACCCCATCAACAAGAAATACCACAGATCCTGACTTCACCTCAGCAAAGGGGAACACTCAACTTGGCTGGTACCAACAAGAAAACAACTCCAGAAACATCAGGCAGCAGCTTCCAAGACAAATCCTCCTCCTGATGTACCAGAGTAACCCCTAAAGGGGGTGTCAAGGAGCTGGATGTACGGGTGTTCTGGCTACCACCAACCCACTTAACATCCAGTCATTGCCCAATTTGGTTCCTTTCCAATATTTAGTTTGACATGCCAGAAAGGTGTAATACAACATCTATAAAATGCCATCTAGAAAATTTTTTTGCAATAGAGTCAGGATTTACATTGGCAAAATTAAAAAAATATTAAATAGTTATTTTTTACATATTGGTTTCTAATACGCCATCTAGAAAAACAGCATCTAAAAAACACTATCACAAATTGAAATAAAAAGAGTGTTATCCAAATAAGATTTTTTTAATTTAAAAAACACTTAATAAATACCCTAAAATACACCATCTAGAAATACAACATCTAGAAATACAACATCTAGAAAGACAGCATCTGGTATCAAATAATAAATTATACTTTTATGTAATAAATCCAAACCTTTTCCTTATTAACTGGGAATAAAGTATGATATTAATTTATGACCACATATAATATATCAACTCAAATTAACTCATCTTTGATAGTACTATCTCCCTGTAACACAGCCATTAAAAACCGCTATTTTATACTGATTTTATCCTTATCATAAAAGGATCTGTAATATTTGGGTTTCAACTTTAAAATGTTTCATTGATGGTTTTGTATATGCAAGGGTAGTGTCTCAATTAACTGAAACTGTAATAATCAGGTTAAGGACAGTGTAACTAATATTACCTTATCACTTGAAGGTTGGTACAATCAATTTTCTTGCCTGGTTAATATAAAGAAGCCCAGTTTATTGTGATTATCAACAAGCTGAAGATCTGGTACATCCATGGGGACCAGCTTTACCCTTAGGCCATCAAAAGAAAAGCTGATTTATCCAAGCATGCAGTTCATAATGTCAAGTTTGCAAGTATTAATAAAGATGTTTTGACCTATTACACCAGATAAGGCCACATTACCTATCTCAAAGGCATTGTAAAGACTCTTGGGACTGAAGCCTGATTAATTTACTCTTCCATTAAATACTTTACTTCCAAACATTTAATTTCTAGTACATTGATACAAACATAGGAGCAAATTCCAATATAAAAATATCACAGTTTTGGGGTGTGTTGACATTGGAGCTTGGCGCACTATAGTTAGTACTAGCTGATCCCACATTATTATTAAAGATTTGGAATATTTGGATTATTTTGAGTCTAGCCATATGTTTTTCTTACTGTCTTGAAATTTTTTGGGTATTTATTAATTTTTAAGTTATTTGGCACAGTTCTTCCAGAAATTTTGACATAGGGGTTCTAGATGGCGTCTTTCTAGATGGTAATTTAGGACATATTTTCTAGATGGTGTTTTCTAGATAGCGTTTTCTAGATGGCGTCTTTCTAGATAGTGTATCCCAACCCAGAAATGGCAACAAGCCAATATCACATGACTGTCCAAGTATCCAGCAACTTGAACCCATCCTGCACATGATCATTTTTCTATTTAATCTGACTTAAATCCCCATCACAGCACATGCTATAAAAGTCTAAAGTATTATATAATAAAATATACTTCTTCTCTTCTTAAATTCCATGTTTGAAGCTTCCCCACAAGTTGCTCCTCGTCAATTGAGTCATTTATTGAGAAAATGTTGCATCATCTCCCTCTGGGTCTTAGAAAATAGTTTTTGGGTATTTACTTTAAATTATCTGTGAGTGTTCTTGGTATTGATCCAGTTTGGCCTTGAATACTTGTAGACATTGTCATAACTGTACTGTATTAGCAGAGTTACAAGGGTAATTTATTTAGAAGCTAGATATTTGTATTTATTGAGATATAGGAAATTATATAGTAGTTTTCAAACCTGTTGAGATAAATATATATAAGTCAGTTTAGAACGCATGAACTCAGTCTAAAAATAAAATCTAAGTGGATCCAAATCTATTGTAATTTAATATAAATTCCTTAATTTTTGATTTTGTTTTTAGACTGAGTTCATGTGTTTTAAACTGACTAATATATGTTTATCTCAACAGGTTTGAAAGCTACTGTATAGTTGTGGTTAGTTGCTTAAGAAGAACAAGATTTGTGCTGTCAATCATTTGTGTGGGCAAGGGGGTGGCTTGTTCCTACTAGTGAGTTAGCGCTAAATCAAATTACAACTGGATTGAGACTGGTAGTGGTTCTTATTTAATTATTTGATAGTTTTGGTTGAAGCTTAAATTTGGATTTTAGTGTTGGGATATTCAAGTTGCTTTGTAAGTTTTTTTTGTGCAGAACCTTACTGGGGGTCAACCCTGCAGTTTTGATTCCCCCTAATGAGAGTTGGTCTTCTCAAAAGGCAGGTCAGTGAGAAGGTTGTCTGGGGTGCAGGCTCCATACTATACCATCTAATATTTTGGCACAGGTGGTGTGGCCTCACACTTCTTCCTCCTTACTTTGTATGACTAGAGTTGGTTATGTTATAAGATCTTATCTTATTTCATCTTAAATAATTCTTAGACTAGGTAAGTATTGTCATTGTTTACCTTTAACATAATGGTGGGGCCCACCTTCTCAAGCTGTGGGTTGCTTTTGTTGACATTTATCACCTATACTTCCCCCATCAACTTTGTGCCTTTCCTTGAGGGGGACTGTTGCATCTCATAGAAGTTTCTCTTCCCTAACCTCTTGGTTAGAGTTGGCAAGGCACACATTGGGGTCATTTTGGGGTAGTACCCTTTTGGGCATATTTAGCTTGGTCCCCATTGGGTCTTGAATTATATTGCTGAGTGTTGTAGAATAATTCAAAAGGGCTTTTCCCAGCAGATCTGTTCACTAGGGTATGGCACACAAGGAGGACAGTAGTTAATTGCTTTGACCAGTCCTCAGGTGCCCTGGCGGTGAGTTTAGGATGGGATTGCACCCAGGAGCCATTTTGTCAGGGATCCAAGATTGGGCGGCTAGCCCATCTTTTTCAGGGATCACACAGGCTGCATGTTTTTCAGGCAGAGCCCACCAAAAGATTGGAGCTAACCTGAAGAGGTATGAGAAGGACTTTCCCACCCAGGACCATGGGCTAGTGGCCAGAATTATAGTGTCAATCACCCCAGAGAGGATGATAT
>QTSX02004441.1:149722-173879 GCA_014839935.2 Entomophthora muscae
CTTATTTTTGTGCTCCAAGAGAAGTTCAGGTACAGACACAGGCATTGTCTTTGGGGGTAATTGGAGGTTCCATATCTAGTTGATATGCAGGACTCAGTGTAATGCTAAGGGCCTTGTCTGTTGTATCTTACTCAAAAATTTGACCGGGCCAGGGGATCTGTTTCAAGTATATTCTCAAGGGTAAATTACTTGTATTTGGGCTTCAAAGAGTATTCAGTAAAGTGGACAGGACCAAAGGGAGCACTGGGCAGACAATAAACTGCAGGCAGAGGGGAAAAAGCTCCAGAAGATCTTGATCTGGACTGATAAATGGCAAGAATAAATTAGCTCAATATTTGGGGAAACCAATGTCTCATAACCATGTATTAAAAAATTATAAAAAATTCTTAGTGTGGGGCCTCTGGGTCTATATATGTAAATATCCAATAATAGGGGAATTAATTTAACTAATTAAGGTCCCAAGTTTACCACTTGTAACCCAGTGAGAGCAGTTACAATGGGATAGATTATCATCATCCATCAGAACATCTTTGTGTGGACTTTAAATCAACCAAAGTTAACGGCAAAATGCATAAGTACATAGTACACCATAGTATAGATGGCTAAAGATAGAGTTGATTGGAGAAAACCAGGGTGTGCCAGGAGGACTGGTCAGAGAATTTCCACTGCTCTGACTCCTTGTAATAGTATCTGTCAGAAGGATTGTTTAACAGCCTGTGTGGTTGGAATTGTTGTTGGTGGCCCTCAATCCCAAGGCAGGCTGTGAGGACAGCCGAGAAGATAAGGTGGTTCATCTTGTTGCAACTGTGCTGTTTTAGCAGAGTTACAAGGGGGAAATATTTTTAAACTATATAATAATCTTTATTGAGAGATAGTGATATATAGTCATTGTGAATCAAGGATAACAGGAACATGATTGTGTTGATCACACAGCTGGATGGTGAAGGGGGTGGCTTGATCCTGGTAATGAGTCAAGCGCCAAAACAAGGTATCCACCATAAGGGATCATCATTTTTTCATGTTGTTGGATTTGGCATTTTGAGTTGACTTCCTAGTCTGGCTTTGAGTGGCCAGGTAATTGGATTGCAGGTCACAAACCTGCTGGGTTAAAACCTTGCTGACAGGTTGAGCCTACTATTTTGAAAATCTCCTTAGTCTTGGGGAAGGTTCATAAAAGCTTAGTGTCTTGGACTTCTTTCTGTTTTAAAATCTGGTTTTGATTTGTGATATTATTGAGGGGTAATTTGTTCAATGATAGTACAAACTATCATCAAGTGAATGGATTTATTATATACTATCAGTCTCACTGAGGCATGAATAGTGAAAACATTGTACAGAGAACCCAAAACACTTGGTGCTGTCTGGGATTCCCTTTTGGGAATGGTATTGAAGGGATGTTGCAGGCAATGGATTGCCAATTTCTGGCTGGCATTGGTTTGGTGAATGTTTGGATGTTTTCATTCATCTAAATTCAGGTTTTGTAGATACTGCATCATTTGGCTTACAGGGCAGCCCATCAGCTCCATCCAGATTTGATAAATTTCCAAATTTGGGCAGCATTTCCCCCCAAATTAGGTGTTGGGGAAATTGCCTTTTCTGGTTTCCTGATTTGGCAATTTCCCCAATTAGCAAGGGTGGATGACCTGCTGTGGGGTGTGTGCTACCAGTTGCTGACTGGCTGGCATGGACTTGCTGGCTGGAGCAGGCAGGTGGGCAGTAGCTGGCTGGCTGAGCGTGCAACTGGTGGGTGCCTGGCAGCCAGCCGCGCGGTCTGCAGTCTGCTTATAAAAGCCAAAATTCAAAGAATCAAAAATTTTGATTTATTTTTCTCTTGACTTCCATTATGTGGCAGTTTCCCCAATCAGGGGGAACTGCTGCAAATATTCCTCTTGTATTTTAGCTTCAATAACCCCCCAAAATGGTGTTTCTTTGGTTAGTTTTGTCAGGAATATTCCTGACAATATAGTACCCCACCACCAAACTTACACTTTTCCATTTGTGGTTCACTATAAAATCAGGGAATCTGAGTTCATGTGGCCAGGACGCTTGGGTCTAGGAGCAGTTAAATAGCACTGCTGCTGGAGGCCCACTCATTGGTTGAAATATCTGGAGGGTTTGCTTGGCCCTTCTGTTCTTGAGCCATGGTCATGGGGGTGGGCCTTAAGCCCACATTTTATTCTGGTAATGGGTCTAGATTAGCTACTTGCATAGGCTTCATGCTCATGAAGTTAACAGTAGGAATTTCTCTGCCTCCATTAGGCAAGTTTTCAGGCCCTTCCTTGGATACTGTAGCTCTTAATTTTTTTCTGGTTTTATCATTTTGGGAATTAGGCTTGGCCTCATCTTGAGGGGACTGGATCCCAGAAAAACGCAGGCAGCCAGCCCTTTGGTCCTCAGAGCTGGCAGCCTGCAGGTGATCAGGGTCAGAGTTTAAATCTTGCCCTTGGGCCCAGGTTTCAAGAGGAAGAAAATTTTCAATACTGATACATTTAGTCACTATGCTCTACCATTAGTCCACAAGTGATATAGTGCAGTTACCCTATTTTCACTCCTTGTTTGACCAGGTAGACACTTGTGCCACCAGGTGTCAGCTTTTTTCTACATTTTTAATGAGCAGTTCTGGCTTTTTGAACTTGCTGATGATTTCCTTGCCTATGAATTAATGTACATCATTACCTGTGTGTTTTTTGAGAGCTTTCATCACTGGCCATCTGGTGTCAAAGTCAATGATGATGATTTATTTCTTGTTTTTGGCTTTGCCTGGCGTAGGGCTCAAAATATCTAGTGCTCACATCTTGAACAATTGCTGAGTTTGGATTGTAAGTACCAACTTGGAGGTTTGTCACTCTTGGTGTACTTCTCATATATCTTACACTATTCTAAGTTTTTTGGATGTTGTAGTATATGGTAGGCTATCAGGCCCTGTGTTTGATGAATTTTTAAAGGTTTCTTTCTTTGGTGTTCCCAAAATCTCTGTGGTATCATAGGACTGTGTCTACTCTTTGATAAATTAGGATGTGAGAAACAGTAGTTCTTTTCAGACCCTCTTTGTCACAGTAGGTTCCATAATGCCTGGAATTCCTTGGCTAAGTCACAAGGAGCAAAAGTCAGGTAAGCTGTTAACCAGGTTCATCAATTTGAAAATTTTAAATCAAATGGTTGATTGAAAATGGTTACTGCCACTCCAGTTTGCCAGTTAAATTCAATTCTCCCTTCCAATCTGACGCTGATAAATTGATGTAATCTGAGTGTCACGTGATACAACCTCATTTATTAGAATAGTAATCAGAAATTGGTCACTTAAGGGTTCTTTGCATACTGGGCAAGGTACTTTTTAGATAATGCAGAAGGAATAAGAGCCAAGAATCCATGTGATATTGCTTAATTGAAATTTGGTATATCTGGGGAAATTTTCACTGTTTCAACTCTTAAGCGTTGAGTCCTCCCAAATTTTACTCAATAAAAATCATATATCCCTTGGTCTAACTTTTATTTAAAATTCATCCTGTAGTTGGCCTGCTGCACTACATTCCCCACAATTTAATTCTTAGCCAAATCATTACGGGAAGATGGGGACCTGCCATTTGCACTTTGTTGTTGCCTCCGCCCAATGTTAATCTGATGCCTGCAAATATAGGAGTTTTCTCCACTGTATCTGAAGCTGAGAAATTTATAATTTCCCAATGTCCTGATTTTTATGCCAAATACACCCTGATCCTCTCCCAGGCTATTTATCTAAAAAAATTCTGGTTAAGGTGAATCTTTTTGCTTAATCCCAGTGTATCTTTTGGAAATTTTACCAAACAGTATCTGAAGCTTTGTTGGTGGTTAATCATCAACTCCGTGTGGATTTGAGTGGTGATTCCCCACCACCTGGAGACTGCTTCTTACTATCCATCCATTTCTGTCGCACTCTTTAGGTGTAGGATGCCATATACATCAGTAAACAATGCACATTTTTATTACTGTGTAACAGATGATATATGTGTTCCCTTGGAAAATATATTGTCATTATCATTGGTGTAAAGAACAAGGAGAGACCAGTAGGGTCTAGCTCATCATTATCTCTGGAGGTTCAGATGTAGAGGAAGGATAGGGTATCATCTGTAACACATTCTGAACCTAGCTTGTGCTGTATTTTAATGTTGAAATTTTCCAGGAATACCATCTATTATGTTTATCTATGTGAGAAGTTGATTTGGGTCTTGAAATAGATAAAAAACTTATATTTGGTAAGTGGTGTGAACTCTTCCTGGAATTCAAGGTAACATTGTCACTTTACAAGACAGTACACTATGAAAATTAACTCCTTGTCACAGATAAGGTAACATGATTCCCAATCAGTCAGCTTTTGGGATTCATAAGCAGCATGCAGGTAACCATCTGATTCTGTCTTGATATGTAGAACCCACCTAGGGAGGCATCAAAGGCTTCAGTTTCTATTTGGTAGCCCCCATCATGTCTAGGGTACTATAGTATAAGGGCTGACACAAGCTTCTATCTAAGTTGCCAAAAATATATATCTCTTTGTGAGTCCCTAAAAATTTGGAATTAACACCTGTGATTACTGATATGGGTGATAAGTATACCATAGTTGGGTATCAATTGCCCAACCTAGGCAATCATTACAAAGAAGTTATTTAGCTTAATTGTTGTGTTTGGCTCTTGGGAATGACATCCAAGAGAATACAGTGGGAAACCTTTATAGCAAAAAGTTTGAGGTTTGAAGCTAGCCTTGGGTTAGCCTTCAGGGAAAAATTAAGGGCATATATCTTAATTTTCTGAAACAAGTAAAGAGAGTTTTTTTAGTGAAAAGGAAAGGAATGAGCTTTAAGATTATAAAAATTGGCACAAATGTGGATAAACTTGTCTTCATTTAGAGAAAGCATTCTATTTATATAGTGGATTGGGAGCAGGGATTATTTACTAGACAAAAAGCCCTTTGATTGGGTGTCAAATTATACCAAGATCCCAATAATTAAGGCAGAACAATCCAGAATGTGTGGATATAATGTAACTCATTCACAGGAAGGGGCAACTGTGGTATTCAAAAGAAAATCTAAACAGGTTATTGAAAGTATTAAAATTTGTAGGCCATATCAAAATAACATTGATAGCGCAATTTAAACAGCCTTGGAAATTAAAAATGCAAGAGGGAAACCTAGGCAAAGTTTTGAACCCAAAACAGGGGTAGAGGCCAAGTGAGAGAAGATTAAAATTCAGATATGAGTGTTTTTCTAATAAGCAAAAATATTAGCAGAAGCCTTTAAAGGTAAGCTTAAATATAAATTTAAGCTAACTTTAAACAAAAAATAAAATATTGAGAGAGAAGTACTGTCAGTTATTAATTATAAAACTTTTAATTGAAAATGATTAAGTAAGGAGCTTAGGAATCTTTGCTCACATTTAAAGGTCAGGTTTGAGTGCAAATGAGGGGATCTGGTTGCTGATTGGCTAGTTGTAAAAGTTATTCTTCAAAATTCCAATATCTACATATGTTTTGGGGGCTTCAATTTTTTAGAAAAACCAAACCAGAGATCTAATAAAAGGTTCAATTTCATCGTTCCAGGCAGTATTGTGTTTGTTTTAGGAACCCACTTGAAGGGAAATAAATCCCCAATCTTGCGGGAAAGGGCACTAGATTCAGTCCTTCTATTATAGACCCAATAGGAACTGTAATCATTGTCAAGTGACCAAACTGTCCTAGGAAGGCAAATCTCCCCATCAGGGAGCCAAACCTTCCTAGGTTATAGCAACCCACCAAGTATACCAGCAGGTAAAATGAAACATTGGATCTAACCAGGGAGATGTCATCTTCAGGAGGTAGATAGGTAGTGCAACCATAATTGAACTTTCTTCCCAAATGACTGGAGGGATATTTGAACCAACCACGGGCTAGAGATTCCTCCTTGTGGGACTTGTTGGGGAGGAGTTACGCTAATTGGTAGTGTGGGTAGGTTTTTCTAAGGCAAGGAAAAGTAGTGAGAGTATAGATAGAAACTAGAGTAGGAATAAAATTCCTTTCATGGTTCTAAATATATGTCAAGATAAGTGTAAGTGCAAGAAATTTGAGTATAAGGAAGAAGCTATATCTCTAGGCAACAGTGGCAAAATTGACTGTAGGGATGTAAAAGTGAGAATTCAAAAGTGAGAATCTAAAAGTGGCCATGTCGACACTTTTTAAATTTTCAAAATGGCTTTTTATAATAAAGTAATTACTTTTTCTTGATTTTTTTAGTTGATAGAATGAATAAAAAGTATTTTATATGACTGTAATAAATTTTAATTTCTGATGAGCTGTTTTAATTTAATTTTAAAATTTTAAAAGTGTCAACATGGCCACTTTTAGATTCTCACTTTTACATCCCTACAGTTAATTTTGCCACTGTTTCCTATCTCTAGAGCAAGTTTAATAATAAAATCAAGCTCCCTTAAATAATGATATTACAATACCAAACATTTAAAGGCTTTTAGAAATAAAAGAGGAGTAAAAACCTAGGTTTCACCAGGGACTTGGATAGGAAAGGTTCTGAAGAGGAGTAAATGCAAGTGATAGTCAATAATTTCTGGGAGTATCTGGGAAGAGAGGATCTAAAACCATAGATAATGAGGCAAGAGATCAAGCAAACAGTGGTAAAACCCACAGATTAATGAAGAGAGGTACCTGGAGTTGGTTTACTAAGCCATCACTTCAATTCAATGTGTGTAAGCAACTGTAGTCACAGCCAATCAGGTGCTTGACGTTAATTAGTTAATTTGTTGATTCTTTTAGCCAATTCAAGCATCTAAGTTTAAGTTGATTAAGTAGATGAAATATAATAAGGTAACATAAATTAAAACCCTTGTTTAGCCTTAACGTTGATGTCTGTGTTAAGGTTCCAGGTTCAATTCTTGTGCTAGTTAACTATTGAGCTTTCATATATAGTAATTGGCTTCTGGATGTATGTTCCTAATGTTATGTCTATGTCCTTATATGTGTCACTTATGAATGGGTTGAGGTAGTCAGGTATATGATCCCTGACAGTTTGAATGGGGCTCTAATATGGCTCTTTTTATTGTTTTTATTTGGAATCCTTTAAGAGAGGCTTTAATTCCAGTATTAGAGAGCCCTTTTGACATTATTTTATTCCATGGGGCTATTGCAGTGGAAGGAGTGACATTCATATTATAAGGGTAAGTCAATACATACTTTTCCTACACTATTGATATAGGTCTTCTAATTTATTGAGAGGCAGAGCAGGCTTTCTGGGACACTTTTTAGTTTGCCTGGGGTGGGATTCCCTTTTAAGTGCCAAATGAGAACCAGGAACTTTACAAGAATATAATCTTTTATAATCCAACCCAAAAAAGTGGGAATAGAGCAGGCTGATGGGCAGATCCCATCAGACAATTTGTTTTAGCTTATAAATAAATAAATAAATGATGAGCCTAACCCAGGTCCAAGGGCTATCTGAAAAAACAATGATATCAATTATTCATTATAGAGTAATATAAATAATACTAGACAGCTTGTTGGTTTTGTCTATATGGAGGTCTTGGGAGGATGGGTAGTCAAGATTTGGGGGTCAGAGGAGGTTTTATTGGGATTTGGTAAGTTGGAGGATAGTTGTACTTATCCTTAAATAACCCAGGCTCAGTGGTCTATCAGATGCCTTCACAGTTGAATTTTTGTGCTTTTTAGTAGGAGTCAAGGAATTAGATATTATGATATTTTCTAGGGTGTAGTCCTTGAAAGCCAGTTTGAGGGGGTAATTTTTAAAATAAACTGGTCCAAATGGAGAACCAATGGACTGTAAACTGTGGGCTGGTTGTCTGATGGGCAGGTGATATATTGATTTCTTGGTACAGAAGTTACAGTATTTAAATTAAATATCAAAGAAAAAATTATGGTAAAAGCTGGTAAATCAATGGTTCATAAAACTTTTATTTTATAATGCCAATAAATCCTGGTGTGGATTTTGCAGCTTCATATACTTCCCCATTGCTATCAAGTAACTATCCTTGAGCAGTTGGACTTTTATAACTAGGGATAGAACAGGAAGTTGGTGGGCATTTAAGACCAACCATAGAATGAGTGCTGACTTGAAAAACAGGACAAGGATTGTCTTACCCAGGACCAAGGACCAGCAGCAAGAATTATAGTATTAATTACTCCTGAGAGGGAAATTTACACTATTCAAATAGCTTATTGGTTTTGTCTAGAGAAAGAGCAGAGGCAGATGCGTGTACAGGCTTTGTTGTGGGAGGGAGTTACATATTGAGTTGATAGGAAGGAAGAAAATTATAGTTATTCTTAAACAGACAGGTTTCTGTTAAGTGCTAAATGCCTTCACAATTAAAATGGATTACCTCTTTAGTATGGGCTAAGGAATTCATCAACAGCATTTTTTTGGAGGTATACTTATTAAATTTGGGCTTCAGATGATCCTCTGTAAAATGCAGGGGGCTGCAAAAAGCTTCTGACAGACAGAAATTTGTGGGCAAAGGGGCTAGAGGGCCAGAATGAGCAGTGCTCAGATGGTAGAAGACTAATATAAAATCTGGAAAAGTATTGGGAGAACCAATAGTTCATAACAAATTTTTATTTCATAATGAAAATAAAGCCTGGTGTGAGACCTGGGGGTTTATATAGTCTTTCTTTTCCAGGATTTAATTCTAGTTATTGGGAATCCAATGGTCAATAAACAAGAATTTGAGAGGGCAGGCTGTCTAGGATTTGGGCAGCAAAATGACTCTGGGGCAGGATTGGCTTCTATTGGATGGTTCAAGAAGGAGGATTTTATGATCCTTATGTTCCAGAGTGGCATCATTGAGGGTGGCCTGGTAGCTGGCATCATTTTCAGTGTCAGAATTTTAATTGGCTACTTTGGTTTACATTAGAATCTTTAGTTCAATGGCTGGAGTATCTTCCTCTGCATTGGGCCAGAGGCTACAGGGCTCTAACAAGGCAACTTCTAGGGCATTTTCAGAGGATTTTTTTGCAGCAGTAGGTATCATTGGATCAAACCAGGAAGGATTCAATCACCCAAAAATGAGAACAGACAGGTACTTGGTTCTTTGGGCTGGCTGTCTATTTTCAACAGGTCCTGTTAGCCTTGAATAGGGATATTTTCCCTAGGCCTTCAAGAAAAGCCTGGCTGTGTCCAGGTGCAGCCCTTGCACAACTTGGAGAATCTAGCCCACACTGTAGATGAGCAGTTTTTGATGGCCTTTTCCCCAGAAACTCCCTCCTCATCTTGGAAACCTTCTCCAACTACAGAGGAGACACTAGTCTGGCTATACTGCTTGCTTTCCTGGTGCAGAACTGCTTTAAAGCAATTGGCAGTTTAACAGAAAAACATGGGCTGTCCAACTTCACTGATTATGTCTATCCTGAAGCCCAGGTATTTGGTTACAAGGTTCTGCATATAGTAGAATCTTGACTAATTAAATCTTCTGGCCCAGGGGTCCTTGGCCTTGGAAAAAATTGTTCAGAAGTTATTCCAGCTGTGACATCAATTGCAATCAGCAATGAAAATATTGTTTACAGATCTTTGTGATACACCTAGACAGCCAGGATGCTAACCTCTGCACCTGGCCCAGTTGCTCTTATTTCTTGGGTCCAGACCATCTGCAGATTAGGCTGTCCTATACAACTGGTTCCCTCCTGCTGCTCTCCAAACCCCCCTCCTAAAATGCTCCTGGTACTGTCATCCCCATCTCTTGTATAAAATAAAAGGAAGATTTTTCAGGTCCCTTGCTTACCAATTTTGAATTACCAATATTAAGATCCAAATATTTTCAAATTTTGATTTTTGATTTATTTTAATTTTTATAATAAACACTGTTGTGTTGACTTCTGCCCTGTCTTGTCCCTCCCACATTCATTTAGTCTGCCTGCCCTGCTATCCAAATGCCCATCCTTTTTTATTAAAAAAATTCAGGCAGATTCAAATCCTGTTTGAGCCCTTAGAAAAGGCTTGAACTAACCAAATTAGACTTTGCATTCCAGTTTGAAGCCCACAATCACTTGTGGATCTTGTTTCCTTTGGCCCAGCTGCCCATATTTTTTGTTGGATTCATCTTAAAGAATGTTATTGTAAAGTTACTCCCCCCTTTTGCCTTGGATAAGAAAATAAGTTTCCTTGTTGTACAAAAAAAATTAAACAGCAAAAACACTTAATTCTTTGGATAATTTGGTGCATAAAGTGGACAAGAGATTTGTACTGGCAACCCATTGGAGCCACCTGCCTTCATTGTGCCCCTGGGAAAAAAACACTGATCAGTTTGGACTACCTACTGGCCTGATGTTAGCCGCTCTTAGAAATTATCAGGGACAACCAATAGAAAATGGCCACATCAATGTCAACAAATTCAAATTTATCTAGGGAAAATGGGTCCTCAAAACATTTAAAAGGAGCTATTCAATCAGAAGGCAAGCAGTAAAATTATGGAGAAACACTCCAAATTCCTTGACTTGTGGCTGTAAAATTACTCTTCTAACTAATGGGAAGCATCAGTTATACCATGTGATACCCCAAATCTAAATCTTGCCCTTTAAATGTAGCAAGGGGGACCTTTGGTTCCCTGCTTGCTCATTCTCTTATTAAATCAGCTTTAAAGTTTGGAAACAAACAGTTACATAAGTTTAGGAACTCTTATCTTTAGATTATTTAATTTTTGAAGTTTTTTTAGTGAATATACTTTACTCACTTACCTTCATTCCTGTCCCTTTGGTCCTGGTTGCTCTTCCAAAGCCCCTAAAGTTGAAGTCAGTGTATAAGAAGTATTCTACTTACTTTTGCTTTCAAAAAAGCACTTCAATCCTAGATTCTAAGTTAAAAGTTTATATAAAAACCTTCTTTTGTTTTAAATTTATCTGGTTTTTGCTTTTTTCCAAACCTGTTTTCACTTATATTGACGTTGAAGCCTTCTGTGTCACTCTCCAAGCTATCCAAAAGAAACTCCCACCCATTGTTAGCCAATTTACACATCAATACCCCTGCCTACCTAATTTTCTCTTGTTTGGGCTCCAAAAGCCACACCTAAGGTCTCTAAATTTTCTGGAGAACAAGAAGATATTGGTCTCAGTTCTTAAATGTGTCTCTGTTTTCCCTGGCTAATGTGCTCCTTTTTATTTAGTCTAACTTCCCCAGATCTTTGGAAAAGCATCTTCTCCTCTGCCTATCTTGTGGGAGAAAATATGTCTAGACTTTTGTATTTGACAGATGATCTTCCAAGAAAAGCTAATGACCTTTTGTCTACTGGAGAAGTCCTGATTAAGAGCCTTACCTGAAATGACATCAACTTGTACTTCCTCAATCTGGGTCTAGGAAACCATCTGGTTTGGAGAAACACTCACGCCTTCCCTCCCTTTGTTGGAAGAGAAGATGTCCTCTTCTCAGGAGCAACCCAAATTTCTAGTGAGTGCTCTCACGTGTACTCCCTGGCTACTTACAGGTATGATGCTGTTGTGTTCTGAGGCGCAGCACAGACACACAACAGGGAATCCTAACCTTAGGATTGGATTTGTACTAAGTGTTGGTTAGAATGGCAGAGAAGGCTATGTAATTACATTGTGGCCCTGATTGAATAATATCTACTAGACATGGCTAGTGAGGCGCCAAAGTACTGGGAGACACAAAGACAAAAATGTGAATAGAGCTTAATTTTTATTGATGGATAAGAAATGGAATATATAGTGATCTGATAATACCACAAAATAGTACATGGACAGTAGGATCACTTGCCACAAGCTTGAGTGGGGCAAGTGAGTTGCGCAGAATCAGGAAACTGTTTAATTGAATTTCCCAATTTGGAGCCAGACTCATTTGAGGGGCAAAAGCAAAAGAGAGAGATTTGCCCTCAAAATAACCCATTGAAGGAAAAATTAAAACATGGTGAATGGCAACATTCACAACAAATGCTAATGGGATTTAGATGCCTACTTCCCTCAGTTATCTCCTACATCCTCTCTTTAGATGCCTGTTTGAGCAACCATGTCAGGTTTTCACTGGATGATGTCCTGGTAGGCCTCCCCCAGGATGGGAGCCAAACTTAGTTATTTTAACCCTCCTCTCTCACGGTTGTCTTCCTTCCTAATATCAATGCTGGTGATTTTGGTACTGGTTTTCCTTCTACTATGGTCTAATTTCCCAGGAGTATGAAGAAGACTCTTCTTAGCAGCAAAAAACTCAGTATCAAATCCTGGACTGCTCACCAACTCCTTCCAACATATGTCCTAGGCCTCATCCATTTTGAACTATATTTTCAAGTTATCATGGATAGGTTTATATCCCAAGGATTTTACCACATTCCAGGAGTTAGATGTTGAGGGTTCTCCTTCCCCAACTCATAAAGATACCAAACTTATGTCTGTTTAAAATCACTCACTCCCATCTTTACCCCAACTCCCTCCTACAGATCCTAACCCCTGCCCCACTCAGGATTGTTATCTTTGGTCATTAGTGGGTGCCTTGGTTATGGGCATGAACACCTATTTACTACCCCTTTTCCTGTACTAACTCACTCTGGAGTCCTTTCAGAGCAGCCACCCCAGTCATACACTAGATGGCATTCTGGTAAATTGTTCCAACAGGATGGGAGCCAGGCTTTATAATTCTAGCCCCCTCTCTCACACTAGCAGCCCGCAACCCAAGTTGGTCAGAGTTTGATTCCAGTCCAAGCCTTAGGTTTTGAAGGGAAAAATTTTCATTCTTGGATATTTCCAGGTCTCTTTTTCAATGATTGGAAATTTAGGGGTGGTTTATATTAGATTTGGGTGGCTAGACTGGTCTGATACTGGGATAGCAAAATGAAACTAGATTGGGGAGTTGCTCATTGGCTGAATTGATAAAATGAGCCGCCTAATCCTTCTGTTCTTTAGAAATATTCTTGGGTGCTTCAATTGAACCAATGAGGATTCAGAATTTGAATTGGGGAAGACAACAGTCCAATAGAAAGGCAGGGATAATAAGAATAAGGTATTCTTTATTATAGAATACTGTGATTAATTTACTATATGGGGAAAGCCACCAGGTCACAAGGGGGTGGCATGGGGTGGCATGTTCCATATAAGGATTGGAGCCAAGGAATAACTCATTCAGGATCAGCAGGTCAAATTGATAGCACTCCTAATTAGGAGAAAGTGCCCTCAGTTTGATATTGCCATCAGATTGATACATGTTGTTAGACACGTCAAGGGACAGCTCATTGAGTGTCCCCTGTCTATTGTGAGATATGTTGGCAGGCAAGTCTGGGAGCTTGGTTGCAACACCCCCCTTGCCCCCTGCTTGTTGTCAGACACCAGGATCAGAGTTTGCAGGAGATATGGGAAGGTTCTCACAAACAACTTTTTTGTGAGGATGGCGCAGCAGGGGCGCAAGCATTCATGGTGAAGCTTTTTGGTGTTTCCTTGGGCGCCCTCCAGCTGATAGGTGTGGTTGTCATAGACTGCAGCTACCTTGAAGGCCCCCAAGTGGTTGGGTTCTAATTTGGCTGAATTGGGGGTTGTTGCATAGACGGGGTCTCCTACAGCGTATCTAGCCTTGAGGTGCCTTATCCCTCCCTCAATTTGCTTGTGTTTAATGTCTCAGGCCTTGGCGCGCTACTGGCTTAGGGAAGGGGTAGGCAACAAGGGGGGTTTTGCGGGAACCGTGGATTATGATTTCCCTTGTTCTACTCCTGCCAAACCATTGGGCGTCCCAAAGGCCAAGATGCTGGGGCTGACCCCAATGCCCCTGTTGATTCTTGCTTGTAAGATGAGTAGTGTGGTGGGCAGATGTTCAGTCCATGCTGTTGGGAATTTTGACCAAGCAATGATGCCAATTATGACAGAGCCCACAGATTGGGACTGTTACAACCAAATCCATAAATTAGTAGTACAAAATACAATGATACTAATTATAATGGAGCTTGCAGATATAAAGTGCAGCTATTAAACTACATAAATTGATAGTAAAAACTATATACATATTAGATCAGCAGTAGTCTGCTGACCTGAGCCTTAAACTAGCTAATGATAAGCGCCGCTGCGGCACTTTAAAAATACACAAGCGCCGCGGCGCCACCTAGAAATTGGATTAGGCGCCAAACTACTTTTATGTCAAGCACCAACTGAAAATTATTGCAAGTGCTGGCTGACAATATTGCAGGCGCCAAGGCGCCACTTTACTTTTACATCAGGCACTGAGGCGCTGGGTTTGATTCCCCATAATCTCAAATTTGCATATTTATCACATTAATAAGCATTAATCTTACAGTATGCCAGAGAATTAGGAAGTGATCCTTAAGTTCTAAATTATTCCATGCTAGCAAGGATCACCTGTGCTGGGTGAAGATGAAAATATTCTATTGGTTGACGTGCAATAAGCGCCAAACCTAGATTAATAATTACCCAAATTTGGGGCGTTTTAGAATGTCCTAGAAGACATTGCTAGCAGCCCAGAGATTAACCTTGCAGAAGGTATAAGAAGAATTAATCATTTAAAATAAAATCATCTTTGAATCATCTTTATTTTATCCTTAATCTGGTTGACCTTTATCCTAATCCTTAAGTGCTTCTGCACAATCAGAAGCCATTGCTGGGCAATAATCATGGTTCCATTCAATCCTGGCTCTCCTGATACAGTACTACTCATATCCTCACATATGACTGTATTCTGGCAAATGTTCTGTGCCCTATAATCTCAAATAATTGTGGAGCTGTAAAGCAAAAAGCGCAACACATGCAGTATTAGGATGTTCCTGTGAGAGTTTGGCAATCAGCTAGACCAGGGAGCCATTCAATTGCTTTACGTGCCCATTAGCTTGAAGATGGTATGGAGTTTTGACTATTTGTTATAGGGCATTTTGGTGCAGTACGCTTATATGACATTTCCTAAAAGCTTGGGACCCCCATCTGTAATGTGGTGTTTGGGTCATCCAAAACGGGCCACAAATTCCTTGCTAATGAAGCAAGTGATAGTGGTGGCAGTGTGGTTAGTGGTTGCCCACGCTACTAGCTAGAAGGTGAAGTAGTTAATGACTGTAAAGATGTACTTCTTGCCTAGTCTATCCTCAAGGAGGGGTCCAACAATGTTGAGGGACCACTGTTCAAAGGGTTCCATGGCTTTGATGGGCAAGACAGACTTGGGGGTGCAGGTTTTGACATTTTCTTCTTGTACAGCACATAGGTTTTGAGGAGGTCCAAGATGTCTTGGCTCATACAAGGCCATCAACCCTTACCCTTCATAATTTTGAAGAGGTTACACCTTTTGATGTGACCCAAGGTACAGTGGTAATGCAATATAGTATCTCTTTGATAGGCGGAGGGAATATACGGCGTCTTCTCACTGGTCTCTGCCCGGCAACAGACACTGTCAGCATCAGTGGTGAACTGAATTTTGTTGTGCTTTAATTTGAAGATAGTTTCAGAATTAAGACCTTCATAACAGGTTGCTTAAGGACGCAGGTAGAGCATTATCTAGTCAGGGTATAGGCTGTTGTCTCCTGTGATGGACGCTACATATAACCTGATGAGGGCATCAGCAGTGACAAGTTTCTTTCCAGGATTGTATTTGATGTGTAGTTGATAAGAGGACAGGCGTTTGATCCAGCCTGCCTAACCCTGTGTCAAAGGGACTGTGTATTGAAGTACTGGAGCAACTTGTGGTCCATCAGGACAAGGGGAGTAAAGGAGGCTCCTTCCAGGTAACAACACCATTTCTCAACACAGTGCACAATTACCACTAACTCTTTACCATGTATGGGGTAGTGTTGCTCTGAGTTAATGAGCTTTCTGGATTTATAGGCCACAGGGAGAAAGACTACTTTGTTGGTCTCCATCTGTAACATGCCCCCTATGGCTCTGTCAGAGGCATCAGTCTCAAGTTTATACCAACAGTTCCAATTGGGAAACTGCAATACAGGTGCAGTTGTAAGTCTTTGCTTCAACATCTCAAAGGTTTGATCTCTGACAGGGGTCCATTGTAAGCGCTTTTTGGTGTTTAGAAGCTTGCTGAGAGGTGTGATCAGTTCTCTGCAATTGGGAATAAACTTGCGCACGTAGGAAACCATGCCTAAGAATGTACACACCTGGCCCACATTGGTGGGAGGCGGCATGCTTTTGATTGCCTTGATCTTGGAAGGGTTGGGATTTATTCCCTGGGCAGAGATGGTGTGCCTAAGGAATAGGATCTCTGACCTGAGAAACTTGCATTTGGAAGGCTTGGTCTTCAGTTGATTCTTACAAAGGATTTCAAGGACAGAACAGAGGTGTTAGAGGTGTGTGGCTTGATCTTGACTGAAGACAATGGTATTTTCAAGGTACACAGCAACACACTTTCCAATCAGATCCTCAAATGCTTTGTTCATCAACCTGGAAAAGGTGGAGGGAGCGTTGGTCATTACAAAGTTTATGACCCAACACTCAAACAACCTTTAGTGTGTGCAGAAGGCAGTTTTGCCTCATCCACTGGTGCAATGTGGACCTGGTTGTACCCTGCGGTGAGATCAATCTTACTAAAGACCTTTGCACCTGCAAGCGTGTCAAACAAGTTGTCAATCAACGGCAGGGGTTATTTTTTCTTGACAGTTACTTTGTTTAGGGCACAATAATCAGTCACT
The DNA here is from genome assembly GCA_014839935.2 of Entomophthora muscae. Lineage (NCBI taxonomy): Eukaryota > Fungi > Entomophthoromycota > Entomophthoromycetes > Entomophthorales > Entomophthoraceae > Entomophthora > Entomophthora muscae. The sequence goes on from QTSX02004441.1 coordinate 166,307, forward strand.
AACCAAAGAGACCCTTCCTTCTTGGCTAAAAAGAAGACTGCAGCCCCGTAGTGTGAGAGGGAGGGGAGGATGAAGTCCTTGTTGAGTGCACCACAAGGTGTTGACAGAGAATTTTGTCTTCCTTGGGTGTCAGACAATAAAGGGGACGTGCCTTGGGTAGTGACCCTTGTAGTTGTACAGCATGTTGTATCTCCCAGGGAGGAGGCAGTTGATATAGTATTTCACTGAAATAGTCCTTATATTTCTTGAGGAGTGTGAAAAGTGTTGGTGGGTAAATAGTGGCCAAGGAAAGAGCCACAAGCGGTTTGGTGCAGATAACTTTGACTGAACATTGATTAAAGTATAGTTTATCTCCCTTGAAATCATATGTACCTGTTTATGTGATTCTGAAAAATACAGTATAATAAAGTAGCTTTCTCATTTTAACAGGGTAAATCTGAAAGCTCACCCCCTTTCTGTTAAAGATGATTACAGACATATTCCAGTCAACAGAGGGAAAGTTGTGTTGCAGCTGGTCAAGACCAGCAATGACATTGTGGCTGAGCCCTGCCATAATTGGTCCAGAGAGCTTAACCTGGATGTTCCTTATTCTCACAGAGAAGGGTACCGTCTCATGGGTAATTGTCACCCTGCAGGAGTCAGCTACTTGTACTGCCTTGAATTGGCTGGGAACTTGGTCTAGTTGTAGTAAGTCAGCAAATGCCTGGTCAACCTTAGTGTGATTGGCTCCAATATCTACCAAAAGTTTGTGAGTGTTCCCACAGAAACAGAAGGGATAGGCCAAGAGGGTTACTTTATTTGAAGAATGGCTTGCTTGGATAACAGGGTTGTTGCTATGAACCTGGAAGACATTGAGAGTTTCAACATCATGAATATTGTAATCACAGGAGTTCTTTGCCAGGAGGGATTGAGAGCAAGGGTCAAGTGGGCTTGTAGAACCTCTTGTATCTACGACCCCCAGGCTTTTCCCAAGTCCTCAATTTGCACTAATTGGAGTTCCCCCTTGCAGGGATGCTTAGCCGCATTCTTTTGTTAGCAGAGCTGGTGGCGGCCCACCTGATTGTAGGCACTGCCAGGTACAGGGCAAGACTGGGGTGGCGTATCATTAGACCTAAAGAAGCCCATAAAAGCCTGATCATTTGCCTTCACAATGACCTTGTAACAGTTGTTGATGGAAGTACAGCGTCCTATGGGAACCCACTTGCAGATATGGTGGTTGAGCCCATTGACTATTAGCGTAAGGAGCATGGCATTCCTGTTGGTGACTGCTTCTGGGGCGGCAACAAGGGCTTGTTTCCAGGCAGTAAGGCACTCAGGAACAGACCCAGTCTGTTTGATAGCCAGGAGGGTAGTTCCTACCACAATGGGCAAGAAAGTCTCACTGTAGCGGGACTTTGCGGTATCCCTGAATGACACCCAGGTGATTTCTATCTCTTGACTGGCCCAGTTGGTGAACCACACTGCAGCAGGCCCTGTAAGGTGCCCCAAAGTAGTGGCAACTCATATGAGCTCAGGTACCTGACAGATATGAAGGTGGGTCTTGGTAGAGTGGAGCCAACTGACAATATCAGCTCCTTCAACACCACCCGCAAAAAACTCAAGTTGGATATTTAGCATGTGTTGGGAAAGATTCAATTGGGGCAGGGTGACACTTATGTTACGCTGCCCAAGGCGAAGTCAATTATACACGCTTGTGAGCACCAGCTGGTCTTGATAGATAACATACCCCCCAGGGATTTTCCCCTTGAGGATTGGAAGGAAATTTTCTTGATGGGGAGTAGCCATACGGCCTGTACTCTGTCCTTTCTTGGGGGGATTTTTTTTAGGTGGGTTGTGAATCTACCGCTACTACCTCTGTTGCAACTGAACCAATTAAAGTTCAGTATTTAATTGGGGAAGACAAAATTCCAATAGAAAGGACAGAAAAAAATAGAATAAGATATGGTTTATTGTAGAATATTGTGCTTTATATGCTATATGGGAAAAGCCACAAGGCCACAAGGAGGTGGCATAGTGGCATTTTCCATGTAAGGTTTGAAGCCAAGGAATAACTTGTGTGGGGATCAGCAGGTCAAATTTGTAGCACTTGTAATTAGGAGAAATTACCTGCAGTTTTATATTGTCTTTGGATTGATTCATGCCGTTAGATACGTCAAGGGGCAGCTCCTCAAGCGCCCCCTGTATATTGTAAGATACATTAGCAGGCAAGGAGGGAAACTTGGTTGCAACAGCAGTAGCTCCAATTAAGAATTCGGGCCCAAATGATATCATAACATGGCTTAAATCCTATCTTGGGACCTATGAAAATAAAAAAGAAGAACACCAAAAATAATAAGATAACATATATGAAGGTAGTTAAGGCCTTAAATCATCTGAAAAATAGCCATTTTATTCCCAAGCCTAACCAAGACATTATAAATGACCAAATATAAATTCCAGGGGCCAGATATTCACATGACCTACTTTAATCCAGATGTAGGCTAATTTTTGGACTTCAAGGTTGGCAGGAATATTCCTGACAACAGCGCAAAAAATAACAACATTTGCGCCTTGTCCACAGGAAACAAAGTTTCTAAAAATTTGCAGCAGTTTCCCTTGGTTGGGGAAACTGCTAAAAAACCAAAGTGTTGAAATAAAAATTTAAAAATTCAAACTATGCTGACAAGGTCTTTTTAAAGCCTTCCTGCAGGCTGCACAGCCAGCTGTACACCCAGCTAGCTGACCACCCTGCCTTTCAGTTCCTCCCAGCTTCACAAGGTAATTTCTAAATTTGGAAACCAAAAGAGGTAACTTCCCTAAATCCTAATTTGGGGGTAACTTCTGTCCAAATTGGGAATTATCCTAATGCAGAGGGGACTGACAAGATCACCTGCACACAAATTCATGCCCCAAGTTTGGTAAGTGAATTTGGGTGCATAAAGAAGGGCTAATTATTGTCATGCCAATGCAAGTTAGATTTTGGCCAAACATTCCCATTTTCATACATTTAATTCCAGCCAAGAAAGGGAATTTCAGAGACCACCAAATGTCTTGGGTTCCCCATTCAATACTTTCCAATATTCCTGCCTCACAGGGTCACTACTATATAATAAAGATCCTTTCATTGGTGATAGGTTGTTATTGCATTAAGTGAAATTACCCTCAATAATATCACATAAAACATCTTAAACAGACTTTACCACTAAAGAAGTCTAGACATTAAGCTTTTTCACTCTTCCCAGGAGTTAAAAGATAAACAACCTTATCTTCTTGGATGTAACAACAGCCTGCCTAGGGATTGGGGGCCACCATACCACTTTTAATACATACAGGCTATTCCAAAAACCCACCAAAGAGCACTACCAAGATTAGCCAGAACAACTAAACTCCTCCCAACTGCACTCCTGGCCCACATTTTTTTGCCTCACTATACTATGCCCATAGCTGTATATACTATTACATACTATGTACTTACATGCTTTGCCAGTAATTTCAGACAATTTAACGTACATGACAAGATGTTCTGTTAGGGTATTGACAGTAAACCCAATTATCACCTCTTTGACGCTGTTCCAAGTATCAAACTTAGCCCCCTATCTTACTAAAACATTTTCTCATATATTGGCTTATTACAAAGGTTCTAATAAGAATTAAAGTAGAGCCTGCCTTAAGAAGAAAGAAAATCCCAATTTCAGAACAAATTTTAACCTTAATCTCTAGTGATCCAGAACCTGAGGCTGGATTCCCCTTAAATCAACTGAAGACAAATTAAAACAAGGTACACCTTACTCTCATCTGGTATACATAATCACTTTTAAACCATGTTTAATACAAACATTTAATTGGGTCCTTTAAACTATTTATTTCAGAGTGTTTTAATAAATAAAGATTCACCTAGATTATATACTTTATTGTTTATTCAGCCTTAAATCTATATCATTTAGAATGTTCAAATTTTTCAAATAAAATACCCTCCAGAATATTAGTAAGCTCATGATTCTGGCCTTCTTGTCCTCTATCATGGCAGACCCTGCTTCTACCTATACTAACCACAAATCTAGACCCAACTTAGACTCTGATTATTTTCTAGTCTGTCACAAGTGATATATTAATTTATTACTGATTCTCAAGTTAGAACCCCATTCCCAGGATTCAAACCCCAAACCCCTACAGGCTGCCAGCCCACAGTCCCTGTCTGCCTGGCTGTCTGCGTTTTTCTGGGCTAGAGTCAAGTAAGATTCAACTTCAGAGAAACCTCCAAAACCTACCTATGAGGTACATTCCACAATCAAACCTTTCCCTCTGAGGGATTCTCTTAGACTAGCCAATTATAATATTGACCCAAGCAATACCCCTGTAATAACCTGGGCCACTGCTAATAAAATGCTGTAAGAATTTTCCCAAGAGCAAGGTATGCCAAATGATGACAAATCTCATGTCTCAAAGAAGGAAATTGTGATTTCCTGTTCCAGCCCAGCCAATAATAAATTTTTCAGGACCATCACTTATGATGGTCCCAACACCCATTACTTTACAGATGATGTAGATAAGGATAAACCTTATTTTCTCCTTTTGGCAGCAACAACTTTAAAATTATCAATTCCTTGAATTATAAATAAGGAAATAAAATTATTAATTTAAAAAGTGATAATAAGCATTTCCCTTTAAATCTAAACCCAAAATTTGAACCTGAGACCTCCTTGGTGCTTCTGCAACGTTCTAGAGATAGTTTAGAATCTTTTGTAAGCAATAAAATCAAGAAAAAACTCAATGTAGCCAACCTTCTCCAGCCAATCAAACACTTCAAATCAGCATATGATGTTGTCCACATTCACTCTAGCTGCCAGGCTCTGCAAAGTAGTTAGTTTGACTGCTAAAGTAATATACAAAAGTTGTGTCAATCAACCCAATATGATATTCAAAGAATCCCTTCTAAGTAATGGAAAGCATTTAAATAAGTTGAAACAGTCAAGGATAAGTTTAAATGCTTAAGTTAGGGTTTGAGAAACAATTGTTAAATCCTAAAACATGTAAATTATTTCTGTTACACAACTGATTAACTCCCCTTCCCTGTTTCTCTCAAAGAAATGACTATATAAGATTTTGAGCCTTGTATCAAAACAATTGCTCAATCAATAAAGAGTTTTAATCCAACTTAATATTTTATTGTTTGTAAGACTTTTAGAAATTCTCATGAAACCACCTAATCTTTCCCCTTTTGGGGGAATCAGGCTTAAATGGGCAATTATAATCTTGTTTTGTACTTTAGTACATTTGACTGTTCAGATGGAGACATGCCCCGGCACAGGACCTAGCACTGAGTATTGCAACAATGGGAAGTGGGCACTAGTGGTCCCAGGAAGGTGGTATACAGCCTTCTTTATTTTCTTCTAATCTTTCTACTAAGCAAAAGCATCAATCTGCATCCCCTAATCCTGTGCAAACTAGTCTTTTTGTCTGTTTGCTTCTGTTTTCTTACTTTCTTACCTGGGCGCCTATACCTTCCTTGGTCAGTTCAATCCCTTATTGGAAAGATATTAAATCCTAGGGGAGTTATTACACTTGGGTATGGTTTTTGTATCAATTGGCTTTATGATCACTGGGATAAATCCTTCTGCACTAATCCACTATGTTGGGCAACTATTCCCTGCAGGGTGGGTTCCTGAAAGAATTCCTACTTTGGATGCCACCAAGAATTTCCAAACCCTGGTAAATGCTACCACTTGGCCCAAAAGATTGTACAACAATTTTCCCATGGCTGATGATGCATACTTATAATCTTGGGCCACCAGAAAGTTCCCATTGCCATTTTTGCAATAAAGTGTTATGAACCATTGGTTCACTCAGGTAATCACATTACTAATTCTATCACTTGTTAATTTGCAGACTGATTAATGTGGCTCTGTTCTCTTTATTAGCCAACCCCAAGAAACACTGGACAAGCCACCTGAGTTATACTGGACACCAAGAGCACCCTTTGGCCTGGTAAATTTTACATAATATCCCCCTGAATTCTGCTTACTCCAAGTTTACATAGAAAGAAATTCTAATCTATGGCCCCAAAGCCCTGTACCATAGAGCCTAAACTTATTGGACGTGATGGCACCTGGTACACCAAGAAGCCACTATTATTCCTCAACAAATACAACTACCTGCCTGTATAATTATTACCCATGACTCCCCCCTGACCCCTGGTTCTGAATGCCCACAAGAAACTGTGACCACTGCTGAATCAACTTCCACCCAACTGTTTGGTGTCCTTTATATAACACTCACAGGCCTGCTTGATTCCATACTGAAAATTCAGAACCTAAACGTAAAAATGTGGGATTGTCAAATCCTTGGTCCAAATTCTGAATCACTTTTGTGGGAAACTCAGCTGAGTGAAAAGAAAAATATTAAATAAAATTAACCATTTAATTTGGCTTTTTTTGGTTTATTTAAATTGGCAGATTTCAAATCTCTTGAGCAGATAACTCAACTAACAAAAGACAAAACACAACAAACAAATGTGGGATACATGAATCAGAAATGTGGGATTCTAATGTAAAATTTGAGACTTCCTGTATTTCAATCAAATTATAGACATCATGTAAAGCTTAATGAATCTGAAATTGCGGGATTATCAAATCTAAGAACCAAGTTTCAAATCATAATTTCAAGGAATTTGAAATAAACTATCATTTATGGGTGTCTCAAAAAGGATGTTAAAGGATCATAGAGTGGATTTGTGCTAACTCTTTTAGGAATCATAGGCAATCTCAAAAATCACCCTATTCCAGTTTAGGATGGCTGAAATTTTGATTGTAATATTCACCAAATTAACATACTTAACAATAAAATTGACTAAAATATACACATCCTCTTTTTGAGTTTAAAATTTTTCAATAAAAATTTATTATGTCTTCTTTCAACAACAACTTAAGTCAACAAGTTGTTCCCTGGCCTTGAAAAAATCATGCAGGGCTACACTGGGTCTTCTTAATATTGAAGCCTCCGTCTATGGCCACTCCCAACCTGCAGGCCCCTCTGCAAGCACTATCCAGGAGTGTGTTCTTTCTCCTGCAACTTCCAGCATGGCCCTGATTGCCCATCATGCACAGGCAGCTGTCAACCCAAATCCTGTATCAAAAATGGCATCTGGAACCAGTCATTTGAGCCATGGGGTCACCCATAGAGCCCAGAATCCCAAAACAGCCAATCAGGTGGCATTGACCTGTTCACAAGATTTATATACCCCTCCCCCAGCCAATCAGCCTTCAGGAAGCAGAAGAAAATTGATCACTCCAGAGATTGTTCTCAAAATGGTTGAAAAGCAAGGGATGCTTATGTCCCTTGGGGAAATTTCAGCCTCAGTGGGGTTTGTAAAGTCCACTGTGGCTGCAACCCTGCAAGCCCACGCCAACTGTGGCCCCCTACCAAGAAGACCCCAACTGGTGCCTGTTCTTCAACTGAAGGTGATAAAGCCCACCCTCTCATGATGGCTATTATGGAGTGTGACCCGTGGATGCCCTTGGTCCAGGTCTGTCTCCAACTGGGACTCCATGACATTTTCACCAATAAGAAAACAGTGAATTTGTGGATGCACAGAGTT
>QTSX02004442.1:0-149082 GCA_014839935.2 Entomophthora muscae
GAAGGTTGAGCATTTGTTGGGACAGGTCTGACTGGGGCAGGGTGACACTGGTGTTGCGCTGCCTGAGGCAGAGCCAATTTTACACACTTGTGAGAGCTAACTGGTCTTGATAGATGACATAACTGTTGGGGATGTTCCCCTTGGGGATTGGCAGGATAGTTTCTTGTTAGGGAGTAGCCATACGGCCTGTACTCTGTCCTTTCTTGGGGGGATTTGTTTTAGGTATGTTGTCAACCTACTGCTGCTACCACTGTTGCAACTGAACCAATGAGGATTCAGTATTTGGAATTAGGGAAGACAACAGTCCAATAGAAAGGACAGAATAATAAGAATAAGGTATTGTTTATTGTGGAATATTGTGATTAACATACCATATGGGGAAAGCCATAAGGCCACCAGGGGGTGGCATAGTGGGAAGTTCCATGTAAGGTTTGAAGCCAAGGAATAACTTGTGCGGGGATCAGCAAGTTGTATTGGTAGCGCTCCTAATTAGGATGAAGTACCCACCATTCAATATTGCCATCAGACTAATCCATGTTGTTAGATACGTCAAGGGGCAACTCATTGAGCGCCCCCTGTGTATTGTAAGATATGTTAGCAGGCAAATCTGGAAACTTGGTTGCAATAACCCAGATAATTATCTAGAACCATAATTCAACAACCAGCTCATGCATCCAGTGCTGTGTAGTTTGGTAGACAATTAAGATACTGTGAAGCCCATAGTAGTTAACAGAACTCAGTCATTTTGAGATAGGGGTCCTACTGGAAAAGTTCAAACATGATAAAAAAAGGCATCCTTGATCTGTGAATATATCTTCTTATATGGCTTCTTGGTAAGCTTGGTGCCCACTCTCTTCATGAGAGGGCAATTTTTTGTCTGATCATTGCCTTAGTAAATTGTAGGCAGGTTGAAATTTCTGCAGAGGTCATGCTGCTTTGGTTGAGGCTAAGTATCTCCTTAACAATTACATTAGTTACTAGTTGTTTCTTGGGAGGTATACTTGCCATACTGGCACCCAGAATGATTTTTATTTTATTTGATTGGTCTTAAATACTACATATTGTCAAATTGAAGTGGATTGGGCACAGTTGCCTTGGTTTCTACATGTGGCACAAGCTGAGGTTAAGCATGGTCCTGGGGTACCCCATATTATTTGTCAAAAAACCCAGTGCTGCACCTGGAAAATTAAAGCTTGGCCTACTCACAGCTTAAGTTAAATTGGGTATAGACAGGGGCCATGGCATTTGTACTCCCTTGATTTTCAGCCTGAGCTTGGAGGTGCTCTTGGTACTTCTCCTCAAGAATTTCAAAGATTTCTTCATTAATGAAGCTCATTGTAAACAAAAAAGCAATAACAGTTCTATTAAAAGCAGAAAAGCAAAGTATTTCCAGAGAACTAATTTTATTAAAGTTTGTGGTTCTATTTGAGACATTCTCTCAGAAATAAATGCCCAAATTAGAATTAAATACATTAAATATAAGGCTGTAGTTCCCTGAATAGATTTTTGTGGTTTCACTCCTGAAATCCACCATCTTCAATTTGAGTCCCAAAAATAATCAATATTTTCAAAAATATGAGTTGTTTTGTGTTTTAACTCATTACTTTAGTTAATAAACCTCATTTTTTTCTGTTTTATCATTTTTGATACAAACTCATGATTAAATTTGATGCAGAATGTTTCAGCGAGAGACTTATTTGTGTTTGTTTTGAAAATGGGTTACATTTGTTTACTGTCTCACTTTTGGGATTTGGAAATTAATTTTATTTTTGTTGTGATTGACTATTTTTGTTTTTGACCCTATATAAATGTAAGCTTTAGTGATTAGATAACTTTTGACTGGTTCCAGTTGAAATTTGTTATTTGACTGAACCTGAACGTTCTGAACTGACTAATATTTGTTTATCTTAACAGGTTTGAAAACTAATGTATTGTATTTTATTGTGCTTTATTCTTCATTGTGAAATACTAAATGTTCCTCTAAAAAAATCAAATTTATAAAAACCATTTTTAGATCTCATAGAGAGATTTATTCTTCTTCTAAATTAAGTAGAAAATCTTACAGCTCCCATACTACAGTATCCTAAAATGGCAACTATCAAATGAAAACTGATGTATCCATTGAATGATTACACAGGATCAAGACAAAAAAATATGGTTTCCTCTATGTGGTCAAAAATAACCCAAAATCACTGAAGGATAGTGTCACTATCTCATAAACAACAAATAATTGCCGGTTATGTTTTGCTTCTTTTTCTGATGGAGATGTTACCTGAAACAGCAGGTATAATTCAAAGCTTTCACAGGCTATAAGTATATTATAATAATTGAAACCCAGGAAACTTTTTCCATACACCAACCCAGATATATGATTATGATTGAAAGATCTAATGTGAGGATTCAATACAATCAAAGAAATGATCTTGTAAACACAAACACCCTATTATATCTTTAGATACACATGAATCAGGGTAAACTAGTCCAGGTCATGATTAGATACTTCTTGTGCTACACATTAACAGTAATAGTTTTATTCTAGGTCCAGCATAGCTCAACCAAGAAAATTTAGCCAAGAGCAATGCCCTATTTTTAGATGTTTATGGCACACTGAATAGAAAATTTTCAAAAGGGAATAACATCCTATATATAATCACCCATCAAATATTATAAACCATAATTTGTTATCACTAAGACCTAGACCACAATAGACCTTTAAATTTCTTTGATATTTTCAAACACAAGATATGATGGCTCACCTTTCATCACATTTACAGTATACTCAATCAAGGTATGTGAAAAATATGCAAACTTTGTCACACCACACAAGTTAGTTGTCAGAACCACCATTGCTGATTGTTCCAACTCTGAATTAAATCATTTTCTGTAATAAAATCTAGGAGTTTTTACTGCTATTAACATTATTTATTATAATGAAAACACCAATAATTGTGTTTGTCAATTTCATTAAGTTGAAATCATTCTTTCTGAGCCCCAGTAGGGGATTTGAACTCAGGACCTCCTTTAAAGAGCTCCAAAAATCAAGTCTAGATTCAGAAACCTATGGAAATTACATTACAGAGCAAAAAATTGATGACTTAACTGAATTTAGCCAATCAAGTATCATGCTTTCAGTTATGTCAGGAATGACAATTTGAATGCTCCTAAATCTCAAAATAAAGAACTAGAGTCAAACCCTGGACAAAACCCTTTGCAGACTGCCAGGCTCATAGTTGCTATCAGCCCGCCAGGACCCAAACCCTTAGCTGTCCTGCAGGATTCTGCAAGCAAACTGCCAGTGCAAGATGCTGAGAATTCCCCTGAGGTGCCAATTCCTGACACCGGTGGTTTGCCTGGTAAAATAGAAAAATCTCCCCCCTGGGAATTAGGCCAAACTCTCCCAAAGTCCCAAGGAAGGCACTGATCCCAAAGGGGCACCCAACATTTGAATCAATAAACAGAAGGATTTGAAGTCTTCTCACCCCGAAGCGGCCAGTGGCAGACCGCCAGTGCTGAGCACCACACTACCATCTGAGAAACCCAATGCCAACCTGCCCAAGTCCAGAAAACCCAATCAAGAAGTGAAGCCTGGCAGTGAGGGATAAATACCTGCCAGGACAAGACCAAAACCCCATTGTCATTTTTAAATAAAGGTTATGAGATATTGGTTTTCCCAATTCTTGCCGTATTTTATCCTTGTAATCTGCCAGTTCACTTGAAGATCATCTGGTCCACCTGCCAACCTGCCAGCTACGTACCGCCCGCCAGGTGCTCCCTTTGGTCCCGTCCACTTCACAGAGTATCCCCTAAAGCCCGAGTACAAAGACTATACCAACAACATACTAGCCCGGGATCCCTTGGCCGGAATCACTGAGAGAACCAGATACAACCAAGAAGGCCATTGGTAAATTACCAAACCTGGCCTGTTCAGATATAAGTACAACTTCCTCCCTGCCTACCAAATAGACATGGAGCCACCTGTCACCCCCAAGCCAATGCCTGCCTTTGCCAAACTCCCACTGGACCATACCAACAAGCTTTTTGGAATCATATATAACTCTCATGGGAGTAATAGATACTATTGTTCCTGCCGCCGGTCTGTGGTTGTGGTTAGGCAAGTCAATGTCCTACCTCATTAAGTTAGCACCAATCCTTTGGTGGGCACTGCCCACCCATTCCGCAACCTGCCAGTTCCCAGACACTAGCAAGCCGGCCAGTCAGGGTTGGTTCCCTGACAAGTTGGGTATCTAGTTAAGTATTCAGGTTTGAAGCAGGTTCCATAGTTAAATCAAATAAGTACGCAAGCTAGGAAACAGTCTTACCCAACTTAAATGTTTAAAATAGCTAGATTCTTATTTTATTTATATATATTAAATTCAGTATATCAAGGAAAATATATGCAGTTAAGGAAATTTAGCTGAAGAGAGTTGTTTGAGGATCTGTTTGAGTTTTCCCTAAAACAGTTGCAAGATTTTCCTTCCAGTGATAATGATTCAACTCCCTTCAGTTATCACTATATAATCCCACTCTCCTCCAATATTTCCAATTGCTCAATCATTAAATACTTCAAACCTACCAATTAAACTTTAATTACTTGCAAGAGTCACTAAAGTAAATATCATGAAACCATCTAAGCTTCACATTAGCAGGAGAATTAGGTTCAAATGATATTTCTCCCTCTGGTTTTTCATGTTGTACAGAGCTCTTTAAACATGGACTCCAGATCTGGCACCAGGAAAAATAGCCAATAATGACAGAATGAGCAATGTACCCATGTGGTACCCAGAAAGTGGCCAATACCTTCTTGTTTTCAGGAAATCTTTCTGTAAAGGAAAATGCCTGGTCAGTTCTAAAGAAGCTTGCTTCTACCAATTTATTACATGAATTTTCTTCTTCCTTCTTATTGTTGTATTTGGGGGTTTATGTATTTTTAGGAAGATACAATACACTTCTTTAGCATTACTGTATATTTAAAAAATTATTCCACTTGGAAATGATTTTTTACCTGTTGGATTTACATCAAATGGTTTAAATCCTTCTGGGAAAAACATCATGCAGGAAAACTATTCCCTGTAGGATGGGATTTTTTTTGAAATTAATACTACCTGTTGCCATCAATAACTCTCTCAAGTGTGATGCCAGGATATTAAAGGACCCATGTCAGCAAACTCAAAAACAAGGAGTATATCATTGCCTTAGCAGATTTTTTCAGCTGATAGCCTTTTAACCAAGTAGTTTGTTCTCATACAGAAAAAAATAGAGAAGATAAAGAGGGGGAAAGATTATCAGTAAGTTTTTTGTGCTAGTATAACCATCACTAATGGAGGCAATAAACTACTTTGTATTAAACCAATGTCTGTCTTAACAGTCAATCCATCAACTTTAAAGCAATCACCACCTATCATCTACAAGAAATTAAAAATTAAATAGACTTGCTGGGTCTCTAATCAAAGCTATTGCCAAAATCACTGATATATCCCCAGAAAATGACAGAAGCTCTCAAGTAACAGGGACACTAAAAAATCTATTTTGGAGTAGTATATGGCACATAGACTAATGTCAAGTTTATACTTTTGGGAAGTATAATAAACAAGATAAAGGGGAAAAGTAAGAAGGGAATGATACTTTATTTGATATAAATATAAGGTTTTATATAGTATCATGATAAGCCACATGTTGTCTATGTACGTCATGATGGTTATGGGGCTTATCTGAGTAATGTTCCTCCTAAGTCACAAGGCTTACTCAAATTGTGTTCCGCTTAGGAGCTGAATTGTTTGATCCCTGTAAAAGATGGATGAGTGATAGTAGTACCACCAACTTAATGGTTGGCTGGTGTGCCATTTGGTGAATCATTTGGTGTACTACTTGGGGCATTAATTCCCCAAGATGGAGTAATCAAAGATGTTGTGACATCTCCCCTGGGGTGCTAAAAAGCAGAGCCTTGGGAACCTTCTTGAGAGTGTTGAGGGTCTGGATGTACAAGTATTCTGGGTATTGCCATCACACCTAACATCCTGTCATTGCCCAATTTAGTGCATTTCCAATATACTGTTTGACATACCAGAAATGGCAAAAACCAATATCACATGACTGTCCAGGTATCCAACAACTCAAACCCATCCAGCACATGACCAGCCCCTGGGTTTGGTCCAACTAATATCCCCGCCACAGCTAAATCTATATAAGTCTAAATTATCATCTAATAAAGATACACTTCTTCTCCTCCTACTTTTATATTAGAAGCTTCCCCAAAAGGCGCTCCTTATTACTGGTAGCACTACAGTTTTTGACCACACCAATGAAAGAGAAAATGACTGAACAGAACCTGTCCACCTTTGCCCACGTACTCAACCAGGCCACATCCCAAGATACCTGGAAAACTTACTTCTGCGCCCACAACATTGACAAAGATATTCCTAGTGGATGCACCGTATTTGAAGGTCTGGTCATGCCCAAAGCATGCACCAAGATAATTCAATACAGTTGCTCTCTTCAACCACAAACAAACGCACAACCACCAATCACAGATGAAGTTGCCAACACCAAATACATTGGTATTGACAAGTTCTTTGGTAAAAACAAAGAAAACGTCATCAACTGGCTAGACCACACAGCTGCTAAAATCCACGCCAGCTGCATCCCTCATGAGAAATGGGTCCAGGAAGCCAGCAAGTGCCTATATGAGCGCAGCTAACTGGTTTGCCACTGGGGTTGGCTCACAAACCAACAACCAGCTTGAAAACTGGGAATAGTTCAAAGCAGACATCACCCTAATTTCTGCATCACCAAATCTCTTCAAGATATTGCAATACAGCTCAGTGACCTTCCTCAAAAGACCACTATTCCAGCCTATGCCAACAAATTTGAAGAAATACGTTGCGAATTCTAAAACCCAGCACAAGCTGACAACCTATACACCAGAGCATCATTCATCAACAAAATGAAATCCTCTGTTGCTACCCTCATTTGTCCAGAGGCTAACACCTCCATGCCTGCGCTCATTGCAGAAGCCAAGCGTGCAGAAAAACGTGCAAACATGGAATATGCTGCACACAACGGCAACCTCTCCTCAAACGGCAATGGCAGAGAAAACGCCAATGGAAAATAAACACCAAAATACCAACCATAACAACGGCAACTCCAATTGTAACAATGGCAATTGTAGCCAAAGCGCAAACCACTCCCGTCCCAAGAAAGAGGACACTGCTGAAGTTAACAACGCTGAAGTAGCAACCTGCTACACATCTGACCCCACATTCTCTGACCTTAAAGGTGTCAAAACAGAGGAACATGGAAAAGAGGAGGGGGAACAGGTTTAGGTGCCCCTGTCTTCCCCCAACATGACAAGAAAAAGTACCAAGGCACAAACTTTGCTGCTTGCATCCCCTGTGTCCCGCAATCCTCCATTTTTATGAACATAAAAATTAAAGATTGCTCACAACTTCTTGTCTATCCATGCACTTAAAAATCACATACACATAAATTTTTATTTGACTCTGGTGCACAACACACTATGGTTAGCAAACCTTTTGTAACCAAGTACAAAATACCAGTTGTCAAATCCAACTTCAAATACGCCAGAATGACATACAAATCAAAAGTTCTACTCAAAGGAAAAACAACTCCCTTCAGAATTGACCTCCAAGGCATACAAAATTCCATAAAAGGACTTGTCATGAACAACATAAACTATGAAATTATAGCAGGCATGGACTGGTTCACCTGAGTGAATCACAGTGTATGTTGGAAAACAAAAACCATGTCAATATAACACAATGGAGACAATTTCAACATTCTCAAAGAACCCAAAAATCTAATTCTAAGAGAGACAGTATTTGTTCAAGTCATAAATCAAGATGACTCTGAATATCTAACCAAAGACAGTACCCTCCACATAATAAGGTACTCCAAATTTAATAATACACAAACATAAAAAATCCAATGCCCAGAACTTGCAGCACTCCTAAATGAATACACTCATGTATTCAAGGAAGAACTCACAGATTTACCCCCCAAACAAAGGGTCAAACATGGCATTGACTTATGCAAAGCCATACCCAAACCTGCACCCCTCTACAGACTCTCCCCTATGGAGACCCAATCACTTAAAGCCCACATCAAGGACAACCTAGCCAAAGGATTCATTTGCCCTTCTGAATCCCCATATGGGCAGCGTTTTTCTTTGTAAAGAAAAAAGAAGGTTCTCTTTGCTTAGTTACTGACTACAGAGCACTGAAGGCAAGTACAGTAAAGAATAATTACCCACTTCCTCTCATTGAGAACCTATTTACAAGGCTCTCTGGAGCAAATATTTTCTCAAAAATTGAACTCACATCTGGTTACAACCAAGTTGAAGTCAAAGAGAAAGACATACCAAAGACTGTGTTCTTCACACAATTTGGGTAGTTTAAATGTAAAGTAATGAATTTTGGGATGACAAACGCCCCTGCAACATTTGTCATCATGATGAACCAGGCGCTAAACAGACTCTTGAACACATTTTTTACCTTGACAACATCATCATATTTTCAAAACAAAAGAGGAACACCTATGCATGTCTGCAAGACACTCAATCAACTTGCAAAGCACAAACTATACGCTAAGCCTAGTAAGTGCCAATTTATGGAAAAGGAACTCCATTTCTTGGGCCACATTGTTTAACAATGGCATCAAAGCAGACCCAGACAAAATAAAATCCATAAATAAAATGCAACGCCCCACCTCCATGAAACAAGTTAGATGCTTTCTTGGTATGGTAGCTTACCTAAGGAAATACATCAAAGACTGCAGAAAGCTCACCACACCAATCAATGATCTAACCAAAGGTAATGCCAAAAAGAAATCCATCTGGACTCCAGAATGTGACAAGAATTTCCAGCTATTAAAACAAGCTTTGATCAAAGCACCAATCTTGCAATACCCTAATAACAACAGGTGCTACAAGTTTGAGTCAGACGCTAGTGACACCGCCATTAGTGCAGTCCTACGCATCCACCAGCCAGGGTAGCAAGACTTCCTGCCAGTATGTTACAAAAGCAGAAAACTAACAAACACTGAGCAGAGATACCCAATACATGATAAAGAATTGCTAGCAATATAACACACATGCAAGAAATGGAGATGTTACCTTGAAGGACACTTAAACGTCCAAGTGCTAACTGACCACAAATCCTTAATCTATTTCAAAACTCAGAACTCACTTGTTCAGCGTCAAGCCAAATGGATGTTCTTGCTGGAACAGCTTAACCTGGGCATCCAATTTAAAAAGGGGGCAGAGCTGGTCACAGCCAATGCTCTCTCTAGGCTATCCCAGCCAAGAGAGGATCACCCTGACCACCTGGACCCTGACTGGCCCAACCTATACAACGCTGAGTACAAGACAAAGGGAAAGGACCCCTCCACACATCAACTAACCCACAATACGCTAGTAAGGAATGAAAAACATTTCCACATATCAAATGGCACAGTATACCAAATCATCAAAGATAAACACATTCCATACATCCCACTTGCACAAAGAGTTGACACTATACTAATACACCATTGCCTGCTAGGACACACAAAGGCTAACAACCTATATCTCACACTGAAAGAGATAGTATGGTGGCCCAACCTGAAGCAAGACATAATTGATGTTCTAAAAAAAGTGTACAGTATGTGAAAAATACCCCAGCACCAAAGCACCACAGCCAACAGTTAACCCAGTACCTGACCCTGAACCATTTAAGGTTTGGGGACTGTACATAGTGGAACCCTTCCCAGAAACCAAAACAAATCAACATTTTCTAATTGTAGCCATCAACTTTGCCACACGTTGGCCCATCTGCTGGGCAACAAAAGATCACAAGGCGGAAACAATAAATTAATTCATAGCAGACTACGGCACTCCATACTACATCATAGCAGATGGAGCAAAGGAGCTAACAGGCCACGTAGTAAACAACAATCTAAAAAAACATCAAACACTCCACAATCTCTACCTACAGACACAGGCCAACAGCAGAGTGGAACGCCTTAATGGCAGCCTTATCAGAACCCTGGAGAAAATAACGGATGGCAAAGCCAAAGACACATGACTGCTATACGTGAAACATGAATTACTAGTATCCCAGGTTTGTACCAATCAAGGGACAGGCTACTCACTGTTTGAACTAACATACAGGTACAAGCCAGAAATAGTCACCCGCAATAATCAGCCATATGTAAAGATCCCCCCAGGGAAACCTCCCACAGTAGAACAGAAACCATCTCTACAACACATACGCCTCAAAGCCAAACTGGCTGAAATAAAGAGACTCAAAACTCAAAAGGTAACCTCAACAGAGGACCCACTCCCCATCAACTCCCTGGTCTGGGTCCTAGCCAGGAACAGAAAAAACTAGACTCAGTACACAGGGGACCAGGAAGAATCATCATATACCAACCAGACAGGAACACTTACCTGGTTAAGTTCCAGGGTGCCAAAGAACCCATTATCAAAAAATACCACAGATCTTGCCTCCACCCTAGCAAAGAAGAACACTTGACCCAGTTGGTACTCACTAGTAAACAACTGGGTCATTATTTTTCTTGTTATTCCTAGGCGCCAGATTTATCCTTTTATAACTTAATTGCATTATTCATGTTTGAATTAATCAGAATGCTTAAAATACAATAAAAAAATTCCGAAACTTTAATTGATCTTGGGTCTTAAATGATTTTTTTAAAAAATAAGGCATCAATTTTAGAATTGAAAATTGCAACTTATAGTATTACTGAAAATATCTTAAGTGCTACTACAAACTACAAACCAAAAATATTTATGATGAGTTACATGGGAGAGTAATAGCAGCCCCAAAGCTATAAATGCTATTACCCTATCTTTGGCTCATCATAAATATTCTTAGTTTGTTTCAGAAAAAAAGGTTGTTGTTTTTGAAAGACTGATAACTCTATTTAAAATACACTCTCTAGTAAGCTGCCTTACTTCATGAACTTGCCCTAGTGCACCACTAGCATCTTCTGATATTTTTGTTTCTCTGGTATCATCATGTGATTTCAAATGATAAGTTATCTCAGAATATTCTGAGAAACTTTCAAATGTTAAAGGTGAAGTATACAACTTCCCATCTTTCATCAAATATGAAAGATTAATGCACAGATTTTTAACTTTGAGCTCTTTTCTTATAGGCCTAACTTTTCTCTCATAAATATAAAAGAATGACTTTGAGAAATATTTGAGCCTGATAGCGCTGATTTATATAATTCTTTTCTTTTTTCTTCTTTCTCAAAAATATTTTTAATATCATATATTTATTAATATAAAGCTGGTTTTCTTTCTCTTTTAATGTTTTTGATATTACACCAAAGTGACCATCAACAATGCTTTTTCCATGAAATTCTACAAAACAATTATATTTTATAGAACCTTTAATATATTTAGATGCCTCTTTAAATAAGTAATATAAAAATTCATATGATCTAAAATGATTTCCATTATCAGTCCATACTTTTATATTTTTATTTTTTTAAATCTATCTAATTTAAGAATTTTTATAAAACACTCACCTGAAAATAAAGAATAATATGATGATATTTGAGACAAAAAATCATGATATTCATATTTAATTTTATTGTTTTCCTTAAAAACTAATGCAAACCCTAATAATGAGATTGGTTTTTTTGAATAAAAACAATTATTGGTCTCAATTGGACCACCTCCAACCTTTAAGTTTTCTTTATAATCTATAACTACAGCACAAGTCTCATCATCTAATTCATTAATATCTTTTTTATATTCACAATTTTGATGAACATAAAAGTCTTGGTGCTGATTAATAGTCTTTAAGTCATTTTCTATAGATTCTGGTAATGTTAAGTTTTTACTTTCACATTCTTCCTTCTTTTTTCTAGTGATTTTTTAAATTACAAATATTGCACATATTGGTTTGTTTTTTACTTTTTATTATATTTTTAGGGATTAATTTATAGTAAGTAGAAATTAAAACTGAAATTTCATTTTTTATTTTCATATTTTCATATATTTCTTTTTTTGTTTTAAGTAGAGAGTATTTAATTTCAGTTGAGTAATTACTCATCTCTTTTTCTATATCTTTATAAATTCTTTCAGGCACTTTTTTTGTAAACTGGCTTGTTTCAAAATAATTTTTCAGCAATTTTTTAATTATTTTTTTAGTTATTTCTTTTTTTAAGGAATAGTTATTATTTTTTTGGCTTTTTTTGTTTAAACTTACATTTTTATTTTTCTTGAGTATTCAAACTCACTTTTGGTTATATTAAACCCCATATCATTAAGCTATTTTAAAGAGTAACTGGAAGTAACCAGAGACCGCAAGGCTGGGAGATGATTTTGGGGAGAAGATTTCATGAGATCCTTTAATTTTTCAATGAACTCATTGCCTTTTTGATTTTGAATAGTTGGCAGGAACTGAGCTTTCCCAATTTCAGTTTGAGTAAGGAAGTGCTTGATGAAATTATCAAGATCATCACCAGCAATAAAGAGGAATGCCTTTTTTAACATTGCAATTCTCTCTCTTTTTGTTGAAGCTCCCAAGGGAAAAAAGGGTAGCATGGCAGAAGTAAATTTAACTGAGGACATGGTAGTATTTTGAATCTGTAATTAGGTCAGATCTCTGAAATGTGCCTTAATGTTGGAGTAGTTATGATCAGAATGTGGCCTTTGAATGGGGTCTTTTGGATTAAAAGCTTTGTGGTGCTTTAGCTCTTATATACCAAGCTAAATGACACCATTCTGAAAGAAATGGTGTGATAGCTTTTATTATAGTTTGAACTTGAATTTATGTTTGCAGAATTAATTAAATACCCAGTTTTCATGCACAAGTGATACATGTGAAGCAGCTAAGCATTATGATTACATCATATCCTCTTTGTAATCAATGCAAATCAATTAAATGATGTATTCAGTTAATTGTAACTCTTCCGCATACCTTTTAAAATGATAAAATATTAAAGAATTCCATTTAAAGAATGCTTAATTTGAGGTTCAAAGCTCACTTGAACCTTCAAATCAATCTAAACAGTGATAAAAACACCCTAACTTCAAACTATTATAAAATCCTAAAAAATTGAGCTTTTTAAATAAAATAAAATGTGAAAATAAAGCTCTCAATCTTATCTTTAATTTCGTCAAATAAAAAATCTGTTGTATATTTAAAAAAGAGTATTTATTAGCTTTAAAGTGATCTACTTTATAGCATTGGATATAATCATATAATAAAATCTGGATTATACTCTTTTAAATTACTTTTGCTTTAATATTGAGTATAGTATACATATTAAAATTTATACACCAATAGAAAGATAGGATTTTTAGCTTCATTTTTATAGTTTACAGTGTGAAAAAATATTAATTTTTCATTGAGTTATTAATGTTTTAAATATAAAATGTTAATTAGTTACTTTTTCAAAATCAAACTGTGTTATGCTGCGACTTGAGCAGCATGTGTATTAGAAAATGGCCTAATCCCTAAAATAATGACCCAACTACAGGACATCAGGCAACAGCCATCAAGACAAAGCCCCCTCCTGATGTACCCGAGTAACCCTTTAAGGGAGGGGGTGTGTCAAGGGTCTGGATGTACAAGTATTCTGGCTATTGCCATCACACCTAACATCCAGTCATCACCCAATTTGGTGCCTTTCCAATATACCGTTTGACATACCAGAAATGGCAACAAATCAATATCACATGACTGTCCAGGTATCTAACAACTCAAACCCATCCAGCACATGACTAGCCCCTGGGTTTGGTCTAGCTAATATCCCCACCACAGCTAAATCTATATAAGTCTAAAGTATCATCTAATAGAAAATACACTTCTTCTCCTCCTACTTTTATATTCAAAGCTTCCCCGAAAGGCGCTCCTTATCAAGAGTATCTGGTATACAAGCTTGATATTGATCCAGTTTGGCGTTGGGTACAGGGAGCCTTGAATTTTGTTGGGCTGCTATTGCCTTACACAAACAAAGTTGGTCATGATGCATATCTTTCAGTTTGGTTCAAGCTACAATCCCTTTGATGAGGTAGGTGTTATTGGGCTTCACCTCCATGACAATGCCTGGCCCACGTAACCCTGGGTCCAACTTATGCTGATTGTGGTTGACAACTCAGATTTTGTCCCCAACTTGGAATTTTTCTTGTTGCAGTGAGGTTTCCTCTCTTTCATTCCTTTTTTTGTTTCATGTCTTCTTGGTCTTTTCTAGCACACAGCACGTCAGAATTACTGTCATCTGGCACCTTTTTTAGCAGAGGCAATTGTAATCCTATGGTTGTACTAACAAGGGCAGGCTTTTCCTCATAGACAAGTTCATATGGGCTTTTGCATGTATTGCAATTGACTCAAGTTCTGCATACCATGAGTGCTGTTGGTAACATATTGACCCAAGCTTTTGGATTGTTAGTAGATAACTTACTGAGGGCTTCTACTAGGGAGCTGTTTATTTGTTCAACTTGTTCATTTGCTTGTGGGTGGTATGGGCTGGTTATGATGTGTTTAGCTCCGTTTTTAGTTAGATAGATGTTAGTGTCATTGGAGTTAATTTTGGTGCCTCTGTCTGTGATCAGGAGGTCAGCTTTCCCAAACTTGGAGATGATCTATTTTCTAATAAAACATATTTTATCATTGCCTTTGTGTTCCTTTATAGCTTGTGCCACATGCCACCTGGTTTCATAGTTGGTAGCTTTCCATGATTTACTTTTTGCCTTTGTTATTGCCAGGCATTGGTCCCATAATATCCAGCAACCATACCTTGAAGGTTTGTGTGATGGATACAGGTACTACTGACTTGGGTGGTGCTTTGGTTTGGGCATACTTCTCACAGACTTCACATTGCTAAAGTACTTCTCTGATATCATCTAGCATGTTGGTCCACCAGTAGCGTGTCTTGAGGTATTCTTGCAAGTTTTTACTACAGGTGTGCCCCAAGTCTCTTTGATATCAAAGGATTATGTCAATCTTTTGTGGTGACAGGATGTAAGGTATGGTGTCACCATTTGTAATTATTTGGTGCAGAGTACCATATACGTTTTTAAACAGGTGTTTGTTCTTGAGGACCTTCTCTTGAATTTCCATTGGTGTGCCAGCTGGGAACCCTTCCTGAAGATTCCCCATGATTAACATGGGCCAGTTGGAGTTGCCATCAGTGCAGAGGACATGTTTGCTGTATAGCCTTGACAGGGCATCTGCAGTAAGCATTTCTTTTCCTGGTTTTTAATCAATCTGAATTGGGTATCTCTGTATGAGACTCATCCATTTGGCTTGTCTCCTTGACAAGTGTTTTAGTGTTTTTAAGAATACTAGTGCCTTGTGGTTGGTAAGTACCTTGAACATTTGGGCTCTTTCCAGATAGCATTCCACTTCATGAGGCAGTGTATGATGGCTACCAATTCTTTGTTGTGTATGGGAACCTTTGTTTGCTGTCAGAATTTTTTTCTTGACGTGTACACCACCAGGAGGAAGTTCTTTTCTGCCGTTTGGATACAGAGTACTCCTCCTATAATGTAGCCATATGTGTTGGTTTCTAACTTGTATTTCCTTCTTGATTTGGATACTGGAGGATAGGGGCAGTGACCATACATTCTTTTAATTAGAAAAAGTGTTGGTCTTATAGTGGCATCCAGACAAACTTGGTTGTTTTGCCTGTAATAGCTGAAAGGGGGCTGCCAGGGGGCTTCCAGGGCTCCCCAGTCAGGGATAAATCATCTAAGATAGGCTACCATGCCTAGGAAGGTACAGAGTTCACTCTTGTTTCTTGAAGCTGGCATTTTGGTCATAGCATGTATCTTTTCTGGGTCTTATTTGACTCTGCCCTTGCTGAAGATGTGGCCAAGGAATGAGAGTTCAGACAAGAAAAAGTCTCACTTTGATGGCTTGGCAATGATTTGGTTTTTTTTGAGGGTATGGAGGACCAGGAAGACGTCTTCCTAGTGTTGTTTTAGGGTTCAACTGTAGATAATTATGTTGTACAGATAGATGATGGCTTGTTTTCTGATATGTTTTTTGGAAATCTTGTTCATGAAAGTAACAAAGGTGCTGAGGGCATTTTTCATACCAAAATTAAGGACATCACATTTGAAAATTCCATAATTGATTCTGAATGCAGTCTTTCTAATGTCTTCAGGCTTTACGCAAATTTGGTAATAGCCTGCTGTCAAATCAATCTTTGTGAAGATTTGGGATCCCCCAGGGCGTCAAAAAGGTCATCAATCAGGGGCAGGGGATACCTTTCTTTTATTTTGACCTTGTTGAGAGCTCTGTACCTTTAACTAGGCAGAGCCCATCGTCTTTCTTTGCCACAAAGAAGACAGAAGCACCAAAAGGCAATTTTGAAGGTCAAATTAGGCTATCTCAAGGGCTTTATCAGATAGGCTTTCAGGGCATTGTCTTCTTAGGGTGTGAGTCAATAGATTGGCAGTGTTTTTGTTACATTTCCTTTGAGATCAATTTTGTGTTGTATACCACGGATGAGTGGTAACCCTGGTAAGGCTTTCTGGAAAACAGAGAGAAACTCACTGACCAGCTGATATTGGATGTAGTCCTTCTCACATCTGACTTCTGTATTTTTGAAATAGATAACCTTGTACATGCAGGTGTTCCAATTTATTTTGCTAGGGTCAGTTTCCTCTTCTATTTCCATATTTTTACAAACATTTGGTCTCTCATAAGTTTATCAAGATGAGTTAGGTAAACATGGTGGTGTACTTTGCCTTGTTTAATGATGAGGGTGGTGCTATCCCAATCAATATGAGGTTTGGTCTTTATTGTCCAGTCTAAGCTAAGTTTAATGTTGTATTTTTGAAATAGGTATGATAGGACCACTGAGTGTGGTTTTTACGTCTCCAAATTGGGCGCAGAAAGGTTTTGCCTCTTGAGTGACTGGTGTGCTTCTGTTGTCCGCCATGATAACTTTCTTGAAATTGCTTTGAGTGATTAGTAGTCTCATGAGGTTGGCAAATTTCTTGTCAACTAGGGATTGGTCTGCTCCAGTGTTGAATAGTGTGGTACCCTGATATCTGCAAAAATGGAAAGTATAAGTGAGGAGTTTATTTCCAGTTTGGGTGGAAAACAGTAGAGGATTGCTGAAAGGTACTTGGATCATGATAATTAAGTCCACATCTTGATCCCTGTACAAGTCTTGTAAAGTGAGGGAAGGCAGCTTGCCTAAGCACTCCCTTGAGCTTTTCCCTTCTTGTGGGTATCTTCAGTGCTTGCCTGGTTGGCTTGTGCAGTACAATTACCATTTCAAGGATGAGTACTATTGGCTTGATTGTTCTGCTTATTAGTTTGAGGATTTTTTCTTGCTGTGGGGCTCTCCTTCTGTTTGTTTTTTGTATGTAAATTGTCAGATTTCTGAGCTGTGTACTTTTCCTCCAAGAACACATCTTTGAGGTCCTTGCAGAGGGTCATGTCAAACTGATGTTTAATGTGTGTGGGGAGGCCATTGTAGAGGTCCAATTGTGTTACAGGCTCATCAAAGTTAATGGTGCTGGGAGATCAGTTATGTAAGTCTTCATACACTGCAATGTAATCCTCAACTATTACTGTCATTTTAAAGGTTCTGAGTTCTGTCATGATCAACACGTTGGAGTCCTTCATGGTAAATCTTTTGAGGAACACAGTTTTGAACACCTCCCAGTTTTCTTTTTGATTGGGGTGTTGGTTGAGCCATTCACTTACAAAGCGGGAGGCAGTTCCTGTGATGCAGAGGGCAACTTTGCTGGCCCACAGTCTACAGGGGTAGTCCACTTTTGTGAATTTGCTTTGGGCACTGTTAATCCAGAGGTTGGTGTTTTTCTGGCGTAACCCTGAAAAAACCTCAATTTCTGCTGAGTGTACATGTTGAAAGATGATACTGGATATCTTGAGCACCTGCAGGCTTGTAGAAGTTGTAGGTGGTTCAGGAGTTTACAAGCGTAGAGAAGGTTGTACTGTTCAGTGGGGACAAGGACGTTGTTGGAGATAGTGAAACCTATGGGGACGTCTTATCCCTCTTTGTAGTCTCTCCAACCTGAGGGGATGGCCATTTTTTGGATCCTTTTCTTAGGAGGAATTTTTCCTTTAAGTTGCGTAGGTGTGGATAACCTACCTCTGCTACCACTGTCAAGTTTACACTTCTGGGAAGTATAATAAACAAGATAAAGGGGAAATTTAAGAAGGGAATGATACTTTATTTGATATAAATATAAGGTGTTATATAGTATCATGATAAGCCACATGTTGTCCATGTACGTCATGATGGTCATGGGGCTTATCTGAGTAATGTTCCTCTTAACTCACAAGGCTTAATCAAGTTGTGTTCCTCTTAGGAGCTGGATTGTTTTATCCCTGTAATAGATGGATGAGTGATAGTAGTGCCACTGACTTAATGGTTGGTTGGTGTGTCATTTGGTGATTTATTTGGCGAACTACTCAGGGCGTTAATTTGGCAACAGTGGCCATGGTGACACTTTTAATGTCAACACTATAATAAAGTGACGGCCCAATTTTACATATTTTTGTCTCCTGGATGTTGACACTTTAAGTAACAGCACAGTTTACTCTAAACATTTTTAATATAAAAAATATGTTTTAAATACTTTATTATACTAAAATAACCTCAGAGAATTAAAAAAATGCAATAAAAAATTACTGTAAGTAATAAGAATAAGGAGATATAAGTAACTATTTTTCAATTTACTATGTAAATTATACTTTTATTATAAAATTATTTTTTATTCTCATATAAATTAAAATTCCAATTAACAAAAAAATTAAGAAATTTTATATATAATAATAAATACAAAATATAAGAAAATTATAATTTAAATTTATTATACTTTATATTAGCACAACTGAAAAAATCTCATGCCTTAAAGATAAATTAACAAAATATAAGATATTTCTTAAAAAACCACATTAAAACTGTATCTGAAACTTACCATTTATACCTAAAAGGATTATTACTATATGAATAAATTAAAAAATATAAAAATCCAAAAGTAAAATCAATCCAGGCAAAGCAAAGCAAAGTTTACTTGGCTAATTAAACCCACCAGCAAGAGCAGTTGTGGCATCTTCAAGGTATTTTTTGATTTCCGCCACCTTATAATTCTTCTTCATCACCTTTTGCACGTCCTCCTAGTACTCCTGATCTTTACTCTTCTTCTTCTTGGGGGCCACCTAGTTGGCTAGGCTGCAAAACTTGGAGACATTTCTGGTCTGCTCCTCCTGTGGCTTGGCAAAGAACTTGTTGTATTTGGGGCTGAACCCAAACTTGGTCTTCAAGTGCTTGTGCCAAACCTCAAGGCTGGAGTGGTCTTCATCTCCCTCTTGAGGCAGGCGCCCTGGCAATTCCAAGGGGCAGTGGCCCCTCTCTTTCCTCTCTGGGTGGTCACCTTCTTGCCTACCCATTTCTTTTCAAAGTACTCAAGGTAACCCTTGAAAATAGTGGAGTGCTTCTTCATGTAAGCATCCTCCAGGAGGGCCTCAAAGCTAAGCCCAGTATGCTCTGGCTGCACAAAAGCCAAGGCAGCAAACTGGGTGATGGCAAAGCGGCACTTCACTTTAACATTATTAAGATACTTGTCAAAAAGCTCCTTCTTGCTCTTGAGATTATTGACAAGGGCCTGCCTAAAATAGAAGAAGAAGCCCTGAACTTCTCCATTGAAGGTGGCCTCAAAGGTTCTGAACTGAGCTTGCTCAAATTCCATTATGATCACCTTTGGCCCAAGTGAGTGCACATGAGCTAGCTGCTCTGCAACTATAGTGGACTCATCCTTCTTGGAAGAGGAAGGGTTTGCTCTGGTGGCATGAGTGGGAGGGGGAGCTGGTTGGTGGGAAGGGAGTTCAAAGCATCCCAGAAAATTTTAAATGCTCTGGTTTAGACTTCTTTCTTGGCACCAGGAAGGAGGAAGAACACAAGAGGGATGAACTGGTCATTAAACTTCCCATGCAGGACCCAAATCTGCTTGAAGATGATTGGGCAGATAGAAAATGTGCTGTCATAAATCCAGGTGGTATCAGTATTGAGCTGCTCCAAGTTTTGGGTTGTGGCATAGGCTATAAGC
This sequence comes from Entomophthora muscae, assembly GCA_014839935.2. Lineage (NCBI taxonomy): Eukaryota > Fungi > Entomophthoromycota > Entomophthoromycetes > Entomophthorales > Entomophthoraceae > Entomophthora > Entomophthora muscae. The sequence goes on from QTSX02004442.1 coordinate 20,066, forward strand.
TTATCCTCCTTTTCCTGCCCATTGTCATGGAGCAGGAACATATCTTCATCCTCTGTTTTCTTGAGGGCATCAGAAAGAACCAGGTATTTGATTGTGGTGGTACTCTTGGCCAGGGGATTGGGTACTTGATGTCTATCACTAAAAAACTTCACTAGCTGACTATGGGTTGGAACACTCTTCAAGTTGATAGGGGAGAGGTACTTGCACACAAGCACAGCCAGCTGGGTTGGGGAAAGGTCCTTTGAGTTGGGCAGGACCTGCACCAGATACTATTTGAGAAGGCGGGCAATGGTTGTGTTTGGCATCACACAAGTGTGTTCACCCTTGATGGTCTGTACCAAGTCCCAGCGCTCAGTATTGAGCTGCACTGGCAGGAGCAGTCCTCACAGGTATAGTGCCGGCTCTTGAAGCCCCAGTTGGCAGTATTGCATGAAAAGATGTAGCCGTTGGCCACCATGGAAGGCCCACCTTTGACACTCATGATGGGAAAAAACTTTGGTAAGGAAGAGGGAACCTTAAATTTGCCATCAACATTGCAGATATTATGGGCCAACAGAGGGCCCCAGGGGCCAGCAGAGCATGGTGGAAGCCAGGGAAGTAATCAGGGCAGGGCTTTGAATCATTCCCTGATGAACTAGAAGGGGGGAGTTTGGTGGGGGGAAGCAGAAGGGGGCTTTTTGTGGTGCTCCTCATGTACAGGAGACTTATCCTTGGGAGGGGTCTTTTTAGCCTGGCGCCGCTTCTTGGTTAGCTCCTCATCTGAACCAATTTTTAGAAACTGTGATCTGTAAGAGACCCATCAGTTTTCTCTTCCCCAGTGGAGTGAGCAGGGCTCTTCTCAGGAGAGGGCTCAGGGGAGGGCTTGGGGAGGGCTTCTTTGATGAGATAGGCTTCTTCTTGGTAGATTTGGTTGGCTTAAAGGGACGCTTGGTTCCTTTGGGTTGCTTAGAGGTGTTCTTGTCCTAAAATAATAAGTAAAAGGGTTTAAAATAAAGTAATGTATTTAAAAAACAAACAAAACATTTTAAAAAACATAATATATAAAAAGGAAACTTTATATGGCTTTTCTTGGCATTTGAAAGGTAAAAAATACTTGTATAGTTTATATTTTATTAAATTTATAAATAACAAGTTAAAAGCTAAGAAATTTATGTGAAAGCATTAGATTTATAAATAAATTTTATTTTAAAAATTAGAAAATATGAAAATAAAAGTTAAAAATACAACATATCAAAAAATCAGATGATTTTACTATGTAAAACATAAAGTTTTATATGCAAGAAATGAAAAGTGTTGACATTATGAGTGATAATTAGTAAAAAATGCTGAATTCTCACTGTTGATTAGAAAAATTGTAGACATTATTTTTGGCTACATTGTCACTGTCAACATTTTTTTGAAAATTTCTTGTTTTTTTATAGTACACTTAATTAAATTTATGCGGGCTAGCAAATATTAGCCATTTTCTGTGTGCTTTTGTTCACATAGTAAAATTAAAAAACATATAAAATAAGTAAAAAAGTATCAAGGTTCTTTATTCTTTTATTAAAAATAATATTTGGGTAGTGGTAATATGATATTTTACCAATGTGTATATAAGAAGTTGCTAACACATTGGTTAAGATAATGAAAAAGGTAAAGTGTTGACAACGTCACTAACAACATTCTTTACATGAAGTGGCAAATTAATTTATGCTTAACTCCACCCTGGCAGATGATCACAAGCAAATAGATGTCATTTCTGAGTGTTGAAATTATTTTTAATAATAAATTCTATAGTAAATTGCATAGTAACTTCCAATTAAATTATTGGATCCCTGTTAGTCATCAATCCATTTATAATATTAAAGCCAGAATAAAGGCCACATATATTTATCAGATGAACATTTTAATAATCTATTGTATGTACAATGTCTTTTTCTATGTATTAATTTATTAAAAAATATTTCTAAATGTGCACTTAATTTCTTTGTTGTAGATGTTTCAGTTTTGCTATTAAAAATAAGTTATGTTTAAAAAGTGTTGATATTGATACTTTTATGCCAAGAAAACAAATAAAAAATAAACTAATTTTTATTAGTAAATATAAAGGAAAAATCTGGTTAAATCAAGTTTTTTGTAAGGTCTTGCCCATAATAGTGCAAGGTTATAAACTAGAGCGTGCAAGGCATTAGGATTCAAATTTAAAAGATATAGAAATGTAGGAACTGTCTGTAATATAATCTTACAGAACCCAGCTAAAAACCTATATTGTGTTACAAAAGGAGTGATTGAGTGTAAAAACCCTAAGCAAATAAGATAAAACAAAGTATTTAATAGTGAACAATTTGTAACTAAGGGAATGTCAATATTAGGATATTCTCCATCTGCAAATTGGTACATATAACTATTGAACACTTCTTTAAGGGAAAACAATGGATACAACAAGCCTAAGGCTTGTTGTCTTACTAGTTCCATCTGTTTTAAAAGAAAGAAAAACTAAACTTTGAAATGAAACTAATAAAAATGTATAAATTATTAAAAATTAAGATCTCAAGTTAAATTTAGAAAAGATTGAAGGGGAAGAAATCACTTAGAATTTTGGCTTAAAGCCTACTCTTCAAAAGCTCTTTATTTATAGTAAGAAAGCTTTTTCTGTTGACAATGATTGCCAGGGAGGAAACAGCCAATAAGAGGAGCAACTGGAGAAGTTTGGAGAACCAGAGGCAAGAAAAAGGAGAAAACAAAAGACCAGTTCAAGTTTGATAGGCAGAATGAGGCTGGGGAGAGCAGCAACAACTTGAAAAAGGAGTTTCAAAAAGGAAAGCAAAAATTAGAATAAATCTAACTTAAAGTAAAGAAATATAAGCTATTGAATAGCTGGAAGACAGCGGGTGACAAAAACAACAACTCAGACGCAAATCACAACAAAACAAAGGTAAGCACTTTAAAATACTAAATTATTAACCATTTAACCTAAATTTTGGATATTAATAAATAACCCAAACTTAAGTAAAAACTGAGAAATAAAATAAATTATCTCAAGAAGCCTGCCCTTTGGGGCAGGGCATGACATTTTTGATCAAGCTTTATATTAAATTGTGTCAAAATGGCCACAATTTTGTTGTTTTTTCTGGGTTTGCACCCCTGAACACTTTAAAAAAGAATTAAGCTAGCGCAATCAGCAAAAAATTTAGGATATTTTGAGTTTTGAATTGACAGTGGCCATGTCAACAAAGTGTTGACATGGGCGCTGTTGCCGTTAATCCCCCAGGAGGGAGTAATCAAAGATGTTACAACACTAATATTTTCAAGTTTGTATCTAGACCTTGTTGGACATAACCTCCAAGATTACCCTTGAGATATACCAAAAATTTAATAATTAGGGTATAAAGAAGAAGTCAAATAGGCTAAAATAATTAAGTAAACCATACTCATATCCAAGCTCCAGAACTTTAGAGATAGATTGTGGGTTCTGAACTCAGAAGTCATTAGACTTAAACCTGAGAAAGTAGACCATGCAGCTATTTCAAGGTAAATAAAACCATTCATCCAATCAATAACTATGGAAAAAACAAGATTAAACTTATACACTACCATAAACTATCTCTCTTTCAAATTAGACTTATACAGCATAATGCATCCCATCCTTCCTCAGAGAGCCAAACTATCAAGTATAGCACCTGAGCTCCTATAAAACTCTTAGAAGATGACCTGCACCAATATGGGGCTGTCCTTTAACTGGGGGAATCAAAATAGCATGATAAACCCCTGAAAATTTTACAAGCCAGAATAGAAACCCTGTGGCTTGGTTTGATCTGTATCAAAGTGTTGGTGGGTAAAACTGACTTGCACAGCAATTAAGTGTAGCAAGGTGTGAGTCTTTGGGTCTCATCCTGTCAAGTGGCACACACTTAATCACTTCCTTTGGGGGTAAAACAAAAACTCAAAGAAACATACATGCTCAAACCCCTGGTGGTCTAACAGCCTCCTCACAGTATAACTGTCAGGAAATCCTGATTCAATTAGGATTGACAGATCTATCTCCTTGCCACCTTGGCTAATTAGAAAATGGGACGTGATGCAGCCAGAATAGAATCCTCTACTCCTAATATCTAATTATTAAACCATACTGATTGATTAACAAAGTTGAGCATTTAATTTACATTAGGTTGATTCAGAACTAAATTTCCTGAATTCAGAATCACTTGAGCATCCTGGATCACGGCTTATGGATCCGTGGAAGCGCTACTGCCCAAAGTGTATTTGAGTTCCTTTGCTAAATAATAATTGAATATCAACTAAGGAGCTTCAATTAATCAACTTAATTAACCAAGAAAATTGACAGAAGCCCACCTGACGCACATGTCTTCAGCTCTATGAAGAGCTTAACTAATCAAAAACAAGGACACAATGCAAATACAGAAGATTTTCCTGCAGATGAAATTGCAAGCAGCATGTCAATTATGTCATTCCAAGACCCTGGCAAGGTTTGGTATCTTAAATCTGGGGCTGGCTCTAATAGCTTGGGATGATAGGCTAACTAGCAAGAGTTAACAGCAACCAGGCAGCAGTCTGGTCATAGGGATAACACCTTATAAAAAGCCCCTTTAAATCTATTTGACAGGCAGTCAATTTATCACCACACACATCACTGAAACCAAGCTACAGTAGTGACATGTACTATCACAAGCAAATTGATAAGTAGCCCAGGATTCTCTACCACCTTGCCAAAGCTGACGTCCCGTTTAAAGAGAGCCCTTATACCCATTTGCCTTCAGGCAGAACTTTGTCTGTACCATTCACACCATATAAAGTACATCTGTTTTCACACAGATTTGCCTATTAACACAAATCCAATATCTACACATCCCCAAATAAACATAATAAAAATTCAAGACCCAAGAATTGTGACAATAATGACTGCTTTTATCAATAGTGACTATCTTATTAACAGACCCTTTTATGCTATCCTTTGTTATGCTATTTAAATCTCAAAAGCTTTAATATAAAGGGTTCAGCAGAAAATTTTCTAATCAAATGGCTAAATTACACTTATCTACATACTTCTGATTAATAATAAATTATGGAAACAATAGACAGTCAGCATTTTTGATGCCTAGACACTCCTGCACACTTTAAGGGGTGACCTCCTAAAATTTCAGAAACTCTTATTTTTATGCTGCAGATTTATCATTTAATTTAGATGCTAGATAAATAAAAAAAATTTATTCAAAGTGGTGTCTAATAAAGTAATTCCCAAAGCTGTGAAGATAAGGGAAATAAAGTCATCCAAAGGTATAACCCACTCAACTGAAAAAGAAATCTTCTCAGCTCAAAAGGATTTACAACCCATATGATTTATATTAAAATACAATATGTTTGGGGACCCTTTTATTATTTTTGGTCGAGTTTTTATTGTTAGCTGGGTTGATTTTGCTTTAAGAGGGTTTAATTTTAATTATTTATAGCTTTGGAAACTACTGTATAGTTTAATTATAAAATAGCAAGCTTTAGCTAAATATTTAAATTGTCTATTTTTAATAGCAACAGAAGTGGGGTTTTCAAGAATCTAGCTGTTTGTAAACTTTTGCTAGAATAAAGTGGGTAGACATTTTGGTACCCTCCTCATTTCTGATACAGTAGTTTTAAAAGTTATGGCAACAAGCAAAAACAGTCCAGATTTAAACAAAATGAACTCAGATTTAAATGAAATTAAAAATAAATGAATTTATATTGATTTACAATAGATTTAGGTTCATTTCAATTTTGCTTAAATCTGAATTCATTTCATTTAAATCTGAATCCATTTTGTTTAAATCTGAGTTCATTTTGTTTAAATCTGAGTCTATTTTGTTTGTTGCCATAGAATTTAAACTACTGTACCCTTATTTCTAGGAAGCAATTTACAACACTATAACATCATTTCTGATTTTTATAGGAAAATTAATGTTATAAAAACTAATAATAACACCATTACAGAGAAAATGGTTCCTATAAATAGAGCTGTCAGAAATGAGGTGGGTATAAATTTTTGCAAGTGCCTGTATATTTATTTAATTATTTCATTTGGTTTAAAGAGTACCCACTTTGATTCTGACAATAGGATTTATAACCAAATGATGCAATTTTAAATTTATACAAAATTAAGTATGGATTTAAAATTTTAAATATGACATCATCTTTTCAGAGGTGGTGTCAACAGAAATCTGGTTTTCAGAATTAAAGTGGGTATTGTTTCATGATAAATGTTAGGACAGGAAGATGTTCAGTCAACTTTAATCCAGCTATAATTTTTCGTCACAAAATCTTCAATTACTCCCTCTCAGGGAATTAACACCCCAAGTAAACCACCAAATAGCTCACTGAATGGCTCATTGGCCAGTCAATAAACTGGTGGCACTATTATCAGTCAACCATCTATGACGGGGATCATTCAATCCAGGTCCTAAATGGAACACAACTTGATTAAGCCTTGTGACTCAAGAGGAACATTACTCAGATAAGCCCCATGATCTCCATGACGTACATGGATGGCATGTGGCTTGTCATGATACTATATATTATTCTATATTCATATTCAATAAAGTATATTTCTCCTCTTAAATCTTCCCCTTATTTTGTTTATTATACTTCCCAGAAGTATAAACTTGACAGTGGTAGCACAGGTAGGTTCTCCATACCTACCCAACTTGAAGGAAAAATTCCTCCCAAGAAAAGGACCCAAACAATGTCACTTCCTAACGGCTGGAGAGACTACAAAGTAGGACAAGACATTCACACAGGTCTTGAAATCTAAAATAAAGTCCTTGCGCCCATTAATCAGTACAACACTCTCAAAGCCCGCAGATTGTTGCCCACCACACCAACTACAACAGCGCCTCTGCAGCCTGAGATACCCAATATTGTGTTCCAACGCCTGCACACTGCTGAGATTGGTGCCTTTGCAGGACTATGCTGCAAAAACGCCTCCCTCTGGATCAACAGTACACAAAGCAAATTCAAACAAGTGGACTACCCTCAAAGACTCTGGGTCAGCGAGATTGCCCTTTGTGTCACAGGAACTGCTTCACAGTTTGTAATCAAATGGCTATCCCAACACCCTGACCAGAAGGAGAATTGGGAAATGTTCAAGGCTGCATTCCTCAAAAAGTTCTCCATAAAGGGCTTGGACGTAGTGATCATGACTGAGCTTCAAACCTTCAAAATGACAGGAACCATTGAGGAGTACATTATGGCATATGAAGGACTACACAACCAAGAATCCAACACCATCAACTTTGATGAACCTGGGCCACGCCTAAACTTCTGCAATGGTCTTCCCACACACATTAGACGTCAGTTTGACATGCATTGCTGCAAGAACCTTGAGGATGTATTATTAGAGGGAAAGCGCACAGCTCAGAAGTCTGACTATCTACACGCAACCAACAAGCTTAAGGAAAACCCTGCAGCTAAGAGAGAACCTTTTCCCAATAAGCAAAACAACCAAGCCAACAATCCCCATCCTCAAACTGGGAATTGCGTTGAACAAGGCAACCAGGCCAGCACCAAAGATACCAACAAGGAGATAAAAGCTCAGGGGAGTGATTAGGCAAGTTGACCTCCCCCAATTCATAAGACCTGTGCAGAGAAAAGGATGTGGATTTAATCACCATGATCCAAGTGCCCTCCAGCAATCCTCTACTGTTTGCCGCCCAAACTGGAAATAAACTCCTCACTTATCCTATCTGCTTTTGTAGATATCAGGGCACAGCACTATTTGACACTGGAGCAGATTAATCCCTCATCAACAAGAGCTTTGCGGACCTCATGAAGTTGCCAACCATTTGAAGTAGCGTCAAGAGGGTTATCATGGTGGACAACCAAAGCACACCAGTCACCCAAGAGGCAAAACCTTTTTGTGCCCAAATCAGAGACGTACAAACTACGCTCAGTGGCCTAATCATACCAATCCCCAAGTATGATGTCATACTTGGCCTGGACTGGATGAGAAAGACAAAACCTCATATCAACTGGGACAGTGCCACCCTCACCATACAGCAAGGAGAAGTCCACCACCATGTATACCCAACACACCTTGACACACTCATGAGGGACCACATATTCATGAAAATCATGGAAACAGAAGAAGAAACCAACCCTAGCAAAATAAATTGGAACACCTGCATGTAAAAGGTTATCTATTTCAAAAACACAGAAACTCAACACAAACAGGCCCCCATTAGAGACTAGCTAGTCAGTGAATTCCCCTCTGTATTCCAAGAGATACTACCCAGGTTACCCCCTGATTGGGGTATACAACACAAAATCAACCTAAAAGGGATTGTACCTAAAGCACGACCCATCTACTTCCTCCCACCACAAGAAGACAACACCCTAAAAGCTTACCTTGACAAAGCACTCAAAAAATGCCTCATTAGACCCTCAAAGTCACCCTTTGATGCCGCTGTCTTCTTTGAGGCAAAGAAAGACAGAGGACTCCGCCTGGTCACAGACTACAGGGCCCTCAACAAGGTCACAATTAAGAACAGGTATCACCTGCCCCTCATTGACAACCTTTTTAATGCCCTGGGGGGTCCCAAATCTTCACAAAAATTGATTTGACAGCAGGTTATCACCAAATTTGTGTGAAACCTGAAGACATTCCAAAGACCACATTTTGAACTAAATATGGATACTTTGAATGTGTTGTCCTTAAATTTTGGCATGACAAACGCTCCCAGTACCTTTGTAACCTTCATTAATGAAGTCTTCAAGGAACACATTGGAAAAAGAGCAATTATCTACCTGGACAACATCATCATTTATAGTCCCAACCTGCAACAACACTAAGAAGACGTCTGCTCAGTCTCCATACCCTTAAAGAAAACCAATTGATTGTCAAGCCGTCCAAATGTGACTTCTTCTCAACTGAACTTCCATTCCTCAGCCATATCACCAGCAAGGACAGTATTAAACTGGACCCAGATAAGATACATGCTATAACAGAAATGCCAGCCCCAAGAAACAAGAGCAAACTCCGCACTTTCCTTGGAATGGTAGCCTATGTATGCAGGTTCATGCCTGACTGGGGCGCCCTAACAGCTCCCTTGTCAGCCATCACTGGGCAAACAACCAAATTTGTCTGGAAACCCTTACAAGATCAACATTTCTGCCAACTAAAGGAATGCATGGTTACCGCCCCCATCCTGCAATACCCAAACTGTGAGGGTATCTATGAGCTAGAAACTGACGCCTCTGAATTTTTCATAGGAGGAGTCCTCTGCATCCAAATGGCCCAAAAGGACTTCCTTCCTGTGGCATATGAGTCAAGGAAGCTATCAGACGGCAAACAAAGATACCCCATACAAGACAAGATATTGATTGCCATAATACACTGCCTAATGAAATGGCAATGCTATCTGGAAGGAGCCCAGACGTTCAAAGTACACACCAACCACAAGTTGTTGATATTCTTTAAAAAACAACAGCACCTGTCAAGAAGACAAGCTAAATTGATGAGTCTCAAACAGAGATACCCCATGAAAATTGAATACAATCCAGGCAAGGAGATGCTTACTGAAGACGCCCTGTCAAGGCTATACAATAAACACATCCTCTGGACTGATGGCAACCCCAACTGGCCCATGTTAATCATGGGGAATCTCCAGGATGGGTTCCCACCTGACACACCAATGGACATCCAAGAGAAAGTCCTCAAGAAAAAAATCTGTTCAAAAATGTATATGGTACTCCTACTGAATACTTACAAATTGTGACACTGTACCCTACATCCTGTCAACACAAAAGATTGACACAATCCTCTGATAACCCAGAGACTTGGGACACACCCATAGCAGAAAATTGCATGAATACCTCAAGACACGCTACTGGTGGCCCAACATGCTAGATGATATCAGAGAAGTACTGGAACAATGTGAAGTCTGTGAGAAGTATGCCCAAATCAAAGCGCCAGCCAAGTCAGTAGTACCTGTATCCATCACACAACCCTTCAAGGTATGGTTGTTGAATATTGTGGGACCTATGCCCAGTGAAAGCAAAGGCAAGAAGTACATCATAATAGCTATCAACTATGCAACCAGATGACCCATAGCGCAAGCCACAAAAGAACACAAAGGCAACAATGTGAGACAATTCATTGGCAAAGAGATCATAGCAAAGTTTGGGAAACCTGACCTCCTGATCACAGATGGAGGCACTGAACTTAAAGCTATTGACATCAGTATTGACCTCACCAAGAACGGAATAAAACATGTCACAGCCAGCTCATATCACCCACAAGCAAATGGACATGTAGAACAACTAAATGGCTCTCTATTGGAAGCCCTCAGTAAGTTATCTGCCAACAATCCAAACGCCTGGGTTGATATGCTACCAACCACCCTTATGGTTTGCAGAACATGAGTCAACCGCAATATGGGCAAAAGCCCTTATGAACTTGTCTATGGTCAGAAACCCTCACTTTTCAGTACAGCCACGGGACCACAACTGCCGCTCCCAAAGGAGATACCAGACAATAATGATCCTAAGGTACTACACGCCAGAAATGACCAAGAGAAGATGGAACATCAAAGGATCCAGTGGGAAGCAATCCCATTATAACAAGAAAGGTTCCAAGTTGGGGACAAAATCTGGGTCATAAATCACAGTCAACACAAACTAGACCCAGGACTACGTGGACCAGGCATTGTCATGGAAGTTAAACCCAACAATACCTACATGATCAAAGGAATTGGGGCTCAAACCAAACTGAAACGTATGCACTACAACCAACTCCACTTGTGTAAGGCAAGAACAGCCCAGCAAAATTCAAGGCTCCCTAGACCCAACACTAAACTGGATCAATACCAAGCCCTCATACTAGATACTCTCAAGAAAGTTCCCAAGGCTCTGCCTTCCAGCACCCCAGGGGGAGATGTTGCAACATCTTCAGTTACTCCCTCTCAGGGAATTAACACCCCAAGTAAATCACTGAATGGTTCACTGGCCAGTCAATAAACTGGTGGCACCATTATCAGTCAACCATCTATGACAGGGATCACTCAATCAAGGTCCTAAATGGAACACAACTTGATTAAGCCTTGTGACTCAAGAGGAACATACACAGATAAGCCCCATGACCGCCATGACGTATATGGACAACATGTGGCTTATCATGATACTATATATTAACTGATATTCATATTCAATAAAGTATCATTCTCTTCTTAAATCTTCCCCTTATTTTGTTTATTATACTTCCCAGAAGTATAAAATTGACATTTGTATTAACTTTTTTAGACTTATAGTGTTAAAAAGTTTTAACCCCCTCTTTTAATTAATCTAAAATTCTAATTATTTTATTTTTTACACTTAATTGGTTTTTAAAAGTGTGTATTTTTAAAAAAATCTTGTTAAACCTAATTTTACTAGAAGAAAACAAAGTAAAAGTTAAAGATTTTTTAAAATTATTGTTTTTAAAAAGCTTTTTTATTTAATTTTTTTTGTTTTTGTAAATTTAAGAAAGTTCAATAAAGAGAAAGTGATAGTTGGATCAAAATTGACTGAAAATCTGTTGTAGGAAAATCAGTTTACTGTTCATCTAGTATAGACCGCTCTTGACCCAGAGGAAGCTTTTTACTATGTTTTTGGTTAGAAAATCAGTCCGATTTTTACATCCAAACAAGTCTGACAACAATATCAATCCTGCCTATATGATAAGAAAGTTTTGGTAGTAGATGCTGCTGCAGGAGGAGTTGCGGGACACTTGGCAGTGTCTCACAGCATCCCTACCTGCAGCAGTGTCAATTAGAGTAAAGAATATGGGAGGTGGGTGTAAATTGGTTTGGTTTGATTAAAAGGTAAGACAGTCAAAAATGATAATAAAAACTTACTAAAAATGATTGGAAGACAAGATGCCATCATCTGCTATGATTAGCCAATTTTAAGCTTAGAAGATAAGATTGGAGTTTGATGTTCAAGGTAAGCCTTCACTAAACACAATACTAACTTTCTCAACTCAAACTTAATAGATTCACTTCAAAACAAAGGTAGGTTTTGAAATATACATATAATACTAACTGTTTTAAGAATATGTGATCAAGAATATTAAAGGTAAGCATATTTGTTTTAAATTCAAAGCTAACTTTGCTTTATAAAGGTAATAATTTAAAAAAACTAATCCAATTCAAAATATCAATCAAAGACTTATTCCAGGTAATCATTTTAAATAAACTACTAATCTTCTTCAAATCCTTTTTGATGAGCTTGATATACAGCAGATCTTGGGGTGGGTAAGTTATTTATTCATCAAGTTTACTAACTTGGATTAAAAGATTCAGATTTTTGCCCTGAAGATCTTGGTTTAGTAAGTATTGTTTTGGTCAACTAATCTTCTTCTTTAACCAAGCTGCATTTCAGGTAACCATTTCCTAAATAACTACTAATGTCAAAACTGCAGGCTTGACCTGCCAGCAAGGTTCCAACCAAGTGGGTTTGTGACCCGCAATCTGATTATCCAGTCACCTGAAGCCAGACTAGGAAGTCAACTTGAATTACCAAATCCATCAACATGAACAGATGATGATTCTTCACGGTGGATACCTCAATTTGGCGCTTGACTCATTATCAGGATCAAGCCACCCCCTTCTTCCATCCAGCCGTGTGATCACCAATCTTGTTCCTACTATCCTTGACTCACATGAACAATATAATCATTATCTCTCAATAAAGATTATTGTCTATCTTCTAAATATTTTCCCCATGTAACTCTGCTAAAACAGCACAGTTACGACACTAACCTAAAATCCTTTTAGATAGACTTAGTCTACAGTAGATCTTAGGGTGGTAAGTTTTTTTCCCACTAAATTACCAGCCTAGATTAAAACAGACTTTTGCCCACAAGCAGATCTTGATTTAAGTAAGCCATTTTTTCTTAATTCACTCAACTTGATTAGGGACTGTGACGGGTCCAGGCCTAACCAGTCCATCCTGCCATTATCCTGCCCTTGACTCTTATTGCTGTTACCTTCCTGAGACAAAGCTTTAAGGAGCTTTGCCTCCAGGGAGGCAATTTTATTGGATAACACTTTATTGTCATCCTGCCAACAAGCCATGAAATCAACACTTTTTTCTTCTTGTGCTCTCAACACCTCAATTTCACAATTTGCCATCTCTTTTACTTGTTGCAAGATTTCATCTCATCCTACCAACAAGTTCCAAGCATCCCAAGCATAAATTTGGTTCCCTTGGGTGGGAGTCCCTTCCTTGGCAAAGCAATCAGAATACAACTCTTCAAATGCAGCTTTTACTTCTACTAAAGATTCTGCAGGAACAGTCTTAGTAACCTCCAGGCTGGTCCAAGCTTCTTCCAATGTACTTGTAGGAACCTCCTTTCTTGCTGCATTGGTTTTCACACAAAGGACCCCAAACTTGGCTCTCTCAAATTTTAACAAAGAAGGCATGAGAATTGAAAAATAGGTGAGGGGAAAGCGTCAAAACCAACAATGAATATATTTTATTAATGTTTAACTGTTTTTGCTTATATACCATTTGGGGCATACACAGCTGAAAACTCCTCTGTTTCTTGAATCAACCAATGATTTGCGTCACGTGGCCTATGACATTCAAGTCATCCAACATAGATCTTTACCTGAAAGATCACCAACAATTATCAACCTATGAGAATTGACCTACAATGGGCAGAAGTCACCTGACTCCATTCAACCCAATGTACCAATTCAGCATGGAGCTTCCCCAGCTCCCAGCGCCAAAACCCTGTGGATTGCACATCCTAAACTCAGCTATCAGTGTTCTAACTAGGAACTAGCTGATCAAACCTGAATTCCTAGGCATCCTTGCCTTTATTTAGTTATTTTTGCATTTAATGGTTTTTTGCCTTAAAACACATTAAACTGCTTCAAAGCTCAAACCAGGCGCCACCGTGGCGCCCAGCAATTTCCCCAGGCGGCGCCTCAGCGCATCTCAAATTCATTAGGCGGCGCGGCGGCACTACTAACCCAATAAATTTGCCAACATGGCGCTTTTAACCCAGATTCCGGGGTTTCTTCCATGGTTATCCTTAACCATACCTCTTGACAAATTCAAGACCATTTTAATATAATTAAATCCTCATTAATTATATCCTGTATTTATTAATTAATCTTCCTGATTAATTAACCCATTTTAAGACGCCTAATCTCCAAGATTGATTTGGCCAATCTTGCCTCAATTCTTTTAGTTAGCCTAACCTAACTAAACATTCATACTCTGTTCTTTTATTAAACATATATATCCAGCTTCTAGGAACCTTTTCCTCAAGAATTCCAAACAAACCTATCTATATGTAAAAAACAGCAAAAACAGAACATCTTTATATTTTGGAGCATTTATTTGGCTAAATACTCAGCAGTGACTGTAGTAAGGTCACAGGGACTCCCAGATTTTTATCCCAAAGCCAATCTTGGGCCAAGTAAGCTTTTTGATAAATTACTAACCTTTTTTTAAAAAAAACCCACAAACTTTCCCCATGCAGCAGATCTTGGGGTTGGTAAGTCATATTTTGCAAATATACTAACCTTAATTTCAAGCCCCAGATTTCTGCCTACAGCAGATCCTGGCTTGAGTAAATTTTTTTATAGTAAACAGATATTTTTACAAAAAAACTGTTTCTCCAATTTAGTTTTTTAATCCAACTAGCTCTTTTTTACCCAAATTCAACTTTTTACCATTAAGGTAATCTATTTGACTTCCCTTAATCTTTTATTATCTATATCTTTGAATATCAATTTATGTCTTATTTTCACATGATTAATAAATTTTAAAAAGTATATTTTAAAGCCACTTAGTTTTAAGTTATCTACCAAGAAGTTATAATTTGCTTAAAACCCTTTAATTAATCTTCATGGTTTAACGGTTATAGTCAAGTTTTGGCTAATTGTGATAAAAAAGTCATGTCTCTCCTTAAAATCTTTTTCACCCAAATAGAAAATTTATGATAATTTTACTTACCCTCATCTGCAAAACTCCAGAAACACATAAACTACTTTAATATATCATATATAATAGCTACTATAGATTGTTTAACTTTCTTCTGCTCATAAAATTAGAGGGTTCCTCTTTTAAAAGACCACTATAATTAATTAATTTTCTGAGATAACAAAAATCTGTTCAAAATTCATATTTAATCAAGTTTAGACCATATTACAGTAGTTTCATTTTATAATGTTTTCTACTATAATCAAAAGCAATATAACTTAACAGAGGGTACTAACCCAAAAAAATAAAATAAAATGCAATTAAATGATATGAATCTGAAATAACATCACATTAGATAACTAAAAAGATCTACAAAATCAGAAACTATCTTATCAAAAATAGGAAATAATGATATCAAAAATCAGAGTACCAGATATAATTGACATATATTTAAAAAGTAAATTAAGATCAATATGTTATCAATAAGATATTCAGTCACCAACAAATAAAGGCTGTATCTTAGTAAAAAAAAGTGTGCTGCAAAAAGAGTACATTAAGCCTATAAACTACAAAATAATGATTCAGGAACCAAAGGGATTTCTAATCATGTACTTGATCTTTATTAACATGGGTATTGTAATGCCCATTGGAATTCAAAATATATAATAAAAATAAAGAATTTAAAAGAACTGCAGTTTCACTATGTGTATAAAAATATAGTACTTGTCAGAGCTGTTGAGGTAGACAACTTAAACTAAGTGCTGAGCGCTCAGAAACCAGGCACAAAAAAATCTTAAGTGTACTAGCGTTATTGTTAACATGTATAAATTTTTGATTTTTATGTGAGAAACCTTGGTGTTCTATGTTTGGGTTTGTCTGTGTATCTCAACAGCTCTTAAAAGTACTTTAATTAATCTCCAGTCTCTTAAATGTCAAAATATAATGCATAATAAAAGGTACAAACCTCTAATAAAGCCTTGATAATAGTATAATAGAGTATTTACAAAGCATATACCCATACTTCTCTAATGAAAAGTAGCAATCATAATAAAGCTATCATTTTTATATTAAAAATTACTTTAGATATCATTAAATTATTTTTTAACAGCCAGAATAGTAAATAAATTTAAAAAAGACATACTAAACTATCAAAAAGGTATTTCTGCTAGGGAAGAAGAAAAGAATAACAGTATGAAGCTGTGAATAATAGAGCTGAGTTAGCATAGCTTTTTTCTTTTGGTAGCCTGCTCACCGCTCAACTTTATACACTCATTGATTTCTGATGTTTTTCATTAACAAATATAAATAATTTTTACCAAGAACCATAAGGAGGCTGCATCTTTTAACAGCTTTTTACTAGGTATGAGACCAGGAACACATACTAGCAGGCTTCCATCACCCCTGGGGGTTCACTAAAAAGATTTATGATAAAGATCATTAAAAAGCCAAAAAATTTAAAGTCCAAAAAATATAACTTCAAACCCCTATTTGATCATAGTTTTTACCAGCTATAACTGGAAACACATACCAGTGGGCTGCCATAAAAGAGTGAAGCTGAGTGTAGCACAGCTTTGCTCTTTTGGCAGCCTACCTGCACATCTTTCCTTTTACCAGCTATAGGCTAGAAATGCATACCAACAACCATCATTAAACGCCTTTTACCAGATATAACTGGAAACACATATCAGCGGGCTGCCGTAAAAGAGTGAAGCTGAGCATAGCACAGCTTTGCTCTTTTGGCAGCCTGCCTGACACACCTTTCCTTTTAACAACTAGAGTTTAACAAAATAGTTTTAAAAGGCCACTGATTTAAATAAACAAAAAAATGTGACTCAACTAGGATACCTGGACGTGTACCTAGGCAGGATGCTGTAAAAGGGCAAAGCATGCAAAGCTCAGCTTTGTTCTTTTGGCATCCCGCCTGCCACACCACACTTGTTTTCCTGCCCCTAAATGTCTCGGTTTCAAGCGGCCGATAATTAAGTCATGTATCTGACCTTGAAATTTAAGGCCCAGGCTCCATATGATGAAGTGACATCTGCCGATGATAAAGTTAATGAGAATTCGATGTTAGATTTCTATTCATAAGTAGCTAGTAAGTGGCTTAAGTTTATACAAAATCTGGTTTCAATGTTCTTTTATTTAGTTTCGTTAAGTGATTTGATTATTGATGGCGTGCATATAATTTGCCACCTCATATAAAATTCGGAATTGTGTCCTAGCATATTCTAGCACACTTCTAATGGTGATCTCTGATTGGGTGGGACGGAGGCCAAAGATTAAATTATTTAATTCTTAGGAATACCATCCAGTACTTAGTAAACTGATTTCTTCAGTGGTAGTTATCATGTCAAATCTTGAATGTAATCTCAAAAAGGGGGTCATTGCAAATACAGATAGAATAGTTGGTATAGATTCCGCTGGTCTTGTAAGAGGAGATGACTCTCTGTTGCGGGGCTTTGGATCGTATTCTCAAGATGGTCCCGATTTTACGCACTACTTCCGTGGTTTAATATCCAACGTCACCAAAGACAGTATCCATGACTGTGATACTCGAGATTATTGCTTAAGTTTGAAATCTTTTTTCTTTTGGACCGGTGCCTCTAAGATTCCCTGGTCTTTTGTATGTCGTAATGGGAAAAAATGCAAATTCATGATTGTTCACGATGGCAAGAGTTGGAGTTCGATTCAATCCGACAGTTCACACAGCCATGCTTCAGGTGACTCCAGCAAGGCCTTTAATGTACGCTATTCACGCCACTCCGATCCCCCCAAGCTTACATTTACATTTGTGAGCTTTGGGCCTAGTGAGCGACAAGTGTTTTTTAATGAGGTGCTTGCCGCGTTTAAAATCCAGATGCTAAATGGGAATTCAGGTGGATATGTCCCTTTCCAAGTCCAGAGAATATGTCAATTTAGTCAAAATGGGATCCCTGAGGGGATATTTTCCTTCAGTTCTAATAAAACAAAGTTTTAGTGTGTCCTGAGACAAGCTTCAAATTAAGGATAGGCCAAATCCCTTTAAGCAGAAAGCTTAACACTATGCTGTTGTGGTAATTAAATTCTTTATAAAAATGATAGATATAACAAGACAAACAATATTGTATAAGTCAACCTCGTTTAGATAAAGCAAATTTTACTACTTAATCCTAAAGTAGTTTTGGATTGGCATGTTTATTTCAATTTTCCAGACAAAAGCTTTATGGTGAATTTAAATATATTGAATTATAAAGGATTTCTCGATTTTTTTAAAATAAACAGATAAAAAACCACTGTACCAAAATAAACGCTTGAAATACTTTTTTTGGAAAAAGCTTAATAAATATAAAGCTAAATAAAAACTAAAAAATTAATCAGTCTGCACGAGGTCAGTTCAACTTAGATTCATATACAGATGTTGTATAAATATCAAATTATGCAACCAATCTAACATTGTATTCGTTTTTGGTTTAACGTCAGCTTGGGCTACAGCTAGCCATAGCTATATATAACCCTTCAAAATACAGTATTTTTGAAACTATAGAGCTGTAACACTGATTTACAAATATCAGATATTCGGAGAATATACAGTAGCCCAAAAAATATCCGGCCAGCAACATTTTAAATAAAAAAAGCAAATTTCAACAAATGAAATTTGCTATAAAAGCATGAGCAGATACACCGAGGATTTTTACACAAGTATGGTATATAAAAACGCGAAAATAAATAAATCAGAAGAAAAAATTAAAAGATTCTGAAAACATTTAATAATAAGAGCGCATCTTTAAAGATATTAAAGCACATAAAATGAATGAGACAGCACCTCTTATTCAAACTTACCTAGATTATAAAATTGGGGCTAGAGAATCTTTTTCACAGAAAGTATGGTTAAAACAAGAGAAATACTTGAGTTTATTTGTGGTTGAGTTGTTCAAGCTAATGAAATAAGTTTATCCTATAGAAAAATAGCCAAGGAACTTAAGATTGGCAAAGAAACTGCTCAAGCAATTTACCTCAAGTTCCAGGAAACCAACTCAGTGAAAAATTGCCCAAGATCAGGTCATCCTAAAAAGTGACTGTGTGAGATGATTAGTCTATTGTTAAAATTTTTAAGCAAAAAATTGGTTTATAAATGCCAGTCAAATTAAAGAGACTATCAAAAATACCTTGGAAATTAATATCTCTGAGGCCACTGTTTGCAATAGACTCCATGGACTGGGGTACTATGGTTGTGTTTCAAGAAAAAACTTTTATAGGTGCAAAGAATAAAGCCAAAAGATTGGCCTTTGCTCACAAGTATGTTAACTATCCTATATCCTTTTGAGAAAAGGTGATTTGGTCTGATGAGACTAAAGTTCAGCTTTGTGGATCTCAGAGACACTGTAATGGTGATTTACAAATATCAGATATTCAGAGAATATTCAGACTACAGGAGAACAGGTACAGTCAAGCCATCAATAACATTAACGCCAGCCAGGCGGAACTCAAGGCAACAACAGTTAAAGAAACTAAAATTTGAATCAAAAACAAGTTGCAGAAAGAATAGATGATTTATTATCAGGAGCCAGGCACAATTTAAAGCTCACTGATAAGTGTTATCTTTTATCAGATATTAGAGCTGATAACGGAATTGCTATGACAACGCAAAATGTCTATTGCAAAGCTGACAAAGCTTACAAAATTGGTTGCTTAAAACCCACTGTTAAAAATGGACTAGGTGGTTGCCCCGTCCAAGGACAGCATTAAAGTTGAATTTAATAAATCAGTTAAATTTATTTTATTGTCTTTTTAGGCTTGAATTACTTATTGCATGTTTAATTAAAATTCTATTTAATTGCTTTATTAAAAGGTAATTTCAATTATATTTATTTAAATTTAAAATTAAAATTGTATACTCCAAGTATAAATAAAAATTAAACCTAAATAATTATAGTATCACTATTAAGTTTAGTAAGGCTAAACTAATTATTTTAAAATTTAGTAATTGATTTTTAATAGCTTTAAAAATGTAGAGCTGATCTTCAGCTTTTAAATAAGCTATTGGACATCAAAATTGGCTTAGTATTCACTGAGATACATTGATCTTAGTTTTTTAGTGTACATTAAAAGTAAATTTAGATAATAGCAAATCGAATCCGAGCCTTTGATTATGACGTGAACCCGATTCCAGCACTTAACTATATATCTCAGCATCTAGAGCAGCTAGAGCTATCATATTTGGTACCATTTTGATCGGAATCATCTGAAAAATTGATCTATGTCCTCTAAATTTCATGAAAATCATTACATGGAAACATAACTTTATCATAGTTAGTTTACTCCACTGATGTTCTTTTGGGATGAAGCTGTGGCAAGCCATGTTTACTCTGAAACAATAGGCAGCCACTTGGATCAGGTGATGCATCCAGTTGGAATGCTCTATTACTTTACTTTGAAGGATAGATCAATTCTAAATGTCCAAGCCAACCATCTCCTCTTTAAACTAATATTTATATTTATAATTTAAACTGTATCACTTTAAATTGACCAAGCTCTCTTTTCGTTGTCAATTCAATCCTCAGCATAGAGCATAACCATCCAATCATATAAAACAATCTAAAACAATTGCTGCTTCTATTCTAATTTTAATCCACCCATTCTAGAGTCGGGTAACCTATACAGATAAGCCACTTTGATATGGTTGAATAGGATTAGCCACTAATTTAAAATGCAAGTAATCAAATACAAATTTATTAAAGTTTGACTGGCTTATATTTTGTTCAACATAATTTAGACCACACTACACTGAATAGAATATGTATACTTTTAAATATGCATGTAAGGGATTACATGTAAGGGTGAGCCAAATTGAGCTTTTGGCTTAACGATCAACTTTTAAAATCAAATTTAACTAAAAATCAATTCAGTCAAATCCCTTACGGCTTGAGCCCACTCGCGGTGACATTACAGACAGACAGACTCACTTTTATATCCGCAGGGGTGGTTTTTTTTTTTTCGGGGTAAAATATGGGTCATTATTTTAGGGATTGGGCCATTTTCTAATGCGCATGCTGCTCAAGTCGCAGCATAACACAGTTCGATTTTGAAAAAGTAACTAGTTACAAATTTTATATTTAAAACATTAATAACTCAATGAAAAATTAATATTTTTTCACATTGTAAGCTATCAAAATGAAGCTAATAATCCCATCTTTCTATTGGTGTAAAACTTTTAATATGTATACTATACTCAATATTAAAGAAAAAGTAATTTAAAAGATTATAATCCAGATTTTATTATATGGTTATATCTAATGATATAAAGTAGATCACTTCAAAGCTAATAAAAACTCTTTTTTTAATAAACAAAGTATCTTTTTTATTTAATGAAATTAAAGATAAGATTGAGAGCTTTATTTTTGCATTTTATTTTATTTAAAAAGCTCAATTATTTAGGATTTTATGGCAGTTTGAAGTTAGGATGTTTTTATCACTGTTTAGATTAATTTTAAGGTTCAAGTGAGCTTTGAACCTCAAATTAAGCATTCTTTAAATAGAATTCTTTAGTATTTTATTATTTTAAAAATATGCAGAAGAGTTACAGTTAACTGAATACATCATTTTAATTGATTTTCATTGATTACAAAGAGGATATGATGTAATAATGATGCTTAGCTGCTTCACATATATCACTTGTGCATGAAAACTGGGTATTTAATTAATTCTGCAAATATAAATTCAAGTTCAAACTATAGTAAAAGCTATCACACCATTTCTTTCAGAATGGTGTCATTTAGCTTGGTATATAAGAGCTAAAGCACCACAAAGCTTCTAATCCAAAAGACCCCATTCAAAGGCCACATTCTGATCAGAACTACTCCATCATTAAGGCACATTTCAGAGATCCAACCTAATTACAAATTCAAAATACTACCATGTCCTCAGTTAAATTTACTTCTGCCATGCTACCCTTTTTTCCTTGGGAGCTTCAACAAAAAGAGAAAGAATTGCAATATTAAAAAAGGCATTCCTCTTTATTGCTGGTGATGATCTTGATAATTTCATCAAGCACTTCCTTACTCAAACTGAATTTGGGAGATCTCAGTTCCTGCAAACTATTCAAAATCAAAAAAGCAATGAGTTTATTGAAAACTTAAAGGATCTCATGAAATCTTCTCCCCAAAAGCATCTTCCAGCCTTGTGATCTCTGGTTACTTCCAGTTACTCTTTAAAAGAGCTTAATGATATGGGGTTTAATATAACTAAAAGTGAGTTTGAATACTCAAGAAAAATATATAAAAAATAAAAATGTAAGCTTAAACAAAAAAGCCAAAAAATTAATAACTATTCATTAAAAAAAGAAGTAACTAAAAAAATAATTAAAAAATTGCTGGAAAATTCTTTTGAAACAAGCCAGTTTACAAAAAAAGTGCCTGAAAAAATTTATAAAGATATAGAAAAAGAGATGAGTAATTACTCAACTGAAATTAAATACTCTCTACTTAAAACAAAAAAAGAAATATATGAAAATATGAAAATAAAAAATGAAATTTCAGTTTCAATTTCTACTTACTATAAATTAATTCCTAAAAATATAATAAAAAGTAAAAAACAAACTGATATGTGCAATATTTGTAATTTAAAAAATTCACTAGAAAAAAGAAGGAAGAATGTGAAAGTAAAAGCTTACCATTACCAGAATCTATAGGCAATGACTTAAAGACTATTAATCAGCACCAAGACTTTTATGTTCATCAAAATAGAGAATATAAAAAAGATATTTATGAATTAGATGATGAGTCTTGTGTTGTAGTTATAGATTATAAGGAAAACTTAAAGGCTGGAAGTGGTCCAATTGAGACCAATAATTGTTTTTATTCAAAAAACCTATATCACCATTAGGGTTTGCATTAGTTTTTAAAGAAAACAATAAAACCAAATATGAATATCATGATTTCTTTGTCTCAAATATTATCACATGATTCTTTATTTTCAGGTGAATTTCTAATTAGTCTTCTTAAATTAGATATATTTAAAAAAATAAAAAATACAAAAGTGTGGACTGATAATGCAAATCATTTTAGATCATATGAATTTTTATATTACTTATTTAAAGAGGCACCTAAATATATTAAGGGTTCTATAAAATAGAATAGTTTTGTTGAATGTCATGGAAAAAGAATTGTTGATGGTCACTTTGGTGTAATATCAAAAATATTAAAGGAAAAAGAAAATGAGCTTTATATTAAAAATATTAAGGATCTTAAAAATATTTTTGAGCGAGAAGAAAAAAGAAAAGAATTATATAAATCAGTACTATCAGGCTCAAAAATTTCTCAGAAGTCATTCTTTTATATTTATGAAAGAAAAGTTAGGCCTATAAAAAGAGAGCTTGAAGTTAAAAATCTGCGCATTAATCTTTCATATTTGATGAAAGATGGGAAGTTATATACTTCACCTCTAACATTTGAAAGGTTATCAGAATATTCTGAGATAACTTATCATTTGAAATCACGTGATGATACCAGAGAAACAAAAATATCAGAAGATGCTAGTGATGCATTGGGGCAAGTTCATGAAGTAGGGCAACTTACTAGAGGGTGTATTTTAAATAGAGTTATCAGTCTTTCAAAAACAACAACCTTTTTTTCTGAAACAAACTAAGAATATTTATGATGAGCCAAAGATAGGGTAATAGCATTTATAGCTTTGGGGCTGCTATTACTCTCCCATGCAACTCATCATAAATATTTTTGGTTTGTAGTTTGTAGTAGCACTTAAGATATTTTCAATAATACTATAAGTTGCACTTTTTGATTCTAAAATTGATGACTTATTTTTTAAAAAAATCATCTAAGCCCAAGATCAATTAAAGTTTTGGGATTGGTTGTATTTTAAGCTTTCTGAATAAATAGAATATGAATAATGTGATCAAGTTATAAAATAATCAATCTGGCGCCTAGGCATAACAAGAAAAATTATGACCCATATTAATGCCAGGGTGTTGTGATGGTGCCGTCAGTTTCAGACTTATTTAAATGCAAATGCAAATAAGCGGCTCCGTTAAAGCCTAAACTTCACCCCTTTCCTGCCATGCAGATATAGCATATTTTTCAATTAGCCCATTTCACTATACAGTAGTTTTAAAAGCTATGGCAACAAGCAAAATGAACTCAGATTTAAACAAAATCATTTCAGATTTAAACAAAATCCAACTCTCAGGTTAAAATATATACTCTGTTAACAGGGATTTTTGGCGTTAATAGGCGAAATGGGTCAACACAGCAAAGAAGGACTCACACACAAAACAAAACCATTCAAAATGCAATCCAAAATACATGGATTCACAAACAAAATGGTGTGAGTTGGCTTTTGGTGTACATATGTTTACTATGTGAATCAGTGACAAAATACACCCACACATGGTGCGTCAAAACTCAATCCAAAAACGAAACACAATAGCAACTCACAATGTAAACAAAATCACTCACGCAATGTGTGCAATGGATTGTAATCATGAATGATACTAAGGTATCTAAAATAAGACACGAGATCTGAAACATAAATTTTAAAAATATTGTGTTGGGTGTTTGAATTTGGCAGTAAACTCTGGGGAAAAGGGTGGATTTTTTTTGAGTATTCTAAAATGGGCGTTGTAAAACCAAAAACAACTAACTAAGAAATAAAAAATCTATAATTGAGATATTGGGTGGGAAAATAATAATAATTGAATATCCATAAACAGATAAAAGCAAAAATTAAAATTAGGGAGTAACTTAATTAAAATTTATTTAGTATTTTATTAAATTTTAAAATGGAAGGAACACAACACCAGAGTACCAATGCACCCATTGTGCGCCGCAGTCAGGGTCGCCCCCGCAGGTCAAAGAATAGGCTCAGTACAACACAAGTGCCTACTCGGGAGGTAGGCAGAAGAGGAGAGTTCCATAGTGACGCTGCACTGACACAGCCAGTTCAAGGAGCACAAGCCGCTAGGGTGCGGAGCATAAACCCTTGGGTCCCAAAGCTGACCCGGAAGCCAACCAAGGTCACCACTACCAAAATGGTTAGAAACAAGGAGGTAGAACTTACTTTGTATGTGTTTGACACTGTGTATCAGCAAGAGTTGGTCCTGTCAGCCATGCTGGAGAAGGTGAAGCCTGTACTTGATACTAGCTATGAGCCATACATAAGCAATGGCAATCAGGAGGACAACAAGGAGCCCAAGTTCTTTCAAACTGATGAGGGACAACTGGTGTGCAAGAAAGTTGCAGCCTTCTACAACAAGGTGCCTATGCCCTGTGCCTTGCCCAATGCCAATGAGTCAATCCCCACCTCTATAAAGCCCGCTCTGAAGCGCATTCCTGACATCAAACGCATCATCCTGCTGAAGCTAATGCAGGAATCAGGTGATTACAAGGCGGCTGCGGCCATTGTTGGAGTGGATCCCAAGTATGCCTCAAAGACCTTCAACAAGTTCCTTAACACAGGTCAAGTCCTTGCTGCGGAGAAATCCTTGCGTGTGTCAACCATGCTCACAAAGGAGCACAAACGGGCAATCTGCCAGTGGATAACCCAAGATTGCCATCTTGAACTGGCAAATATACAGGCCATGGTCAAGTCTGCTTTTGGGTTGAGGCCTCAATTTCCTTCTATTATCATTTGGTCAAGGGAATGCAATTTTCCTGGAAAAAATTCAGGGTATCCCCATACAATTGGAACAGCCCAGCCAATATTGAGACCCAGAGAAAATACACAGATGTGTATACTGCCCTAAAAGCCAAGGGGAAAGTCAAATTTTACTACATTGACAAATCAGCATTTGCCTCGTCAATGCGCAATGAGTATGGGTATGTCCCCAGAGGCTCCAATGACAGGATGGCTTGGCGTGCTGCAGTCCGCGCCACAGCCTATTTGATGGTGGCTCTCCTCGGTCCAAAGGGGGTTGAGCTATACCAAATGATATTGGGATCTCACAATAGCTGGACCTTCCTATCATTCCTCTGATTGGTCCAGGAGCACCTGATGCGCACAAGTCTGGGCTTCACCAACGTAATTGTGCTGGACAACGTTGGTCTCCACAAGATGGCAGATATTCTTGAAGAATTTCCATCAATTGACACAAGCATTGCAGTGGGCCCCCAGCAATTGGCCATGGCAAATATGTGCCTTCTCTTCCTCCCCGCCTATTTGCCCTTCCTAAATCCCATCAAGGAAGTCTTTGGGTGGCTCAAGCAAGTTGTCAAGCGAGGAACCCCAACTGGGACAGAGGACCTTTTTGATTTGCTGCAGGCAGGGGTCCATACCCTCCCAGCTGAGACTGTGGCCAAATTCTATGGCCACACTGATTTGTTTATCACTGCATGCCTTGCAAATCAGCCAATCAATTAAAGGCTTAGCTTATCCCACTTTTTTATATATTCTCTAATTTACTAATCAAGATTCATTGACTAACATTTTATATTTAGATGTTTTCAAGCCCATAATCACATTCAGTGGGACCATCAATGAAGGTTTGTAATGTATTTTTTTATATAGAATTTTTATTATGGCATCTGAGGCTATCCAAAACAATTGAACTGGATTATGAGAATATATTTATATCACTATTATCAAATAAATATAAAAATGGAATTAAAAATAAATAAATATGCAATGCAAAAATTAGAATTATATTTTATTGACATATATTATTATGCTTTTATGAAATCCTGGTCCAGGATTTATTTTGCAAAAATTGTTTGCTAAAATAAGAATTATAAAATTTTATTATAATAAAAATAATATGAATTGTAATGAAAATTATTAGAAGAGAGAATTTATTGCAAATGCCTGTAGTGAGTTATTTGGTATGTACTCACCCCACAATAAAGGTGGTGCACAACCTCCACTGCCACAACGTGGACAGTGGATACACCAGTATTGAAATACTCCCTCCTGCTGGTGAAGGGAAGTAGGGTCAGGTGGGAGTGAAGCAGCAGCTTTTTGGGCGGGGCTACAAACCCGAAGATACCAGCCAGGACCAGGGCATCCTGGATGACATGGTCCACTGAGTCATATCCAGGGGGGACCTTCTTCCTGTCAAGTGCAAGCTGGGCCTCGTCAATCCCCAGAAGGACCCCATCCAGGTCCTCCACGCTGGCGCTCATTCCAAAGTAAAACAGGAACCCCAGGTAGACCACCAAGTGAAGCCTTTGCCCAGCAAAGGCTTCCGTAAACTTGCATAATTTATTGTATACTGCACTTATTTTTTTCTCATGTTTAGTTTTGCCAAAGGTGAGATCCATAGCTTCTGGGACCCCTGTCTTGTTGGCACTCCAGGACAGCCCAAGGTCTGCCAGGAGGGTTTTAGTCTTCTTCACGGCTGTTGCATCTGCAACAGCCAGTTTTTCTACCGCGCGCCCAAAGTTCTCCAGCAAGTAGGACAGGGTATGCTCCACCAGGAAGCAGAAGCGAGCAGCTGCATGAGCCTGGCCCAACTCTGGTATATTCTTGAATGGGAGCGTTGCCAGGACGTCCCAAACAAGCTCAATGGAGTTTACACAGTAAACTACACTGAGGTTAACCGGGTCCAGGCAGACCAATTGAGCATCCTTGTAGGCAGTAACTGCCCACTTGGATGCCCCCTCTTCATGCGTCAGCCCAGCCAATGCCTTCCAGGACATTGGGAATGCACTGTGAATCCTATCATAGAGCTCCAGCAAGACAGGGTGGGACAGGAAAAGCTGCTTTGCCACGTGAGTGGCAAAATTTGAGTAGAAGGTGGGGGAAACAAAAGGAACCAGGACCCAGTGGAGTTTGCCATCAACATGTTCTAAAAAAAGGTAAGTATTTATGAATTTTTATTAAATTTATTTTCTTAGGTTACCTTCTTGGATTTCTTCTTTGCCGGTGGCTTTGGCAGGCTTTGCCATCCTTGGCACAAGCAGTTATGCAGGCGTCTCAGTGTCCTCCTTGCGGGCCCTCTTGGCAGGTTTGAGATGTGTATACATCTCAGGGTTGTCTGTCCAGACAGATGGCGCAGAGAGGGCAAAGGACTTGAATTACAAGCCTTCAACCACTTTCTTCTGAATGTTGAGTAAGCGCTCTATTGTCTTCTCAGGTGTGTCTGGTATTTTGGTCATGAGTGATTTGGCAGACACCTTTTCAATTTTGTCCCCTTCAAGGACGGCAGAGTTAACTTTTTCCTTGACCTTGTGGTTGATGTCCTTGATTTTGGCAATCACCAAGTCAAGGTCTTTGAGTAGTTTTTCAAGTTCTCTCATTTGATTTTTTTACTAACCTTTCCATATGTTTTTATAGCTTTTGCCCCAATAAATTCTGTATTATTTTGATACTGTTGCCTCTTTGTTTATTCCTTTTTGTTTTCCCATCTACTACATTATCCCATCTTTTTACCCATTTTGTATATGTTTTACATAAATCTCAATATGTGTTGTTTGATTTGTGTGGCATTGTTTCCTTGGTTACCATATTATTTTTGGCGCTTGACATAGCCTCTTGTGAAAATATTAACAACAATTTGGTGATCAGCTAAATTTTAATTAGAAAATTATAGTGTTAACTGTTTTTAGATAAAGTTGTTACTGATCCAAATTCAAAAACATTAATGATAAACCTTAAGCCAATCAGGAGCCAAGTGATAAAGTGATTGTTGTGACATAAAGGGACATTCAATAATTCTTTGGTGCATGTGCG
Organism: Entomophthora muscae; assembly: GCA_014839935.2. Taxonomy (NCBI): domain Eukaryota; kingdom Fungi; phylum Entomophthoromycota; class Entomophthoromycetes; order Entomophthorales; family Entomophthoraceae; genus Entomophthora; species Entomophthora muscae. The sequence goes on from QTSX02004442.1 coordinate 48,659, forward strand.
CTAATTAATATGATTAGCTGGATGTTTTGCCATTGTACGCCATTGCCGATGTGGCAAGTTTTTAATGAGCTAGTGTTAACTCAGCGGCTGATTGGGCACTAGCTCATTAAAAACTTGCCACATCGGCAATGGCGTACAATGGCAAAACATCCAGCTAATCATATTAATTAGCGCACATGCACCAAAGAATTATTGAATGTCCCTTTATGTCACAACAATCACTTTATCACTTGGCTCCTGATTGGCTTAAGGTTTATCATTAATGTTTTTGAATTTGGATCAGTAACAACTTTATCTAAAAACAGTTAACACTATAATTTTCTAATTAAAATTTAGCTGATCACCAAATTGTTGTTAATATTTTCACAAGAGGCTATGTCAAGCGCCAAAAATAATATGGTAACCAAGGAAACAATGCCACACAAATCAAACAACACATATTGAGATTTATGTAAAACATATACAAAATGGGTAAAAAGATGGGATAATGTAGTAGATGGGAAAACAAAAAGGAATAAACAAAGAGGCAACAGTATCAAAATAATACAGAATTTATTGGGGCAAAAGCTATAAAAACATATGGAAAGGTTAGTAAAAAAATCAAATGAGAGAACTTGAAAAACTACTCAAAGACCTTGACTTGGTGATTGCCAAAATCAAGGACATCAACCACAAGGTCAAAGCCAAAGTTAAGCCCGCCGTCCTCACTGGGGACAAAATCAACAAGGTGTCTGCAAAGGCACTGATAATGAAAATGCCAGACACCCCAGAGAAGACCATCAAACGTCTTCTCAACATCCAGAAGACAGTGGTTGAGGGCCTTCAGTTTAAGGCATACAATCTTTCTGCGCTGTCTGTTTGGGTTGACAACCCAGAGATGTATGAACATCGCAAACCTGCCAAGCGTACCAGGGCAGATGATACAGAATTGCCAGCACAATTGCTTGCGCCAAGAATGGCTAGCCAGCCGAGGCTGTGGGCAAGGAAGATACACAAGAAGGTAACATAAAAAAAATAAAATTAATAAAAATTTGCAAATACTTATCTGTTTTTTAGAGAACATAGACGGTAAACTCCACCAAGTACTGGTCCCCTTTGTCCCGGCCACATTCTACGCCAACTACGCTACTCATGTGGCCAAGCAGTTGTATCTGCCCCCCTGTTGTGCGGGAGCTGGAGGACTGCATCCACAGGTCCTTTCCTATGTCCAGGGAGGCATTGGCTGGGCTGACGCATGGCAAGGGGGCATCTGAGTGGGCAGTTACTGCCTACAAAGATGCCTGCCTGGACCTGGTTAACCTCAGTGGAGTTTACTGTGTAAACTCCATTGAGCTTGTTTGGGACGTCCTGGCAACGCTCTCATTCAAGAATGTACCGGAGATGGGCCGGGCTCATGCGGCTGCTTGCTTCTGCTTGCTGTTGGAGCATACCCTATCTTACCTTCTGGACAACTTCAGGCGCACGGTGGGGAATATGGCTGTTGCAGACGCAACAGCTGTCAAGAAAAACTAATATCCTCCTTGCGGACTTTGGGCTAGCCTGGAGTGCAGATGAGACAGGGCTCCCTTTGGCAATGGATCTTACCTTTGCAAAGACCAGGCACAATAAGAAGACCAGTGCGGTCTATAATAAATTATGTGAGTTCACTGAAGCCTTTGCTGGGCAAAGGCTTCACTTGGTGGTTTACCTTGGGTATCTTTTCTTCTTTGGGATTAGTGCCAGCGTAGAGGATCTAGACAGGGTCCTTCTGGGAATCAACAAGGCCCGGCTCGCACTTGACGGGAAGAAGGTTCCCCCCGGATATGACTCGGTGAACCACGTGATACAAGACACCCTGGTCCTGGCAGGGATTTACGGGTTTTCAGCCCCACCCAAAAAGCTGCTCCTCAGTTTTCACCTAACTTTACTCCCCTTCACCAGCAGGAGGGAGTTTTTTAATAAGGGCGTATCCACTGTCCACAGTGTGGCAGTGGAGGTTGTGCGCCACCTCCATTGCGGGGTGAGTACATACTGAAGAACTCACTACAGGTGTTCACAATAAATTCTCTCTTCTAATAAATTTCATTACAATTCATATTATTTTTACTATAATAAAATTTTCTAATTCTTATTTCAGAAAACCAGTTTTGCAAAATATATTGCGGAAACGGGTTTCATAAAAGCATAAAATAATACATTAATAAAATAAATTCAAACTTGTACATTTTAAGTTTAATTTTTATAAGACTATTTTATATTTATTTGACAAAGTGGTATAAATCTATTTGCGTAATCCAGTATCAAGCGTTTGGGATTACCTCAGATGGTATAATAAAATAATATATAATAAAATAAATAAATTACTTACATCTATTGATGGTCCTTCTGAATGTGATTGTGAGAGTGGAAACATCTAAATATAAAATGATAATTAATAAATATTGAATAGTAAATAAGAGAATATAAAAAATTGGACACACTAAGCCTTTAGTTGATTGGCTGTTTGGCTAGGCACACAGGGATGAACAAATCAGCATGGGCATAGAATTTGGCCACGGTCTCAGCTGGGGGTGTGTGGATCCTAGCCTGCAGCAAATCAAAAAGGTCCTCAGTCCCAGGTGGAGTTACTTGCTTGACAGCTTGCTTGAGCCACCCAAAGACTTCCTCAATGGGATTTAGGAAGGGCAAATAGGCGGGGAGGAAGATAAGGCGTAAATTTGCCGTGGCCAATGCTGGGGGCCCACAGCAATGCTGGTGTCAATCATTGGGAATTCCTTGAGAATATCAGCCACTTTGTGGAGACCAACATTGTCCAATACAATGACATTGGTGAAGCCAGGGCTCGTGCACCTCAGGTGCTCCTGGACCAATTGGAGAAATGATAGAAAGGTCCTGCTGTTATGCAAACCCAATATCATTTGATAGAGCTCAACCCCCTTTGGACCAAAGAGAGCCACCATTGAGTAAGATGAGGCGCGGACTGCAGCATGCCAAGCCATCCTGTCATTGGAGCCTTTGGGGACATAGCCATATGCATTACACATAGATGAGGCAAATGCCAATTTGTCAATATAGTAAAACTTGATTGTCTCCTTGGCTTTGAGGGCAGTGTACACCTCTGCATAGTTTTTCCGGACGTCAATGTTGGCTGGGCTGTTTCTGTTGTAGGGAGATACCCTGAGCTTTTCTAAGAAAATCTCATTCCCTTCACCAGATGGTAGTAAAAGGAAATCAAGGCCTCAATCCCAAAAGCAGACTTGACCATAGCATGTATATTTGCCAGTTCAAGATGGCAATCCCGGGTTATCCACTGGTGGATTGCCAATTTGTGCTCCTTGGTGAGCATGGTAGAAATATGCAAGGATTTCTCTGCGGCAAGGACTTGACCCGTGTTAATGAACTTGTTGAAGGTCTTACTGGCGTACTTGGGATCCACTCCAATAATGGCTGCGGCTGCCTTGTAGTCACCAGATTCACACATTAGCTTGAGCAGGATGATGCTTTTTGATATCTGGGATGCAATTCTGAGCAGGCTTAGTAGGCTCAGATAAACTTGATCATGATAGGTGACAGGCTTGCAAGGCATAGGCACCTTGTTGTAGAACGCAGCAACTTTCTTGAGCACTAACTGTCCCTCATTGGTTTGATAGAACTTGGGCTCCTTGTCATCCTCCTGATTAACATCACTGATGTAGGGCTTGTAGCTAGTATCAAGTACAGGCTTCACCTTCTCCAGCATGGCTGACAGGACCAACTCTTGCTGGTACATAACGTCAAACACATACAAAGTAAGTTCTACCTCCTTGTTTCTAACTTTCTTTGTAGTGGTGACCTTGGTTGGCTTCTGGGTAAGCTTAGGGACCCGAGGGTTTATGCTCCACACCCTAGAAGCTTGTGCTCCTTGAACAGTCTGTTTCAGTGCAGCGTCACTATGGAACTCTCCTCTCATGTCTCCTCCTTGAGTAGGCACTTGGGTTGCACTAACTCTATTCTTTGACCCGCGGGGCAACCGCAACTGCGGCGCACAACGGGTGTATTGGTATTCTGGTGTTGTATTCCTTCCATTTTGAGAATTTAATAAAATATTAAATAAATTTCAATTAAGTTTTTCCTAATTTTAATTTTTACTTTTATCTGAATATGGATACTTAATTAATATTTTTCCCCACCTAATATCCCAATTTTAGATTTTTTATTTCCTAATTAGTTGTTTTTGGTTTTAAAACACCCATTTTAGAATACTCAAAAAATCCACCCATTTTCCCATATTCTACTGCCAAATTCAAACACCCAACACAATATTTTTAAATTTATGTTTCAGATCTTGTGTCTTATTTTAGATACCTTGGTATCATTCATTACTACAATCCATTGCACACATTGTATGAGTGATTTTATTTACATAGTGAGTTGTTATTGTGTTACGTTTTTGGTTTGAGTTTTGACTCACCTTGCTTGGGTGTATTTTGTCACCAATTCACACAGTAAACCTATGTACACCAAAAGTCAACTCACACCATTTTTGTTTGTGAATCAATGTATTTCAGATTGTATTTTGAATGGTTTTGCTTTGCATGTGAGCCCTTTGTTGCCGTGTTGACTCATTTTACCCATTAACGCCAATAAACCATGTTAACAGAGTGTATATTTTAACCTGAGAGTTGGATTTTTTAAATCTGAGGTATTTTTGGTTGTTGCCATAGCTTTTAAAACTACTGTATAGGGGAACTGGTACAGTCAATCCATCATTAATATTAATGCCAGTCATCCGGAACTCAAGGCAACAATAGCTAAAAAAACTAAAACTAGAATCAAAAAAGTTACATAATGAAGAGATACTTTTTATGTCATGGCCATAGTTTTCCCAGGTGTGGCTCAGCCAAAGTGCTGCCACCCAGGGAAACCCAGCCCAAAGTCCCACCTGCTTGCGGCAATTGTAGATTTAAATCTAACAATCAATCACAAGTGGATGGTGGCACAGAAATTGGGTCTGAGTGGAGCGCAGATGCCCCACACCCAATTTCCCCTTCCTTGACCTGCTGGTCAACAAATCCTGACCTCAAAGGAGGTCAGGTAACAGCTTACAGAACCACCATTGGTGATATCTTTAAGCTTTCCAAATATTGTATTCAAGGAGACCACCTCATCAAGATGTACCCAAAGGCCTTAAGTAACAATTTGTCAGGAATCCACTCATTGGGAAGCTTTTCCCCAATTAAATGGAGAAGAGCCCCCAAGTTGAATTTGATCAGAGTGGAACCTACTGGAATTCCTATCATTAGCATGTGTAGAATGTGACCAAATAGACGGAATCTTCCCAAGAAGGGAGTGAAGTGATTGAGAAGATAATAGACACTGGTGTACCCTAAGACCAACCAGGGGGCCTTGGAGTGGGTGATTGGGGGGGGGATTGAGCTGTTTCAACATAAGGGGCATGTCTTTGACACGGACCAAAACAATACCAGATTGAGTTTTAAGATTTGTCAGTAGGAGTTGTTTCAGGGTTTTTGAAGTTAACATTTGCTTGCCCATAGTTGATTAACACACACAAAGTCCTTACAAGGAAGATGAACTTCATGTTGCTGGGGAGAAAACTTTAAAATCTACTAATCAAGTGTTCAGAAATGAGAATATAGATTTATTGGGTTGATAGAAATAAAGAAATTGTTGGAGCAATTTGGATGGGAGGAATTTGTCAGTTTAAATACTGACTTTGAGTGAGGAAGGGAACATTGTGGTTACCAGGTGGATCTGCAAGAGTGATTTGAGAAGTATTGCCTTGCAGGACTGCAGCAGGCTGCAGCCTGCAATGCAAGAAGAAGATGTTGGGATATTGCATTACAGAATTGTACCTTGTTTTGGTTGAGAATGAAATCTGGGGTTGGATGTGAGATACTTCTCTGGCTTGGTTGGTTTGTTGACTTTGATTGGCTTCATAGATCTCTGAATAATTGATTTGGATGATTTCCAAATTTATTTTCCAGTTGATTAGTTGTTTTATATTGACTGGATTTAAATTTATATGCTGAATTGATACTTCTGTTGTTGTTATGGGTGTCTAAAGCCTTGAAAACCAAATTTAAAATAGGATTTATATTTTGATCTATGCTTTTACGCTTGCTTTCAATTTTGCGTTTGAAATTGATTAATACACATTCATTAATCAATTTTGAATGTATTTTTGAATTGATCTCATTAGCAGATTTGGCTTTGTTCTCAGCTTCTATTTTAGCATTTATAAATGCAATTTCTGGTTTCTCCATCTTATTAACACAATTTAAGTCTAATTTGACATTTGTGTTAGTAATGGAGTCCCTTAAACAATTGCCCCACCAAACTACCTTAGTAGTTTGATATTTTACTCTCAATAAATATCTTACCTCAATGATTCACTTATTTCAATATTTCCCAATCAGATTTTTAATAACCAGACTGATAGATTCTACTTTCTCACCTCTGCAATTTCCTGGTAATCTTTCTCCTCCTGCTGAAATGATTCCTGAAACCTGCAAAATTTAATGTGAGCCTATTTATGTTGCCAATTCCTTGACGTTGAGTCAAATTAAGGTCTTCCTGATGTACCTGTGCATAATCTTCTGATGCACTTTTCCTTATTCACTCTTAAAGAGTTATCATTACCAAGTAAACATACATTGTCTCCTCATTATTGGTAATGTCAACCTCATTTGGGTATACATTCCTCATATAAATGATTATGACAAGATCTCACTCTACTTTACCCTGAAAATTTTATTCTACTCTAATTTTGATATATTTTACAGTCTGCACATCTTTGTTGTTAGATCATTCTATTGTACCATGGATATCTCAGTGGTGACTTCCACAATGCTTATTACTTCAATCTGGAGTATTTTTCAGTGGTTTTTTTCATGTTATACCCATCCTTTGCAAAGACAGAGATCACGCAACCTTGTTGTACTCTACTCTCACACCTAAAATTCTGACAGCCTACTCCTAGCCTTTCATCACTCTTGTTAAACACTGTAAGAGAAATCTTGGCACTGACTGAGGAATGGACTCAGCATGGTTTCCCTCAGAAGCTTCTCAGCTTCTTACTAAAACAAGCAGAACCTTAATCATGTGAGTGGTGTTTGTCTATTATTTAACAAGCACCCAACTCATTTGATGATGCATCAACCCTAATTCCTTTGGTGACGTGCCAAGCTCCAGCAACTTCCTTCTTGCTTGACTAAAAAATCCTGTTCTTGAGTTCCCAAGGCCTTCAAACTCTACCCTTTCACCTCAAGCAGTTCCAAGCCAATGTCAAGAAATCATCACTCCCCAAAAGCGCTAAACTTGCAGCCCTCTATCTCAGCCTTGACTGCACCAGTCATAGCTTGTCACCTTGGTCACATCCTTCTGCTTCTGTCTTTGATATGATACAACACCTCTTGCAAGCAGTCAGTGGTAACCTGGTGACGTCCCAACAGTCCACACAGCCTCTGTTGCTGTAGGCTCCTCCAATGTTGAATTGTTTACAAAGTCAACAGGAGCCAGCCACCTCACAAAGGCCCCTATCCTCTGAGGTTTCCCAATCTCTTGTGTCTCCAGACTCCCCTCTAGCTATAGCTTCTCTCAGCAGCCGTCTCCTCAGAGCATTCCTACCTTGGCTGTGCTCTACTTCTATGAAATTGACAACTCCAGTGCTACCCTAGCAACCTAAACTCTACTGACTACCAAGTGCCCACTTCAGGTAACACTACCAATGTCTGTAAACTTATAGGCTTCAACCAGAACTGTCCATTGCTATCTGCCAAGGCTCAAGCTATTGTGGATCTCCACATTGCCACTATGAATGGGGTTACGCCTTCTCCTTGCCTTGAGCCTATTGTCATTGAACCTGTGATTGACCAACTCTTTTTAGCCTTTAATGAGGACCTGTTATCCATTAAAACAGCCCCTCAACTCCAGGTACAAATTGATTCCAATTGTCCCCCTCTATCAAATAAAACAAAGAAGGGATATTTTTTGTTTCATTGTTCCTTTGCGTTCACATCAAATCTAACAAAAGCTGTAGCTTTAGTAGATACTGGTGCCACCAACAACTTCATTTCAACAGATCTGGTTGAAAAGCTATGTTTGGAATATAATCCTGGTCCTCTGTGCAAAGAAGGGGTATCCAATGTTTTCCATTCATTCAGGCTACACTGTCTGTTATCCTTTTATATCACTGATCATGCCTTTGTTGCTGACTTCACAGTAGCAAAGTACCTGACATACCCGGTGATCCTAGGCATGAAATGGTGGTGGGAGCACAATATCACCCCAATCCTCAAAGATAGCCTACTGAGGATTGCTCATCCTGCCAGAATTTCCTTGGAGGTACCAATGATCCTGTTTGGGAAAGAAGCCCCACACATCTCAATGTCAGTCTCAGCAACAACAAAACACGCCACATCTTGTCATGTCCTACCGTCATGCCTCTCCCACTTACACACAGCCTTTGATTCTAAGCTGGCTGATGGTCTCCCCACACACTCACAATTTGACTTTGAGTTTAAACTCACTGTTGATTTGATGAAAGTAGCTTCTCCCATCTATCCCTTGAGCCTAAAGGATGAACAATGCTTAGAAGAATAGACAAAGGACATGGAAGCCAAAGGACAGATATTTAGGAAATCCTCTCCTATATGCTCTCCACTGCTGTTTGTTCAAAATTCTGATGGATCCTTACGCCCCTGCATTGATTTTGATAACCTGAACAATGTGACTGTACAGGACCCATACCCCATGCCCATTGAGTCTCAGATTTCCAGGGAGGCTGGAGAAAGCTAGGATCATTTCAAAAGTAGACCTCTTAAATTCTTTCAGCAAGATTTTTTATCAAAGAAGGTCAGGAATGGCTCACCGCTTTCAGGACTAAGAAAGGCATCTTTCAGTACCAAGTCATGCCCTTTGGTCTAAAGAACGCCCCAGCAGTTTTCCAGAAGATGATCAATGCAGTCTTGGGTGACCTCATTGGGAACTGTGCTATCTCATACACAGATGACATCTTAGTATACTCTCTGGATGAGGAGTCTCATGCCACCCACTTTTGTGCTAAGGTGGAAGATATAAAAAGGCCAATCTTGCAATTAAACTGAGAAAATATGAATTTTTCAAGAATAAGGTTTATTTCTTAGGAAATCTGATCTTGGAAAAAGGCCATGTCATTTCCCCTGACAAGGAAGCTGCAATAAGGAATTGGCTGAACCCAACAAACATTAACCAACTATGCAGTTTCCTGGGAACATGCAGCTTCTTGAAATACTTCACCCCCCACTTTTCAGAAACAGCAGCCCCCTTTACGCTGCTAGTGGGAAAAGAACTCTGGAATAGTCCACACAATGTGATACTGCGTTCAATGCTGTTAAGAACATCATGTGTTCTGCAACCATGCTCCGCCATGTTGATGCCTCCAAACCCTTCATCTTAGCCACAGAAGCCTCCAAATTTGCCATTGCCTCGGTCTTTCTACAAATTGCTGATGATGGACTAGAATATCCTGTGGGCTATTTCTCTAGGAAAATGATTTCCAAAGAGATCAGCTACATGATCTATGACAAGGATTTATTAGAAGTAGTATAGTCTATGGATTACTAGCAGTATCACCTTTGCTCAGCCACACACCCATTTACAGTAAGGACAGACCATAAAGCCCTACTGTATTACCGGGAACCTCATCTCTTAACTGAACGTCAGAACAGATGGTACACAGTTCTAGTCAAGTTTAAATTCCAATACAAGTTTATCAAGGGTATTAATAACCATCTGGCAGACTCCCTCAGTTGTAACCCAGCATTCCTTCCAGGAGTTAAGGCTGAACAAGAATTCAATACAAAAGTCATGATTCCCCCCAGCGCCATTCTATCCTCTCTCTCCATAGAAAAAATCTGCACCCTAAGTGTCCAAGAACCTGTCAACCCATACTTGGTAGCTAGAGTTAAGTTGCTCCAACCTTTAGACAAACAGTACCCCCAGTTGTTTAAGTTAGCAAGTTAATCTACTCCCCACACCTGATACAATTCTGAAGACAGTAACATACTCCACAATGGTTGTTTGTGGGTACCTGATGGTGATATTTGCCTGGAAGTCATCAAGGCCCACCATGACAAAATATTGGTTGGTCACCAAGGAAAAAATAAGACCATAGAGATAATCCATAGACAATTTTATTGGAGAGGTCTCACATCAGACAAAGCTAAGTACCTGAAGGGCTGCGTGGTTTGTCTAAGGTCAAAGCACTCACGTCTCAGACAGACAGGTCTACTGGTCCCCCTACAAATTCCAAATGGTCCATGGACATCTCTGTATGTTGATTTCATAGTAGAACTTCCCCTATCAAATGGTTATGATGCAATCATGGTAGTAGTAGATTGCTTCACAAATATGAGTCAATTCATCCCCTGCCAAACCACAATCACATCAGTACAGATGGCCAAAATGTTTTTCAAAAATGTCTTTGCCCACCATGGAATCCCCCAAGAGATCATAAGCAACAGAGGTCCCCAATTCACAGCGCAATTCTGGGAGGAATTTTCCTGACTCCTAGGCATTAATTTATGCAGATCAACATCTTACCTCCCCCAATTCAATGGCCAGACAGAGAGGGTGAATCAATGTTTGGAGACATTTCTTAGATGCTACTCTAACGCTGAACAAGATAACTTGTCCCAAAACATACCAATGGCCCAGTTTGCTTACAACAATGCCCCACATTCCTCTTCTAATGTCTCCCCATTCTATGCAAATTATGGCTACAACCCCAATGTAACTTTGGATCACTCTCAGGTAGCAAAGTGGAATTGGTATCCTCACAGGCAGCAGCTTCAAAAAGAATCCACAAATAAGTCAAAGTGTCCTTAACTCATTCTGTGACAACTTACAAGGCTTATGCAGACATGAAAAGAAGAGAGGGTCCAGAGTACAAAATTGGCAATCAAGTACTGGTTGACTCCCAGAACATGCAACTAAAAAGTGCCCTGCCAGAAGTGTGACAGATCCAGGCCTAACCAGTCTATCCTGCCATTATTCTTCCCTTGACTCTTATTGCTGTTACCTTCCTGGGATGAAGCTTCAAGGAGCTTTGCCTCCAGAGAGGCAATTTTATTAGATAACACTTTATTGTCATCCCACCAACAAACCATGATTTCAATGCTTTTTTCCTCTTGTGCTCTCAACACCTCAATTTCACAATTCACCATCTCTTTTACCTGTTGCAAGATTTCATCCCATCCTACCAATAAGTTCCAAGCATCCCAAGCATAAATTTGGTTCCCTTAGGCGGGAGTCCCTTCCTTTGAAAAGTAATTATAATACAGCTCTTCAAACGCAGCCTTTACTTCTACTAAAGATTCAGCAGGAACAGTCTTAGTGACCTCCAGGCTGGTCCAAGCTTCTTCCAATGTACTTGTAGGAACCTCCTTTCTTGCTTCAGCGGTTTCCACACAAAGGACCCCAAACTTGGCTCTCTCAAATTTTAACAAAGAAGGCATAATAATTGAAAAATAGGTGAGGGGAAAGCGTCAAAACTGACAATGTGAATATATATCTTTTATTAATGCTTAACTGTTTTTGCTTATATACCATTTGGGGCATACACAACTGAAAACCCCTCCAGTTCCTGAATCAACCAATAATTTGCGTCACGTGGTCTATGACATTCAAGTCATCCAACATAGATCTTTACCTAAAAGATCACCAACAATTCTCAACCTATGAGAATTAACCTACAACAAGAAGGAGTCACCTGACACCCTTCATCTCAATGTACCAATTTGGCATGGAGCTTCCCCAGCTCCCGGCACCAAAACCCTGTGGATTGTACATCCCAAACTCAGCTATCAGTGTTCCAACTGGAAACAAGCTAATTTAACCTGAATTCCTAGGCATCCCTGCCTTTATTTTGTTATCCTTGCATTTAATGGGTTTTTGCCTTAAAACCCATTAAAATGCTTTGAAACTCAAACCAGGCGCCACCGCGGCGCTTTTAACCCTAATTCCGGGGGTTTTCCCATGGTTAACCTTAATCAAACTTCTTGACAAAGTCAAGACCATTTCAATATAATTAAATCCTCATTAATTATATCCTTTAATTATTAATTAATCTAACTGATTAACTAACCTGTTTTGAGACACTAGTCTCCAAGATTGATTTGGCCAATATTGCCTCAATTCTTTTAGTTAGCCTAACCTAACTAAACATCCATATTCTGTTCTTTTATTAAACATAGATATCCAGTTGCTAGGAACCTTTCCCTCAAGAATTCCAAACAAACCTATCTATATGTTTTAACAGAAAAAACAGAACATCTTTATATTTTGGAGCATTTATTTGGCTAAGTGATCAGCAGTGACTGTAGTAGGGTCACAAGAAGCTAGGTCCTAAAAGGGTAGGTCCATTCAGAATCTTAAAGAAAATTGGATCTTCAGCCTATCAACTGGACCTCCCTTCCTCCTTCCACAACTTCAGCACATTTCATGAATGCCTGTTTACTAAGTATGAAGGTCCCCCTGTATCTACTCCTGATCCCATAATGGTGGATGGACAACTGGAAAATGAACTGGAATCAATAATTGCATCCAAAATATCCTGCAAGCATCTGCACTATCTAGTAGTCTGGAAGGGATACCCAGCCTCAGAAAACTGTTGGGTCCCCCACCACAACCTCACTCATACCCAAGAAATGCTCCAGGAATTCCACGAGAACAATCACCAAGCAGTAGCTCTGGTAAAGGTCACCCTAGCTGCCATGAAACTCCATCCTGCCCACAAGAACTATGCACTTGCAGCAATCCCAGGAGGCAGAAAGTCTCTGTTAACAAAGAAGGAGAGTAATGTCATGGCTATAGTTTTCCCAGGTGTGGCTTGGTCAAAGTGCCACCACCCAGGCAAACCCAGCTCAAAGCCCTGGCTGCTTGTGGCAATCATAGATTTAAATCTACCAATCAATCACAAGTGGGTGGTGGCACGGTAAATTGGGTCTGAGTAGGGTGCGGATGCCCCACACCCAATTTTACATTCCTTGACCTGCTGGTCAACAAATCCTGACCTCAAAGAAGGTCAGGTAACAGCTTACAGAACCACCATTGGTGATATCTGTAAGCTGTCTAAATATTGTAATCAAGGAGGCCACCTCATCAAGATGTACCCAAAAGCCTTAAGTAACAATTGTCCCCACCAAACTACCTTAGTAGTTTGATATTTTACTCTCAATAAATATCTTACCTCAATGATTCACTTATTTCAATATTTCCTAATCAGATTTTTAATAATCAGACTGATAGATTCTACTTTCTCACCTCTGCAATTTCCTGGTAATCTCTTCCTCCTGCTGAAATGATTCCTGAACCCCACAAAATTAAATGTGAGCCTATCTATGTTGCTGATTCCTTGACGTTAAGCCAAATTAAGGTCTTCCTGATGTACCTGTGCATAATCTTCTGCTACACCTTTCCTTATTTACTCTTAAAGGGTTACCATTTCCAAGTAAACATGCATTGTCTCCTCCTCATTGGTAATGCCAACCTCATTTGGGTATACATTCCTCATTTAAATGATTATGACAAGATCTCACTCTAATTCACCCTGAAATTTTTTCAGGAGACATGCACAATATAAAGCTCACTGTTAAGTGTTATCTTTTATCAGATATTGGAGCTGATAATGAGATTGGCACAACAGTGCTAAGCAAAAAACTCATCTGTAAGTGCAATCAACTCATCTGCAAAAGAAATCAATAAATATCAGAAAAAAATTGAGGTGAACCCAAATATATTGTTAATCAATATAAATTCATTTTTTTAAATTTTTGTTTGCATCTTAGTTAGTTTTATTATAGATGAGTTTTTTTGCTTAGCACCATAGCTTTAAAAATACTGTAGCCAATAGTAAGAAATTATATCTCCACTACCCAAATATGATTTTTAATAGAGAAATAAATAACTTTGGCTGTTTTTTTATTAATTTTCTATATTTAATTTTATTATACAAACAAAATAACACCAGAAACAGTTTATATTTGTGGGGTTGCTTACTTTTACTTTGTGTAATAGTAAAAACATAGTAGATTTTAGAGAGAAAATGTCAACAGTGTTGATGTTGTCTTTAATTATGTCTACAGTTTTCTTAATCAATAGTTTGGATTCCACATATCTTTGCTAGTTGCCTTTCATAATATCAACACTTTTAACTTCCTGCATTTATAACTTTTATTTTTACATGATAAAATCAACTGGATTTTTAACATGATGTATATTTAACTTTAATCCCCATATTTCTTGGATCTCTAAAGTAAAACTTAATTATAACATAATATTTTTGCATATATCTTTTAAAATTTAATGTGTTGCTTTAAGCTTTGAGAAAATACACACTTTTACCCAGTCTTTTATGTTTACATACATAATAAGAGTTTAATAGGGATAAACTTTCTTTCTGAATTTTATATATTTTAGTTTTGTTTTAGGGCTTTTTACTTATTATTTATAGAAAAAACAACCCCCAAGCAGCATAAGGTGCCATGGCACACACCAGAAGTTAGCTGCTTTCCAGCAGGAGTAACATAATGGGACTTGAAGGACATGTAAACTATAGGGGCTATCCTCACCAGATATTTGGAAGCAGTAGTCTAGGGACACCAAGTCCTTGTGTGGGTACAGCCTGATTAGTTAACCCCAGCACTGTGATATAGAGAAGCCCAAGCTTGATGAAATCCTGGGTGAAGGGAGCCTCTTGAGCAAGGGAGATATATGAGGTTTCTGCATGATGTTGGAGTAACTAAACCAAGGAGGGAGATCCAAGTGGTGAGAGCATTAATACTCCTGGTCTGGGATGTATTCAGGCAAGACCAATAGAAGGGGTGTGTGAAATCCCTGGCTTCTTGACTTGACAATTCAGCCATTAGTCTATTGATTGGAAATTGGAAAGATATTCAGAATAAATTGATGTTTGGCTCAGACGCTGATGCACCGGCCAAATTTGGTGGCACTAAGGCCAAACCGCTCCAAGATTTAAGAATGATTCTTCCCAACCCAAAATCAATGGACCAGTCTGCCTAAATACAATCCAAATCAAGTATCCACCTTTGATCAATCCAGCAGTGCGGCAGCACCACCCCAAAATATCCAAGTGCTCCATAGGAGCTGAAAACTTGGCTGTTACTGCACTTTTAGGTGCTTATTCCAATCATCATAACCACAATAGTGGTTAGTCTATGGTTTAACCCAGTTCTGCCTATATTGGCTGGGGTTGAACCCCAAAAAACTCCTTGATATATTTTTCATGTATTATTTTATTATAATCTGCAATGGAGTAGATCCCATCCATAGGACATGGGATGGATGGACTGGTTTTCAGGAAGAAAGCCACAATAGCAGCTTGACATTACAGCTGGCATCACGCTTGCCTTAGGACAAGGTCAGGAGCAGAAATGATGCAATAAAAATAACTCCACAATGGAGCATTGGGCAAGATGCCTTTTGGGATAACACTATTCAGTAAAGCCCCAATACATAGGCCAGTCCAGCCCTAGAATTCTTGGGTCAACCGCCCATGAGATAACAATTCTATAAAAGGATATTTTTCTAACAATAATTAAAGATTCAACTCTTGCTCTCTTCAACTTTACTCTTTATTAAGGTTTTATCTGTGTTTAAAGATAGTAAGACTGTGTTTTGGTCTGCCTAGATAAGTAAAAGGTATTTTTGAAGTTAGTAACTGTGTATTGACATCCTTAGTTCTCATACAAAGAATTGATACTTACTTCCCTTACAGTGAACCTATCAACTATCCTCTTCCCAAAGACAAGAGGGGGAGAATCTGGAGGGTGCTGATACTTTAGGGAATATTGCTGGTGGGATTTTATAAGTGATGCAAGTAAGAGATATGATTTATAATAAGATAATAGCCTCCTTTGAACCACAAATTATTTTTTTATGTAAGATTTCTTAATATAATGCCAGCATTTAGTAAGGGGTTTCATACTTATCTTTATACTTAACAAATGGAACAACCAATTCTTGTGCTACCTTTGGTCTTGTGGCATCCTCTTAAGTGACATATTCTTCATGTTTAGAAATGGGTGCATTTGTGTTTGCATGGGTCTGTGCCTGTCTTTTGATTGCCAAGGTGCCACATCAATTAAGAAGACCTGTAACTAAACAGTTGGTCAATTGTGCAAGCGTACAATCACTTTCTTGTTTCAGAATTTACCAATGATATTGAAGTAAAAACTTTGATTTTGGGTTTGATTCCTGGGTTTCCTGGCATTTGAGCCTCACAAATCCCTAGCCCTTCAGGGTTGTTAATGGGCATTTCTGTGGCAGGAGGAGTGATTTCCAAAGGCTTCCATGCCTTTGGTGCTGTTATTGAGATGTTTATCAGCATGTTATCATGACTTTTATGGGCCCTGCCATAAGGGTACCAAGTGTCCCTTCAATCTTATCAAAGACCTAAAGCAGAATGTTATCCTCAAAAAATCCTATACCTAGAAACTCATTTCAGAAATAAGCCATCTCCTGAGCCCACCCCTGAGCAGATTTTAGCTCAATCCACTGGGGGTGATGAATCAGATGATTATGTTAATTATAATAGCTTCTACAACTTGTTGTCATATCAAGAGACCATTATGAATCAGCGCTCTGCCAAAAATTCCTTCCTAAGGATATATCTCCCACACATTAGGAGCACCAGACAAGACCCCATTTTCCTTCCTCTGCTCAACTCTCCCAATTCAACCTCTTCTTGGGATGATTTAAAGTCATACCTAGATTACTTTCCTGGCTTTTCCTATGATTCTGCTGGTCCCTGAGACTATCTGTTGGCCCAAAAATATTTGTAATGTTGATGAAAACTTAAACGTTTCTTCCTCCTTGCTAAATCTTTTCCCAGATATGAGTGTGAAGGGCTAGCCATGGTGACCAAAATGATTTGTTTTCTCCTGCAACAATGTCAACTGGGGCCTCAAGAGCCACAATTACACCTGTGAATATTTTTCATTCCAAGTGAAGCTCAATAACAGCACTGGGACAAGCTGAATCCCATAAAGGGTGAGCATACCTCCATTATGACAAGAATCATTATCTCTCACCTCCTGAAGGGGCATCTTGTTCAAATCATGCCAAATTAAAAGGAGCAAAGTGCCACCCAGCTGGTTGTGCTTGCCTGAAAGCACCTGTCTCCAAACAGTCTTAAGAGGATGCCAGTTCATAAGCTGTTGATTAAGCTTTTAAGTGATAGGCACCAAGGCTCCAACACTCTGGCCTAGATTGCCACTAGTATCTAAGACCTGATCCTCACCAAAGCCCTCAAAACTAATGAGAATAATGAGATGTTCCTGCTTCATGAAGCTGACCAGGAAGCAGAGGATGGGATATTAGCTCACACCAAAAATCCAAACCTTGAACGGCTTACCACTGTAACCACTTGGCTGTGTAACGGCACATTATTTA
This sequence comes from Entomophthora muscae, assembly GCA_014839935.2. Taxonomy (NCBI): domain Eukaryota; kingdom Fungi; phylum Entomophthoromycota; class Entomophthoromycetes; order Entomophthorales; family Entomophthoraceae; genus Entomophthora; species Entomophthora muscae. Next base: position 66,089 of record QTSX02004442.1, read on the forward strand.
CATAACCCGTTATCTTCAAGCAGCTTTGGGTCCTGCACAGGCACTTTTACACCCCGGTTATTCCTTTTGCTTTCTTTCTCTTTCCTACTGCCTGACAGAGGTCTACACTAAGGCCATCTGTTGAGCAACTGGGGTCATTGCTGGTATGTTCAAAGCTACAGATAGATGCTAGCATTGTCAATGTACTCTACCTAATCCTATGCAAGAGCACTACAGACTACAATAGAATAGAGCTTCTTAAGATAATTGCATTTATTAAAACTGGAGTACAATCTAGCCAGCAGCTGCAATTTATCCAGGTGTAACTAAGAGCTTGTTCCCATCCTTTCAGGTTTCTGTATCAATATATACTGCAACAGCCCTTCTTCTTGTCCTTTCAGAAAGTTCTCAGGGGCTACCTTTGCAATAGGTCCATCTTTGCTGGCTGCACCTATCCTGATTGGCTATATTGGCAGGTGTGCTGCTACTGGCCTTTACAAGGTGTACATGGCACTTAAGCTACAGCCTATGCTCTTCTTGAGATAGCCTACTGGCAACTATTGATTGACTGTATCTTACACACCTATTATGGCGCTAGGAAGCTATGCTGTATTTAGTTGACGCTTAGAAATTGTCCCTGTTCAGTCCTCCTACATCATAAGGCAGAATTCCAGCATTACATTTCCAGGGCTTGATTGGTGATCCTTTTCTGGCTGGCCAGCCTTTTTCTTATCAATGCAACGGTTTGAATTAGGGATCATACACCGTATAACAGCAGACTCAATCCAATATTGACTTGTGGATTATCCGCCGTGTAATGCTGACCCAAACCAGTATGGAACTAATTATGCCCCGTGTAGTGCTGATCTGAACTTGGTATTTCCTAGCCATACACACATCACTTGGTTGATATGATCATATACGCCCTTCAGGCTGGGTGGGGCTGAGTTGATACAACGTCCAGAGGATGGAATGAGAGATATACAATTGACAATCTATTGATTATACAGCGTGAAATCAGTGATAATCATTATAACAGCTAACAATTATACAGCATATAATAGCTATATCAGTTATACTAAGCTGAAGATTATACAGCAAATAACCACTTCACATATAGGAAAGATAGTTGGGTGATAATACAGTGTATAACCTTGCATATATTATAATAAACTAACAATTACACAGTGTATAACTGCCTTATCCAATTTAATAAATTGATGATTATACAGTGTATAATTACTACACTTAATAGAATGACGTCTAGCAATAATACAGTGTGTAACTGATAAAGATCTGCAGTTGATGATTAGCCTGATCATATGTGGTCAATAATCCTAATCTCACACCATCAAAATTATAAGAGATACTTTAAGCTCTCACCCCAAACAAGCTATCCCCTCCTTCCCACACTACCCAAGCAAATCCTGCCTCTTCTGAGAAGGACAAGGCTGCATTTGCCATCAAGCAGCTAGCTCATATGTGATCCCTTGAGCCAAAGTAATTATTATGGACTTTTGAGCTTGCTTGGTTCAAAGCCTTTGAGGCCACTTTTGATGGGGAAGTACAGGTCTGCTTCTTTCATTTAAGGCAGGACCCTCTCAAACATCTCAAGAGTAATAAGGGCTCTTATTTAATTAATTAAGTGATGGTTATAGATAGTGCCTCTTTAACATCACCCAGCTTTCTACCTTGGCTTCTGCAAAGCAGGCACACTGGTGTTGGCTTTGAGGCAGTCTTGATTATTATTCTAACAAAAGAGCTCTTTATAATTTAAGGTTTACCTTGAATGGTTGGAAAAGCAGTGGGTTGGTAATGAGGTCCTTGAATGGTTGGAAAAGCAGTGGGTTGATAATGAGGTGGCTGTTAGAATAAGGAAGAGCAGACCACTCCCCCTGAAACTGCCACAAAGCCTGACTCAACAGTGAGAATGAGATGGATTCAAGCCTTGAGGTTAAACACAATCATCTGGAGGCCAATTTTGGCACCAGCTCTGAGTTCAACAAGCTCTTGCAAGAACTCTAAAAGGAGCAGCAGAAAGAATATCCAAGCTCCATACCATTGCCAACTGGGTGGTTCCTAAAACAAGTCCAAGTAGAATGACTATCAAGAGGGCATCCAGAATTTAGTCAAGTTGAAGATAAAGGGGGCAGCTATCAAGAAAAACTTAGATGATGTGGCCACTGCCCTTGGAGGTAGCTATAGCTAGTCTAATATTCTTTGATTTGATTTAATTTAATTATATATATATATTTAATTAATTGTTTTTAGAATTTAATGCACCTTTTAGATATACCTGGTAAGTTCTAGGCACAGTTATAGGGGGTAAGTGTATGAGATAATTCATGTTAATCTTTAAAAGCAAAGCATAAGATGTTTTCAGTTGACAATATAAGAGGCTTATAAAAAATTATGGGTTTTTACTGTGTTATGTATAGTAGTGTTGGTTATATTTTGTAGTCTTTAGTTTTTACTTATTTAACAATTAGAAATATTTATACTTAAATTCAGAACCTGAAGGTAGAAATGCAGGATTGTCAAATCCTTGGTCCAAATTTTGAATCACTTTTGCGGGCAACTCAGCTGAGTGAAAGTTAAAATATTTAATAAAATCAGCCATTTAATTTGGCTTTTTTTGATTTATTTAAATTGGCAAATTTTGAATCCCTTGAGCAGATAACTCAACTAATAAAAGACAAAACTCAGCAAACAAATGCGGGATACATGAATCAGAAATGCGGGATTCTAATGTACAATTTGAGATTTCCTGTATTTCAAACAAATCATAGACATCATGTAAAACTTAACAAATCTGAATTTGCGGGATTGTCAAATCCAGGAACCAAATTTCAAATCAAAAATGAGGTGAATTTGAAATAAATATAATTTATGGGCATCTCAAAAAGGATGTCAAAGGATCTAGAGTGGATTTGTGCCAATTCTTTTAGGAATCATAGGCATTCTCAAAAATTGCCCTATTTCATTTTAGGACGGCTAAAATTTAGATGCTTGATTACAGTAGATTTTAAAAAATGCTAATAATAAAGTAGAATTATATATTACAATCTATCTTATCATGTTGTCTTTTCCTTGATGTGTTGATAGTTCATTTGCTGTTGATAATATGCTTGTGTTTAATTGGATAGTTTCACCTCCAGTTGCCTTGGCAATAGGAAATCAAGTTGCCTCCCCAAGACCAGCTGTGGTTGCGGAGGCAACTTGATTTCCTATTGCCAAGGCAACTGGAGGTGAGACTATCCAATTAAATGCAAGCACATTATCAACAGCAAATGAACTATCAAAACATCAAGGAAAAGACAATATGATAATATTGATTATAATATATAATTCTACTTTATTATTAGCATTTTTTAAAATCTACTGTAATCAAGTATCCTTAATAGCAATACATAACACTTTTGTAGTAAACTGATGTTTTATCTTTTCCCCTCTTTTCTTCCTTGAAACATGTTTTATGGCCCCTGGCTACGCTGGGGGCCAAAAAACTTTTAAAAAATTTCTGCGTCATCAGGAGGGTAGCTCCTATATCATTATATAGGGTTATGGTTGCTATATTAGTGATTTAGAGTGCAGAATATTGCATTGTTTCCAGTTTAGACAATTTTTCATTTCACTTAATTTCATGTCTAAACATGGTTGTTGAGATTGGATTTTTCATTTGATTTTATCCAGAGTGGAGCTTCTTGATTTGGGTTGATTTGTCCTAGTTTCTTACTGTACATTCAATTTGGATTTCAGTTCCTGCCATTATTATTTGAGTTTACTAGTGGCATTCAAAAGCAATTTGAAATTTGGTTCTTGGATTTGACATCCCGCAATTTTAAAAAACATAGTAAACTTAATGAAAATGGTTAATGGATTTGAACGCTTCAAATATGATTTGAGTTAATTCATTTTGTCCATTGGAAATGTGTAGGTTGACATGAAATTTGCAAAGTTTCTACAAGCTCCCACATTTTTAAAGCTCTGAATAAAAATACAAAGAATTCAATTTAATTAAAAAAGGCCATCCCCCAAAAGTGATTCAAAATTTGGACCAAGGATTTGACAATCCCACATTTTTGCATTCAGGTTCTGAATCTACAGTAGCAAATAGTGTAATTTAAATGATAAAAATGATAACCAGGTTTTCAATCCTTGCTATTATCATTAGTTTTGAATTGATTTGATTAGTTTTCAGCTCTAAGGGGTTATATTATTTACTATATATGTATTGCTCATTTTTATATAAAAATGTTTGAGATAATGTTTAAAACAAATTAAAAAGTGTCAGTATTTAGAGTTTGATATTATAAAAAACAAGTCTACACTTTGCTATAGTGTTGAAATTATCAATGCTAATGCTGACACTGTTAATATGGTTGCTGTTGTCCCTAAAATAAGCTATATGACCGTTTAATTGAGTTTACTTCTCTATAAAAAGGGATGTATAAAGCTTGCAACCAGTTCAGGCCTAAAGTTCCTAAATTTATCAAGAACCTGGTCTACTTGAAGGCCCAGCAGTAATCCCTTTCCATATCTTTGAGATGGGAATGTATAATTTGAGCTGCAACTAAAATTAACTAGGGGGTAAATTATAAAGATATCTGGAGACAGGCTTGCTATCCCAAGAATGGAACCTTGATCACCTCCAATATCCCAAGGTTTTGGGGCAATACACCACCTCAAAAACGCCATCTCAAAAGATTTTTGTAATTGAGTTGGGATTTAGTATAGCAAGATTTAAAAAGCTTAATAAAAATTATCAAACAACCCTTTTAATATTGGGGTTCAATACAGCATCTCAACCCCCTACATAAAAAATCACTATCATGAGTTAAATTAAAAAGTGTATTATACAGGTAATAATTTTTATTATGAAACTACATAATAAATGCTAAGTATTGCTATTTTAAAAAACACCATCTCAAAAGAAAGCATCTATAATCCAATAATAACCATACTTTTTTGTAGTAAATCCAAGCCTTTCCTTTATTAGCTGAGAATAAGGTATGGTATTAATTTGAGACCTCACTTATAAATCAACTCAAATTAATGCACCTTTGATAATACTATCTCCCTGTAACACAGCCATTAAAAACCCACTTCTAAATACTGGATTTATTCCTTATCATAGAAGGATCTATAATATTTGGGTTTCATCTTTAAAATGTTCATTGGTAATTTTATATGAAAGGATGGTGACTCCTTTAGCTGAAACTGCTATAATCAGGTTAAAGACAGCATAACTGAGACCACTAATCACTTGAAGGTTGGTACAACTAATTTCCCCCTTTTAAGGTAAAGAAGCCCAGATTCATTGTGATTATCAAAAAGCTGAAGATCTTTTATTTCCCTGGGACCAGCTTTACCCTCATGCCATCAAAAGCAAAGCTGCTATATCTAAGCATGCAGTACAGCAGGTCAAGTTTGCAAGTGTTACTAAGGAGGGTTTGGCCTATTACACCAGAGAAGGCTACCTTGCCCATCTCAAAGGCATTTTCAAGGCTCTTGGGGATGAAACAGGATCAATTTACTTTTCCATCAAATACTTTAATTCCAGCTATTTTTATTTTACCTTATTTTTACTTTATTTTTAGTATACAGATGCAAACATAGGAACAAATTTCAATATGGAAATATCAAAGTTTTGGGGTATGTTGGCTTTGCGCACTATAGTTTGTACTAGTTGACCCCCTTTTTATTGAGATTTGAAATCCTTGGATGGGTTTGAGTCTAGCCGTGGTTTTTATATGTTTTTAAAAATGTTGTTGGGCTTTGATTTATGTTTAAAGTTATCAGACACGGGTTAGCTGGAGATCTGAAATAGGGTTTCTAGATGTGGTGTTTCTAGATGGCGTATCCCACCCATCAAGGTTACCGTGAGCAGCTTAAAATAACTTAACATAGCTATATGAATGATACCAGGAAGTTTTAACATGAAACGTTTTCTTAGAGCTCAACCCTGAATCCTAGATTTAGTTATGCTCATCAAAAACCACCCTGAAGATAACCACACATTAAATAGCGTTTGTAACCAACGGGATCTCGGAAACTATACCGTCTCGTGTCACGCATAGACTCCCAAACGAGCCATTCCAGGACCTGGATCCATCCTCTTCAGGATGCCCATGTGGTCATACGGAGGTGATCCTTGTCTCCCAATAAGGAGCTTGAATAATTAATATCACTCCAGCCAATAATTTTATCCACTAAATAATTATAACGCTGATCCTGTCGCCTGGGCGTGGCCTTGAGATGATATAAACCTCTACCAAACTCATCTTGTTCTCTCCTCATCTGGGTCTCTTTTGACTTCCCTACCTCTTACTTCTTCTGAATCTATCTAGGTTCACTTGGAACCAGCTTAGTGATGGTTTTGTGGCTAAGTTAATACATCAATCATCTGGGTATCAACTCCTAGTTTAATATTTGTATGAAACTGTTGAATTTTAAGGTTTAATCTATGTCATGTTGATCATCCCAATTCATGCTATAGAATAGAAATTTAAATGGGAGATACGTTAAAGATCATGTAGCTACTAGACGCTTAAGCTGCAACTTTGAACCATGTAAATAATGCTAAACTAGATATAAATGCATATCTTTTATTTTTCTTAACTAGGAAAGCTGGTCAACTTTCCCACCAAACGGCTGCTTTGGCTTCAGATGATTGGTTTTAAGATGAAAATCTCTTCCGTTGTCATGGATTCAGTGGAGCAATCAATTTAGCGCAATCGATATGGGGTTTATTTCTGCTTATATATCCTCACTCCATATTTTAGTACTGGTATATTAATTTTTCAAGTAAGATCTATGGAAGTTAGAAATATTTCATTAAACTTGCTGGTGGTCAAATAGGTGGTAGTTTGGTTTTAGTTGATATCTAATGAAGTTTTATCCATCTCACCTGTTATAAAGGAACTAATAAAAGTAATCGAAATCTGCCGCTGCTTGTTGAGGTAACATGTCATAAATTTTATTCCCTCCTGTACTACGCAATTTTAGAAATTATAAAACGAACTATTGATCTCCGCAGGATTTTTTGTCACTTTTATTTATATTTACTGAAGCTTTGATCAGGTGGAAACTATTTTTGGTAGCGAGTGAAGCTGAAGCTGAAAAGACCGTCCGGAGAAATAGAACAGACTCGCTGAGCAGACTTGGGTGATATGATGTTTCCAGGTTTTTTGACAAGGGCCATCTGGACAAGCAAGCGCACCTCATTGAAATATATGCTTGTTTCTGATGGCCCATAAAAAGAATAGGTGATGGATAGAGGAGACGTGGAGTTGTAGCGTACATTGAAAACATCGGAGTAGAGATTGGGCTTGCGGCGGGAGTAGTAGGAAGTCTGGCTTGAGACCCAAGTTTTGTTTTCATACTTTATTGTTTTGGAGCATAACTTTCCGCGGGGGCATTTATATTTTCCAGGAATCCTTTTCTTTCCCATCCAATAGTACGAGGCATCGGCATGCATGCAGTTGGGATGGGTTGTACAGTCTTCTTGAACCTTTGCTGCGGTAGCAAGGGCCTTGTTCGAAAAGAAGTGTGTGAAGTCGACTCCATTTAGCCAATAAGTCCCTTTTGCATGATACATCAAAGTTGAAAACTCAACAATACCTGCGGAATTTGCATCAATGATATTTCCTAGGTAGATGTCAGCTATTTTAGTAAAGTTACAGTTTAATCCATCCATTGTTTAGCCATCCCCATTTGCTTTCTTTAAATCAGCTTATACTAAGCCATGGTTCACTCACGAACAAAAAGTAATGCGTATCCTAATAACCTGAGCTGTGAAGTCTTTACGTCATCACAGTCTAAAAAACATATTAAAATATTTGCTTACACGGAAGTTTCCATAAAGTTGCCCGTTTACATGCAATCTAAGTCTGAAGCTCCTTTTGGGTACGCAGATCAAACTAAAACTTGGTAAATGTTTATAGGTACAAATGTTCCAGACCAAAACAGTTGGTCAACATGGATTGAGCAGCGCAAAGTGGCACTATTCCAAGCTAGTCACATCTGGACGACAGTGCCACAATTATAGAACTGCTGAATTATTTACTCTTTCCAAAGTAAATACCAAGTTTGAATTTAATAGGACTTCTATGAAATTATATATCCTAGCTAAAGGCCAACAGATCCTTAGGCGGCTTACTCCTATTATTCGTCATTAAATTACGTTCCATTCATCAAAAATATTCCTGGTCGATGTTAAGTCTTGCTTCAAAAAAGCTGTTTAAACCATACATCCTACATTTCCAAATTATAAAAGACATTTGTCCAGTAATCAATTTATACCTAAATTTATAGATGATGGCTATTGTCAGGATTTTAGGATATTGACTAATTAACAAATTCAACAAAAATACACAGGCCAGCAGTTATTTAGTCTTAGGAATGGTTTCAACAAAATAATGCAGGCCATGGGTTTGTGGAATCAATGATAAAATCATATCCTGGCATCAACAAAGTCATGCATTGAAATTAATGAATGGAACATGCAATTACTGCTCATTAATAGTTCCCTTCATCAAGCACCTCAATATTCACTTCATAATAATTACTATTCTAAACTAAAATTATATCCTAGAATAAGAGGGCATCATAAGAACCGTCATCTGCATTATGTCTAGCAGATTCCAACATGGACTGGGCCAAACACTCTAAGATAAAAGTCCTGAGCCTATTGTATTAGAGTAGCTCTGATTAGTGTAACAATCATCTCGTTAACTAGCAGCCAACCACTGGCTAGCTAGCCTTGGATAGTGGCCCAGGCAGGCAGCTGAAAAGAGATTCAGCTGTGGGGTGTGTCTAGAACAAACACAGTAAGCCGAGGAAGTTGTCAAGCAAGCTTCCACAAAATCCACCCAGAAAAGGCTGGGCCTCCTGTTGTGCTGACCTAATGCTACTTTGGTCTCTTCCTAGCCTTGTGAGTTAACTTGGATAAAATGTGGGCAGGGGGGCTGCCTTAAAGCCAGTCCACTAGAATAAAAGACTGATGACTCCATATTGACTTGATGATTGATCCAAGTCCTATTTCCTTAATATGATCCTCTCTTAGGCTTTATTAGTAGAGCAAAAGATGTACTGTTGTCATACAGTATTAATTCTTATAGTAAAGTATAGAGACAACACATATGAACCATATCCAGAAGTAGTAAAGACCGTCCCAAATCCTTTGGGCTTTGGGCCCAGTCAGTCTTACTACTTCTGCAGACAACATAGTACTCTGGACCACAGGTTTTGTCAAAGTCACAGGTTCTCTGTACTTTCCTAATGTTAGAAGTCTTAGGATATCATCTGGAAGATGGTGAAATACCACAGTTTGCAGTTTTTCTGACAGCCAATCTGGAGGTTGAGCCATTTATTGAAAGGTATAATATGGGATCTGAACCTGGTTGGTGAAATGCAAGGTGGTCAAACCTAATGGCACAGATTGAAATCAGAAAGGCAAGCAATACAGCCTAGTTGAAAGAAAAATATCCAAAAAAATCAATCATTCAATCTGCCACATTAAAATTTATTCATGATTGAAGCCCCAGATCCCAAGCACAAATAATCTGGCTAGCTTTAGATAAAACTATCAAACAAATAAGAGCACTAGCATCAGAAAAGCAGGATCTTAACATACAAGCTGGTATTCTCTTGAATCTGACTTGATTTAAAGGCAATATGAAATTATTAACCCATATAAAAATTCAGGATCCTCACCCCCAACAATGAAGTTTCAGATCAGAAAGAATCCAATCCAAAAAATTTAATGGCTGGTCATCTATAAAAAAGAAGTTAAAGGGTCAAGTTTGTATCCACCCCAATTCCTTTGGGAATTGCTGGTATTCTAAAAAACCCAGTTCCATGTTAGGGAAACTCATATCAGGGGTATACAGTCCACCAAATCAAGCATGCTTAGCAATATAATGATTAACTATACATCCCTCATCTCAAGACTAGTTTCATTTAGCCTTTATCATGTCTTTATTAACCAATAAAAATAGCAATTCTCCCCAGGCTCAATGTTAACTGTGTAGGGGTCAACTAGATCTACCACATATTACCCCCTGGCAATCACAACTATCAGTCAATTGATCCCATATAAAAAGACACCCAGTAGTATGTTCTCTTGCCTGCTACATCCAACATGGCCTTGTTTTCCCAGCATGCCCAGGCATTTGGTATCTGGAAACCTGCTCTGGAACTTGCACCCAGAAGCAGCCTATCAAGTTGGGCTGTCAAATATGGAAGCAAAATACCATAGGGTGTATCAACTGGAATAGGCCATCTCTAATCATAAGGATGTTCCGGCTGTAGCCAATTCACCTGCAAGGCGTAGAAAAAAGCCCACCACCCCAAGTTTGCCCAGGAACTTTACAAAAGATTGAGAGCACCTAAATCCCTTGGGAAAGTTGCGGCCTGTTTCAACCATGATCACACCCAGGAGAGCATGACTTCCTTCTTTATGTCAGCAGGACAGGATTTGCCCCACAGCTTTAAACTGAGTGATATGGAGTGTGATCAAAACTTGTCCCCTGAACATGGTTTCTCCACTCAGCCCTAATCAGGATCTTCACTGATAATCAGGCCATCAACTCCTAGATTATGGTGCTATGGTTACCAGACAAACGGTATGGAATCTGCTATTGACTTTGCCTTACCTTAGCCAAACAAATAGTGAACAAGATAGCCAAACCCTTTATAAACTGATGGCCCGCCAAGCCACCAACAAAAGAAGCTTCTGATAGGTCGCAGCCAAGCCCAAACATCTTGGAAGCTTTTGATGAAACGGATTTGGGCCAACAGATGCAAGGCCAAACAGGAGCACTTTAGGCCATCATGTCAGGGATTCAGTCTGGGGCAGCTGGCCTGTTGTTTTCAGGGGTAACTTGGGCCAGTGTTATAGCGGGCAGGGCCCACCACAAGAGAGGAGCTAACTTAAAAAGGTTGGAAATGGACTTCCCCACCCAAGACCACGGGCCAGCAGCTGGTATGATGATGTCAATCACCCCTGTGAGAGTGATGTACAAAATTCTGAAGAGCTTGCCAGTATAATCAGTTGGGAGGTTGGGCAAGGAGGCAGGCATAGGTTTGGGTGTCATGGGCGGTTCCATATGGATGCTGTAAGCAGGAAGATAGTTGAATTTTCCTCTAAACAATTTTTCTGTTGAGAATATATCCACAGGCCTTGACAATTGTATCTAACAGAAGATTGTATGCGGGCCAAAGGATCAAGTTTGAGGATCTTTTCTGGGGTTTAGTCCTTGTATTTGGGCTTCAGGGGGTAATCAGTGAAATGAACAGGCCTGAAGGGTGCACCAGGAGGATAAAAACGGCACACAGAGGGGCAGGAGGGCCAGAGGGTCTCAAACTGAATTGATAGATGGCAAATAAGAAATGAGGCAGTAGCTGTATAAGCCAAAATAACATAACCTTTATTCAAAAATAACAATAAGTTTGGAGCGCGGTATCCTTTGGTCTATATAGCACCTCACCTCCAAACTTAATATTTTACATGGGGGTTCATCAGGGTATTGGGAAAGGCAGGCTCAGGGGAACTGGGTGCTTGGGTCCAAAGGCAGCAAAATGGCACTTGGCCTGTAAGTTTTTTCATTGGTCAAGAATCTCAATTTGGTTACCTGATTATCTTGCTTTAGATTTGTGGTCATAGGGTCAGGCTGCAGGCCTGTGCCTCTTTCCAGGAACAGCTCTTGATTGGCCACTGGTGTAGACTTCAAATTCATGAAGCTAATAGTTGCCACTTCAGTACCTCCATTAGGCGTTGTGATTAGTCTTCCATTTGGTGCAATAATTTCCTTGGTTTGGCTTGTTTCACTGAATGGGCCATCATTTTTGGCATCATCTTGCGGGGGGTTGATTCCCAAAAAATGTGGGCAGGCAGTCCTGCGGTTCACAGGCCTGGCGGCCCGGGGGATCCAGGGTCTGGGATTGATTCCGCTGCCGGGCCCAAGTTTCCAGAGAGGAAGAATTGTCAATCCTGACCCATCAATTAAGATCACCCCCTGATTATCCAGAGCTATTCTTTAATACCCTAGCAACCAGCTGGGTTAGCAGTAAAACAGGTTTGATAACCAGGCACTAAGAAGGTGATGGAATTCCCAAGAATAGCAAGGATTGGGATCAATCTGCACTGATAGCCTGCCGGTGCAACTGTCAAGCCTGCTGTAGAAGGTTGCTAGACATTCTTTTTGTTCATGTGCTATAAATAGACCAGTCAATGGTGACACCGCTGCTGGCATGTCAATGATCATGCATAGCAATAAAGTAGATAGTACCCAGTGCAGGAAGCTGTGATCTTGAATCCCATACCATTACATAGATGTCTGACTCTGGAGGTAGATCCTGGCAGTCTGGGGATGGAAAGATTGGCTGAGCAAGAGTTAGAAGCGCCATATGAATTATCCTGGAAGAGGGCGTGGGCTGTATAAAGGCCCTTCCATTAGACTAATGGAAGGCAGAAAAATAAGATATACCTACTGTGGAAAATTTTCACATTAGAAGATTAGCTGGGGTTGAAGACCGTTGTCAGTTCTCAAAGGTCCTAGTAGGCTGCTGCCTAGAGAAGTTGCTGCTTGCATATTGCCTCATTTGGACATTGCCAGATGTTGCCTTGCCAAGGATCAACCAGACACCATAGGTAATGCTTGTTGGCATGCAAGAATTCCTATCCAAAGGATGGCTAGGATCTAATAAATACCCTATAAAGTAATGATAATCCAACCACCAGTTTCATCAGCAGAACAGAAAGTCCTGACCTGAACTATGAACAATCAAGTTCTTGAGAGGCTCAAGTTGGTGAAAACCATCATCCCAAGTTTCTTTTGTGACATAGTCCAGGTTTGTTTAAGCAAGATTAAAAAAGCTAAAGACTGTTAAACAGTTGATTTCTGCATAGAGGTTCTAACCCAGCACCCCAAAGAAAAAAGTATCATGTAATTTGCTTCATAGATAAGAATTAGAGTGCTACATGAATAAGGCACTTTAGCATGCAGTCACTTAAGAAATTCCGGCCATAAATGGGCTGCTTTAGAAGCATTTCAGGGGGAAAGTAATTGTAGACTGGATAATGTTCTTTATCAAAAGGATGTTATATAGTTACTGTGAATCAGGATAGTAGGAACATGATTAAGGAGATCACTTGGTTGGATGAGTAGGAGGCGGCTTGATCCTGGTAATGAGTCAAGCGCTGAATTGAACTGTCCCCCCTACAGGGACTGCCATTTGATCATGTTTCTGGATTTGGAAGCTTGATTTGACTTCCAAATTTGGCTTTGGGTCACTGGGAAGCCAGATTATGGATTAAAAACTTGTTTAGTCAGAACCTAACAGGAGTTGACCATGTTGTTTTTATACCCCTGGCTGGGGTTGGATTTCTCTGTTAGAAAGTCTGCTGGAAGGTTATTGGGAGCACAGGCGCCTTATTGTACTAGCTGCTGTTTGGTTGCAGGGAGGAAAGTTGCTTGTGGCTTCTGTTGGGCTGTGATGGTCCACATGGAAACAGTTTTGTAGGCAAGAGTTGATTTGGCTTTAAATAAAGACACAATGCTGATAATTGATGATGTGCTTTGGTTTTAAGACAGGTATAGGTCTAGTAGGGAGCATTGGCTACTAGGGAAGGTAAGGCCTGCCTAGTAGATAACAAGGTACTACTAGAGGCAAGTGATGAACCAGCCCACTAGGGAATTTTGGCTACTAGGGGCTGGTTAGATGTTCTCACCCAACAGGGAATAATGGCTGCAAGGGGTGGGGAGTGAATTACCCTGGTGGGTAACACAGGCTATCAGGGCTGATTAAGGATGTGACCCTGGCGGGTGAAGTAGGCTTCCAGGGAAGGAATGAGCTAAGATAGCTCCTTGTGCCCTTGTGCGCTTACAGGAGGTCTTTGAGCAAGCACCTTATTAAACAGACTGGTAGGATGTTCTTGTCTGTGTTTACTTAGGGGGATTTGGGGGGGGGGGTCCTAAAGCTACCATTGGGATCATGGATATGCTCAGGGGTATTACCAGGGTGGTTGCTTGGGAAAGCAGCTGCAGAACTTGGTATGATCAGGCCTCTGTGAAGTAAAATTGATTACTTTACAACTGAAATCTCAGACTTAATCACCTGAGTTAGTAAAGAAAACTGAATAGACATGATGATTATCTGTGGTTGAATGTACCAAGTGGAAGACACCAATAAAGGCCCAATCAAACACCAGTAGCCTTTTAGACTTATTGCCTGAGTATGAGGTATTCTTAACAGGGACTGACAATGGAACCATATGGTTCATAGTAGGATCAACAGTGAAGAATAGTAAGAGGGACCTTATGATCACAGCAAAGACTAGTTGAGGGACTGGAGTATCATTTGTGGATTAGAGCCAAGAAGGAACATTGTGAGGATTATAACCTAGGTGGTTCATGGTGAGGAATAGTGGATAGACTGAAAAGGACTGAAAAGGAATAATTGCTGACTGAAAATTAATGTTTGATGATTGGAAAGGGCTGATTTCTAGACTAGAAAGGACTGTTGAGGAATAAGGAAGGACCAGAAGATCATGGTCAAAGACTAGCTGAAGGACCAGAAGATGATGAAGGAATATCTTAAGGACAATAAGATTATAGTGCAGTACTAGCTGAGGAACTGTAAAATGGCTCAGAAGGACTAACTGGAATGAATATAGGAGCTAGGATGCTTGTTTTGGGCTTTTATAAGAGAAAAATGTCACAAAGAAGCAGTTAAAGAATTACTTTATGCTACTTAAAGATATGATACAAGAATGGAATTAATTATCATATAAATAAAAAAGATAAAAGAAGAAATTATTATCAGAAACTAAACTGTAAACTATTAATAGCTGACTGAGTGGAAAGGGGCAAGACAGAGGCCAGAAACAGGACAGGAAAACTTTTTGGACAAAGGCTTAAGTTTTGTTGAGATGGTTAGGAAAGGCAAGAAGCAAGCAACAGACGGTTTTGTATAGTTAAAATATTGAGGAAAACACGGAGAAACTTGGAGAAACGTTGAAGAAATTAGGGTTCAAAAATCCCCAAAGTAAGACATAGTTGTAAGCGCTCAAGTTTGCCTGGAGAAACATGATGAGAATCACAGTAAAATTGTTCAAAATTCAAAGCAGGTGTTTATCCGGAGCAAGACAGCTCTAGGTTTGCACAAGGATCAAGAGCAAGTCATTTGGATAAACGTTTTGGCAAAACTGTTCAATCTGGGAGTTTGATTAGCTGCAAGCCAAAGCCTATTTGATCACTGTTTTAAGGGCTTTAACTGAAGGGGTTAAGCCTAAAAAATGAGGAAAATCAGCAGAAAAGCAGGGCTTTAATTGCCTGAAGTAAGAAAAAAGATTTAATTTTTTTATAGAGCAGGAAAAACTAGATAGTTTAAGCCAGGAAAATCAGAAGCTCCAAGAGAAAAAAGACTGAATTAAGGAGCTATAAAAGGGAGATCAATCTGAGACTTTTCAGGGACTGAATCAAGTGGAATAACAAGGCCACTAAAGCTATACAGAGATCTGGAGATTAAGATAAAGGTGCAGAAGCCCAAGATTAAGGAGCTGGGGCCTAAGATAAAGGAGCCAAATGTGAGCAAGGAGCAGGAGTTCAGGACTAAGGGGCAGGAGTCCAAAACTTTGGAACAGGAGTCCAAGACTAAGGTGTATGAGTATAAGCCAAGTACAATGAGTCCAAAAGATTGTTGGAGAAATCCAAGTATTGGCACATATATATTGTTTAACAGACCCTCAGGCAATATAGAAGAAGATTTCTAAGAAGATCTTCCTTCTGAAAACAAATAAAATCCTATTTTGACCCCCCGCCAAATTTCCAGTAGTGAGGTTAAACCCTATGAGTGAGTTACCAAATATCTTTTACCCTAGCCAAGGGGATGAATATATCTACTGCCAAAGCTGTGAAAGGTCACCACTAGTAAGTCTTCCCAGAAGTAGTGAGAGAGATTGACTAGACACCTTATAATGATATAAGGGAGGGAAGTTTATTGGAAATTAGTTTACTAGGTTGCTGAAAGATTGGTATAGTCCCACAGAGGCAACTGTGGTAAGGTTGACTCCCTTAAACTTGACTCCCTGGTACTTGACACTTTGTTGAGTGCCAGGGAGTCAAGTGCTGCATGTGTGAATCTATTAGTATTTTTGGCTTAACCAATTTTAAGCTAATTTTTACTAGTAATTTAGGGGTTTAAACCAAAAACCAAGGTTGAATTTACTCAAACTCAACTCTGTTTAATAAATTGGTTAGCTAAAATACCAATTTAAGGGGTAATTTATAAGTAAATTTACTAATAGAAATGAAAAAACCTGTGTTCAACACTCTAAACCCAAAAGTGACCAGTTTGTCACTTTTTAAGCCAAATTTTAATTTTATTAATAAAATACATATGCGTTTATATAAAATTTGTTATTTACTATTATATTTTTATTATTAGTGTCTATAGTCATTGATTAGGCTCCCAAGCACCACTATACTGGATTTAGTGGCATAGACATTAATCAAATACCCCACTTGTTTTACATTATGTCATTCCTGGGGTTTTGGATTAAGTGGTGCCACATAAATTAAGCCCAATTTATTAAGAGATTTCATATTAATTTATAATAAACTGAAACTTGACGCTTTCTTTGTTTGACTCTATCCACTTGACACCTGATTGGTTTTGGATTTAACTAATCAAAGGCTTGGAATTAAGGCTGAATTAATATGTGACACACTATGAGCACCACTTGACACTCACCCACTTGACACTTTAACTTGGGGATTAGTACAGAGAGCTTCTTAATGTTTTAACCAACACTATGGTAAATAATTCACTCCCAGCTCCTCACAGCATGCCCTAATCACTAATAAACACATTCCCATTCATTTACTTTTTTAACTTATGTTGTATTTTTTTATTTTTGAGCATACAAAACTGCCTTGCTTTTGGGTTAACTTTCAAACCCGGTTTAAATTTAAGCAAGTTTTATATGTAAAAAACATAGTAAATTTGATGTTTCTGCTTGACTCCAGCATACTTGACTTTGAGAATTCAGCTTTTTCTGGCTGATTGACAGTGCCAAACTTGACACTTTACTATTTTTTGAATTTTCAACTCTCAATAAAAAAATTCCACATAATAATTTTTTTGCTATTATAACCTACTACTTTTTCTGCTGCTCTCCATATAATTTTCATATATTTTTTATTTTCAATTAAACTTTTACATTGATTTAACACTAAGATGTTATGCTGAACCTAACATCTTTGATGCTTTATCATAAATTCACTTATTTTCTATGTTTTAACCTTTATATCTACACTTTGAGTTTCTATTTTGCTTCTATTTACTTTTTTATGTTTTTTAATAAATAAAACTTTATTTGCATCCTTTTCATTTAACTTTTGCTTTGTTTTACCTCTGTGTTTTATATCCTTCATACTTCTATTATTTACAATGCTAAACTTTTCTTTAGACAAAATCAAACAAGAACAGCCAACAGCCTAAGTGCCAAGCCTCCAAAGGCTCCAAAGAAACTCCCTCCACTCCCAAGCGTGCCAAGAAGCCTGCAAAGGCAAAGTCTCCAACGCCATCTCCTCCCACTCCATCTCCTCCCCCCTTCCACCCTCATCTTCTACACCCCCTTCACCTTCCCCCCAAAAATCCTCCCCCAATAAATCTGATGGCAATCTTACCAACCACTCATTTTATCACTCAGAGGCCAACTCTGAGCCCACCAAGGAGCGCCATACCAAGAAGTCAAAGGCTGCCAAGGAGCCCACCTCTTCTTCTGGTAAGAAAAAGGAGGCATCCAATCAGGCCTCAAAGAACTCTTCCCCTTCCCCTCCCAATGACTCTTCCCCTCCTTCTTCATCTGACCCCCAATATGAGCCAGAGGATTACTCCAAGAAGTTTAAAGCTTCTGGTCATGTGGCTTGGGATCCACTGGCCATCCACAACATTTTCAACATGGACAGAGAGTTTAAAGTTCCCAAGCGCTTCCCCTGGTACTTTTTGATCATGTCCGTAAAGGGCGGCTGGTTACGTTGCCAACAATCATATCTTTAATTGAAACAACCAAAAGCAGCAGACCAAAAGCAAGCACTTTGTCTGCAAGGATAAGACTTGTGGGTCCCAGTTGAACACCAAGAGCTGGGAGCAAGTAACTTTGGAGAAGAGGGAGCACACTTGTGAGCCCCCCAATCATCTAATCACTTGGATGTTAAAGTGGTACCTTGTGAAAGTAATACCCACATCCTCTTAACTTTGCACATCAGATCTGGCCATCAAGGCTCTCCAACATCTCAAACCCAACAATCTCAAGTTGGTACCAACACAGGAGCAGTTGGTCAAATTCATCAGCAATAAGTGTATTGCTGCCAATCCCCCCCCCCCCAAGGCTTCTGACGTCCTCTCTGAGCTCACGCTCACTCATGAGCTTAAGCAGCTTCCGAGTGGGGAGCGCTTCCTGCTTCATGATGATGGGCCTGCAGCCAAGGACCATATAATCTGCTACTCAACTCAGCAGAACCTGATGGAGTTGCAAAGGGCGTCAACCTGTCTAGTTGATGGTACCTTTGCCACTTTCCCCGGATGTTCAAGCAGCTCTGGATGGTCCATGCCCAGATTGACATCTGGGTGATTCCACTCGTGTTCTTTCTTCTTCCTGGGGCCACTGAGGCCATCTATACCCACACGTTCTCCATCCTCCGCCAAGCAATTGCCCTCCTTCCTCCCGCCAATGATGATGAATCCAAGAAGACTCCCCCCCACACCCACGCCAACCCACCTGCCTCTTATAAGGACCAGGCCACCCTGGACTTGGAGGAAAAGGCAAGGCTAAGAGCTCTTGGGCTTTGCATGTGCATTATGGACTTTGAACCTGCTCAGTTTAATGCATTCAAGCAGCTGTTTAGCAGGGAGTTGCAGGGATGCCGCTTCCACTTCTGCCAAGCAGTTGTTTGTAACATGAAGGCCCACACCAAGCTTAGTAAGTTGAGCCAGAGGTATACTTTGGACACCTGCAGATTTGTGCTGGCACAATTCAGTGCCTTTGCTTTTTTAAAGCCAGAGCACACTGCGCAGGGGTTTGAGGTGCTCTCAAAGGATCCCTACATAGTGAAGCACCTGGAGTTCAAGCCTTTCCTCAAGTACTTCAAGCCCCAGTAGATTGGGAAGTTTGTCACGCAGAGGCAAGGCAAGGCAAGGCCTGTGCCAAGGCCAGCTGGAATGTGTACTGGGCGGCAGTGAATGGTGAGCTCAAGACCACCTCAGCGCTAGAGGCTTACCACAAACAACTCAAGGCCAACTTTGGGCTCCACCCAAAATTAAATAAGTTTTTCTCCCTCCTGCAGCACTAGCAAGAGAAAAAAATCTCCAAGCTCCAGGATCTCTCCAACCGCGTCCCCCCCACCAAGCCAACAACCCGCTGTACCCTCTTCACCAAGGCCATCCAGGGTGCGGCCAAGCACAAATACAAGGCCTCTGAGCTTAAGCAGCAGCTTGAGCTTATTTCCACTGCCTTCCTGGAAGGGGCCAAAATGAAACAGGGAAATAATGATGAGGAATAAACTTGCTTGCTTGCTCAGTTATATGATTTTTACTTTTAACTTTTAACTTTTTAACTTTAATTTTTACTTATTAGCTCTGATTATTTAGTTTTTAGTTTTTAGCTTTAAGTTTTTTAAACTATTTAGATAGCAGTGAATGTTCTATGTATGCATGGTAAGCTTTAGATGAATATTTATAGTTGAAAGTGAGTGAAATATCTTAATTTTTGTTAATTTCCAAATAAAACATATGATATTCACAGTTGTGCCTATATAAACTATATCAAATAAACATTAATATTTCTTCATATTTTGCATAATTTTATTTTTTGTGTTTGTGTTTATTTTTTTCATTGAAATTTTAATTTTTTATGGTAATAAAAAATATTTTTATAATGGAGAGTTTAAATTACATAGTAAAATGAGAAATAATTGCTTTTTTCTCCTTATTTCTATTAATTAAGGTACTGTTTTTATTGCCTTTCTGAGCTATTTTGGAGGCACTTTAGTATACCCCAGCTGTATAGCATAAGTTTTTATATTAAAAGATTTCAGTACATCAAGATCTGTTAATTAAAGAAGTGTCAATTTCCAGTTGTTGATCAGGGCAAAAGCTGAATTCTCACTTTACTATAGTGTCAACTAACAGGGAGTTGAGTTTAAGGAGGCAATTACCAGGGAGTCAAACTTATCACAGCTGCCCCACAGAGAGACTAGCACCAGCTAAAGTACAAATGCATGATGGGGATGCCCTCCTAGAGATAGGGAAAGTATTAGAAGAGTTTTCAGTAACACAGGCCAATTATAAGAGACTTCTTAAAGGCCACTTACCACTACTAGGGAATGAAAACTCCTTCCTGTTGGTCCCTGACTATGACACAGGACACACTATGGGGACTGATAAATAGGAATCCCACATGGGCCTTGCAGGGATGGAGTCAATGTGGTGTAAGACCTTAAACTGCTTTATCTTGCCCAAACTTTGCACTAGGTAAGTGTTTTTTACCTTATGGATAATGACAGGCCCTAATTTCTCAGGCTGTAACTTGCTTTTTTCTGTGTTTATTACCCATACTTTGTTTTCAACAACATTTCTATCTCATATGGGGAAATATATGTCTTACAACTGTTTTTCCTATCTCTTTTTCATTGTTGTTGGCACAGAGTACTTAAGGTCTAAAAAGGGTAGCATATTTCTTGGTATCTCTAAATTAGGCCCTGTAGGGCTTGAACAATGTTTGCTTGCCTTCTGTAAACTAGTTAAAACAGACTTTTTCTGGTGAAAAGTTTTTCACCAAAGTGAAACACACAAGGAGTACATATGCTAGTTCTTTATTCAAGTCCTTGGGTGCGCCAGTGGTGAGTTTAGCAAGGGCCTTTACCAGGCTGCCATTCAGGTGCTTGATACTATTGTTGGCCTGCAGGTGGTACAGTTTGATTACAGTGTGCTTTAAGCCCTGTTTGATAAAGTAGACATTGGTTGTTTATAAGTCAACTCTTTGTCTCCATTGGTAATCAATAGTTCTGGCTTTATGAACTTACTGATAATCTCTTTAACTAGAAACTGTTGTACATTGTTACTTGTGTGGGCCTTGACAGCCTGCGCCACTGGCCAGTGTGTAGCAAAGAAGATAACTGTGATGATATATTTCTTATCATTGTGCTTTCCTGGCATAGTCCCCACAATATCTAGGGCTCACAACTTGAAGAGTAGTTGGGTGGAAATGGATAGTACAGATTTAGGGGGCATTTCACTTTTGGCAAATTATTTTTACACATTGCATTGATCAAGTACTTCATCCACATTGAAGTACAGTGTGGGACACTAAGCCTTATGTTTAGGAACTCATATAGTGTTTGGTTCTTGGTGTGTCCTAAGTCTTAGTGGTATTGGAGAATGATGTCAACTTTTTGATGAGTGGAGATGTATGGGATGGTTTTTCTGTCAGTCATCTTGCAGTGAAGAGTTCCATAGACGTTGACAAATAGGTGCTTGTTCTTTACTACAGTGTCTCAGATGACGTTGTTTGTTCCTAGGAGAAACCCTTGTCCTTAGTACAAAGTACCAGGAGCAGCCAGTCTGGGTTCAAGTCATTTTGTCCTCTTGAAGCTCTCATGTACAAGCAAGGAAGAGCATCAGCTGTAACTAGTTCTGGCCTAGGTTTATATTAAATATTCATATGAATCTTTTCAAGAACATCATCCATAAGGCCTGCTTCTGGGAGAGGTTATCCTTAATTTTGAAATAGATAGGGACTTGTGGTCTGTCAAGGTGGTGAACTCTTCTTTTCTCTCTAGGTACAGCACCACTTGAATAGATAGTGCATAATGGCCAATAACTCCTTGTAATGTATTGAATAGCAGAACTCCACAATAATCAGCTTGTAGGATTCATAGGCTAATGACAAGAAATTGCTAGTGTCTGGATTGATGCAGTACACAATTCCAATGGATGCGTTGGAGGCATCTGTTTCTAATTGGTAGTCCCCGTCTCTCTTGGGATATTACAATATGGGGATAGACACCAGTTTTTTTAGGCAGCAGAAATAGAGATCTTGTTGCAAGTTCCGACAAATTTTAGATTTGGCACCTGTGATTTTAGATAAAGGTGCTTTGAGGATGCCACAGTAAGGAATGAACTGGTACAATAGGCTATCATACCTAGAAAGGTTCTAAGTTCTCTCTTGTCTTTGAGTGTCAGAATCTTGCATATGGCTTGGATTTTTTGTTTTTCAAGCTTGATGCCATCTTTAGACACCATGTTCCCCAAGAAGAGGAGTTGTTAACAATAGAACTGGCCTTTGGATGGCTTGACAAGCAGTTTATATTGTACTAAAGTTTCAAACACTGCCTCCAGTTCTTTTGATGCTGTTTAAAAGTGGGGATGTGCACAATAATCTTGTCCAAGTATACTAGTGTGTGCTTTCCAATGTATGGCGCAAAGACTTCATTTATGAACGTATAAAAGGCTGAAAGGGTGTTGGTCATTTTAAAGTTAAGCACAACACACTTGTACAAGCCATACTTGCTTTGGAATGCAGTTTTTGAAATGTCTTCCTCTTTGATGCAATTTTGATTTTATCCAGCAGTCAGTTTGATCTTAGAGAAGAATATTTTCCCCACTTAAGGCATTAAAGAGGTTTTTAATGAGTGAAAGAGGTAGAATTTTTTGATTGTGACCTTGTCTAGCGTGCAGAGTTGGGTACCAACTGGAGGGAACATCTTTCTTTCCTATAAAGAATACAGCAGCCCCAAAGGGGGATTGTGAAGGTTGGATGAGTGCTTTTTTAGAGCTTATTTAAAGTAGGCTCAAAGTGTATTGTCCTCATTTGGTGTATGTTGGTATATGGGGCATGCCTTGGGAACTGCACCCTTGAGTTGGATGGTGTGCTGTATTTGTTTCTCAAGCGGCAGTCCTGGAAGGTCTTCCTTAAAGAACTCTGGATGACAGGTTAATATTTCCCAATCCTGGGGGGTGACAGTATATTGTTGGCTCTTAAAGTGTATGACCTTGTACTGTCAGGAGTCCCAATCAATTGCCTTGAGGTTGTCCTTTTCTTCTTGGGTCTCTTTAATGCATACAACATGTGGTCCTAAAGAAGTTGTTCTAAGGTCAGAATAAATTTGGTGGTTGACACCCTCTTGTTTGATGATTAATACTGAGGTTACCCAGTCCACATGGGGGCTATTTTTTCTCAGCCAGTCCAAGCCAAGCACCACGTCAAATCTGGGGAAGTCAATGGCAGGTCCTTGAATGATAGAGTACAGGTTCTCTAGCGTGATGGAAAAAGGGGTAGTTTCTGTGTAACAGTGATGTGATTTTTATAAGATAAAGCCACACTCTTAATCTTCAAAGGATTAGTATCTGGCTTGAACTTGTTCAAAAAGAGGCTGTTAACAAGGTTACAATCTGCGCCTGAATTCAATAGCACTGAACCTGTGTAACTTTAAAAGCAGAAAGGGTAAGAGATCTTTTATTGGGATGTCTGGCTATAGTTTAGAGCACTGTATATCTGAAGGAACCTGGATCATTGGGCATTAATCCACATCCTCTGGTTATTACTTGTCATTTGATGAGGTGGAAGGTTGGCAAGGAGAGCTTGACTTGCTAATTGCTCTCCCTGGGCTTTTATCCCATCCTGATTATTTTGAGTGCTGTCAACTCTGAAATGGCTGTGGTTGGACTGGCCATTGTTCTCATTAATATGGCGTTGGAGCTCAAAGGTTTTTAATTTGTGTTGTTACTAATGTTAGGAAGAGGGTGGTTGGATTTTCCTGAGGGGTGATAGTCCTTAGGTTTTTCTCTTTTCCCAGTTTGTGTGTTCTGTAACGCATTGGACGTTGGCTCTGCTTTCTCTGCTTCAAATTATAAGCTTTAGATATTAGTTACTTGGTCCAGGCTGAAATTTCTCATGACATGCAACTTGAGAGTGTTGTAGTACATGAGGTGTGTAGCTGGATTATAAAATACCATATTCAAGGGCGCCCACAGTTGCAACTCTTTGTAGGCTCTTGTGAGTTCCTTTACTTGTCAGTCTGTGTCAAGCTCTTCACCAGACCTATGATAATAAGGGCTGTGTATTTCAT
The DNA here is from genome assembly GCA_014839935.2 of Entomophthora muscae. Classification (NCBI taxonomy): domain Eukaryota; kingdom Fungi; phylum Entomophthoromycota; class Entomophthoromycetes; order Entomophthorales; family Entomophthoraceae; genus Entomophthora; species Entomophthora muscae. The sequence goes on from QTSX02004442.1 coordinate 90,205, forward strand.
TGTAAATCTTTTTAAGAAGTCCTTTTTTAACACCTCCCACTTTTTTTATGTATGGTCTTTATGCCACTTTTTGCACCAGGTTCCTTTATTGTGGGTCAGAAAAAGAATATCTCCACAATCCAAAAACATGTTGGGCACTCCATCTGTGTCAGCTTGTTCTGGGAAGATTGAATCCATTCCATGATTATGTCATCATTAGCTTGTTCAAAAATTCCATGGCAGTGCTGTGGAGTTTATGAGCTATGTGGGAGAACTGATGCTTTTGTCAGTAGTTTGAGGTTTAGAGGAAGGGCCCTGAAAGAATCCTTGGGTTGATAGGGCATTTAAGATGGGATTAGCATTATCATGTTTGGGTATAGTATATACCATTATTGAGCAACTTGGTTATTGCTGGTATGTTAAAAGCTACAGATAGATGTTAGCCTTTCTAATGTACTCTACCTAATCCTATGCAAGAGCACTACAGACTACAATATAATGGAACTTTGAAGATAATTACGTTTGTTGAAACTGGAGTACAATCTAGCCAGCGGCTGCAATCTATCCAGGTGTAACTAAGAACTTGTTCCCATCATTTCAGGTTTCTGTATCAATATATACTGCAACAACTCTTGTTCTTGTCCTTTCAGAAAGTTATCAGGGGCTAACTTTATAATGTGTCCATCTTTACTGGCTGTGCTTATCCTGATTGGTTGTCCCTGGCATGTGTGCTACTACTGGCCTTTAAAAGACATAAATGGTACTTCAGCTAAAGCCTACCTCTTCTTGATCTAGCCTACTAGTGATTTCAATTGGCTGTATCTTTACAGGCCTCTTATGGCACTAGGAAACTATGCTGTGTTTGGTTGGCACTTAGAAATGGTCCCTGTTCAGTCCTCCTACATTAGAAAGTAGAATTCTGGTTTTTCTGTTTTCCATTTATAGGGCTTAATCAGTGATATTTTTATGGCTGGAGAGCCTTCTGCTTATTAATGCAACAGGTTGAGTTTGGGATTATACGCTGTATAATAGCAGACTCAATCCAATATCAACTTGTGGATTATTTGCCGTTTAATGCTGACCCAAACCAATAAGGAACTTGATTATAAGCTTTGTAATAGTGATCCAAACTTGTTATTTTCTAGCATTTTCAAATTACTTGTTTGATATAATCATATACACCTTTTAGACTGGGTGGGACTGAGTTGATAAAACGTCCAGCAGGATGGATTGAGACATATAAAATTCATGATTTATTGATTACACACTGTGTAATCACTTATAATCCTTTTATTGGCTAGCAATTATACAGAATATTATTGTAATATCAATTATAATAAACTAAAAATTATAAGGTGTATAACTGCTATATCATTTAAAATAAACAGGTGATTATACAGCATAAAATCACTAAACTTAATAGAATATTAATCTCTAGATAATACAGTGTGTAACTGATAAAAATCTGAGTGCAATAATTAGCCTGATCATTTGTGGTCAATCAGCCTAATCTCACAACAATTATTGTATATTGATCCTTGGTGTATAGGGAGTCTAATCTGAATGAAGCCTGGACATAATTGTTTAATATTTATTAGCCTCAGCAAGTATGGGCAACAGCAGAATTTTGAAAATGAAGGTAGGATGTAAACCCTACATGTGCTACCAATGTCAAATCAGTGCTGTTTTAGAATAGTTGTAAGGAGAAAATAATTTGAAACTAGATAATGTTATTTATTGAGATATAATGTTATATAGTTATTGCAAATAAGGATATAAGAAAAATGATTATGTAGATTACTCTGTTAGATAGGTAGGGATGGCTTGATCCTTGTAATGAGTCAAGCGCTGAATTGAGATGTCTACCATACAGGGATTGTCATTTGGTCATGTTACTGGGTTTAAAAATTTGATTTGTCTTCCAAATTTGGCTTTGGGTCACTAGAAACCAGATTTCAGATCACAAACCTGTTGGGTCAGAACCTTACCAGGGGTTGACCCTGTTGTTTTGACATTCCCTAAATACATCATTTCAAAATACACTGTTTAGTAAGATGGCATTTAGAGCACATCAATAATAAAAGTTTTTCCAGTAAATATGAGCCTTTAACTTACTAGATGGGAAAGAAAGGGGGTTATAGATTTTTGGCTTCACACAACATTCAACACAAATCAGCACCATCCTAGTAGCATTATCCTTTAGTATTACAGCTAATAAAAACCACTTTTTATAACTAGGTGTATCCCTTATATTAGATTGTTCCTCAAAAGCAGGGGGGTCTACATTTTTTTAAATTTAATCTTATATAAAAATGGTTTATACTATTGCAAAAGTATCACTTCAAAATTCACTAGGCTTCTTAGCATTCAGTAGCAGGAGCACCCATAAATGCAGGACTAATAAATTACCTGTTTTTATTATGGCGTCACATATTCCATCTAGTGCACCCCATATTGAAGGCAAGTGTTGCATTTAAACAGTATCAATATTGAGGCTTTGTCAAAATGTGAACAGCTGGCCTAAATTCAACACCTAGACTAAAGCTTGCAAACCAATCTTAAAGCAAGGTAATCTCTCTATTTCAATATATAGGTTGAACTGAAAAACAATAATAAAAATCCTATGCTGAAATGAATTAATAGCAGGCTTGATTTTACTATAAAAATATAATTGTGGTTAAATTCAAGCTGTAATATGTTTGATTATGGCAAATTCAACAGTAGAACTCTAAACATAACACAAGTTAGAAGTTATCAAAATTTCCTATTAAAACAATGCTGAATTAATAATATATTCACTTAGAATGAGACATTTATATTTCCATCTTTTTTCCTGGTCATTTGAAATTTAATGGCTCAGAACTTCAAACTCTTCTGTATACTTACCTCTGTTTTAATATAGATTTAAAAGATTGAAAAGGTTCTAGTTAACCCCTTTTTATAGGCAACAGTGGCAAAATTGACTGTAGGGATGTAAAAGTGTGAATTACAAAGGTGAGAATCTAAAGGTGGCCAAGTCAACAATATTAAAATTTCAAAATTAAATTAAAACAACTCAACCAAAATTAAATTTTATTATGGCCATATAATATACCTTTTATTCATTATCTTAACTAAAAAGGCCAAGAAAAAGTAGTTACTTTATTATAAAAAGCCATTTTAAAAATTTAAAAAGTGTCAACTTGGCCACTTTTAGATTCTCACTTTTTAATTCTCACTTTTACATCCCTACAGTTGATTTTGCCACTGTTGCCTTTTTATATAAGCAATAATATTTGTCAAAACTAGGTTTTCTATGCTGTCATTAAATGGGTACAACATTCCATCATGAATACAGCACATCAAAAAATACTATCTCAAAATTATTAGTAAATATACTATTTCAATTTACAGCATTGCAACTATGAAAAAAAGGTTTCAAAATTTAATTTTTAGAACACTGAAAAGCATAAAAAACAACAAAAAATAATGTAAAAACTATTCTAGGCTTATAAAAGCCTCAAAATTTCAAATCTGTAATAAAAAGGGTTGATTAGAAGCAACAAGGTTGTATAAAGCCCAAAAATCAACATACACCCAAAAACAGACATTTTCATCTATGCTATCTGTCAGAAATTCATCCACTGGAAAACATACACCCAATGTGGTGTATGATTAATGATGGATTTAGACCATTAACTAAGTTTCTAAGGCAAAAGAAACTATTCTCATATGAAAGATCTCCCCAAGAAACATTATTTTCTCAAGAGTGGGTTAAATTGGCCCTGGAAGAAGTAGGCACCCAGGTAGCTTAAAAGGAAGGCCAATGTCAAAGTATGGAAGACAGTAGAAACTACAGACTTGGGGTGCACTTGATAAGATTTAGGTTTCTTACAGATAGGAGGGGTTTCCCAAATTGGAGATGCAGTGCAACATTGACCTGGTATTACATGGTGCCAGTTTCTTTTGGTATTGGGAAAATTGGAGGCTAGAGTCTGCTCTAATCCCCAAAAAAACGCTGACCAGGGTGGTCTGCAACAGTAGGAGCCAAAACAATCATTTATACCCAAGTGGTTTCCCTGAAGAAGACTTGGGTAATCTCATGGTTCTTTGAATAAAGAGGCAAAGCTGGAACAAATATAAATTTGATTTATTGTGAAAAGACTTTATTGACTGAATAACTAAATAATAGATATATCAGGCCCTATATATCAGTTTATTCTACAACAATATATGTATATGATATGGGGGTTGAGGAAGTTTGGAGTGACTTTGGGGGGAATTTTAAGGGGTAAGCTGGGCAGGAGTGTATATTTATCTTTAGGAATCTTAATTAGTATTTCAGGTGTTATATAATCCCTCAACTGATTCTCAAAAAAACTATTTTGATTCACCCAGCTGTTTTGAGTTATTAAAAGCTTGGGGGATCTCTGGGTTGTTATCATAATTACCAGAAACAACGGGTTGACTTAAAATTTCATCAAGACAAGAAAAAACAGGGCTAACTTCTCAAGGACACTTGGCTAGACAATAGGGTATTTAAAATTTATTTTTAGTTGAAATCGGTTGATCTGATTGGCTAGAAGCCTTTAAACTAAGTAAGAAACAATTTGAACATTTATTCACAATATCAAAATCTTTTAGATGACCGTCAGTGTTTTGAGAATCCCTGGGTTTGATTCCTGTAGTTAGCTTCTTAACATCAATGTAACTTATAATATTGATATAACACAGGTAATTTCAGACAGTTTCTACTATCTAACACATTAATTTTAGGCTTCATAACTATATCCTCCAAACAATCATGATTAGCAACATATACATTGTTATAATCTATAATTCCATGAGTATTGGCAGAAACTATCATTATGGGTTTTCTTGCATTATCTATGATATATATCTTGAAAGATGTATATTATAGTGCCAAATACTAAATAAAAGTAAAAAATTAGTAAATTATTAGAAAGAAGAGAAAATAATAAGATATATTTTTGTGATGAAGTCTCATACATTAGTTGATAGTGCTAATAGGATGACCTGAAGATACTCAAAATTTCTATCCTTGGGATATTATGCAAGAATCACATTTCCAATTTCAGTATATTTCTTCACTGCCTTGGTCTTCTTGGGGAGGTTATCCTTACTTTTGATGCCAGTCTTAAAGAGGCAGGCAGAGATGGCCTGTTGGTTCTTGAGATGTACTATGATCTTGTAAAATCTGGGCTTCTTAACCTGGACCCTTAAAGCAAATAGACTATACCACCCTACAAGGTATAAGGTGGTCTTGATTAACCTGTCTTTGAACTTCTTGAAGCAGTTCCAGGTGATTGAGCAATGCCTTTTTGGATACAGTGTTTTCCTTGAAAGACACCACCCACCAAGTTTTAAAATACTCAACAAAGGGTGAAAAGGCTGCCTGGTTGGCAATAATATAGGGATGTCAGAGGAGGGCGTTGTAGAAGACATTAGTTTCTTCTTTTTGAATAGGCCAAGGGCAGTAAAGCAATTAAAAATGCCCTTGAATTATTTTTTGACTTCAGAGTTGATCAGCCCATAGAGATCTGTGCACTCTTGGAGGTGGCAACAGAGTGTTTTCAAAATGGAAATAGCATTCCTGTGGAAAGCTCTTGAAGACTTAAATGAAGGCATTAGCCTGAGCCTGTTTGAAGTCAACTAACAGATTAGAATGGTAGGGTAAGCTTTCTGGCTGTTTTTTTAGGGCAGATGTGCCTTTTTCTTGTGAGGTTGTCTGCTTTTTGTGCCATCTGGTCTCCTTGAGCTCCTCTTCAACAGTAGGGAGGATCTCAAATAACTTTTTGTTGGCAATTTTAAGAGGACAGACATATTTGTCCTGATTCTTGTTGGGAAGGAATTAGAAAAACAAGGGAAGGACTAGATTTACAACCTTTCCATTGATTCTCCAAAGCTGGATTAAGAGCTTTAGGCAGGTTATGAAGGTTTCATTTGCAAGCCAGGTCTTGCATTTGAGAAGGTTGCATAAATCTTGGGAGGTAGCAAAAACAGATTATACACTCATTTGTGTTTGGGCCATCATCATGAAGAAGGAATTGCTCCTCACAACAAGTTATCTTTTTCTCCTTTGTTAAGATCAATTGATTAATGAAGGAGCACTGAAGCCTTCAGTGCTTAGAGCATACCTCTGATCAATGAGGTATCTCTGTAGTTTAGAGGTGTCACCAACAGAATAAAATTGTGAGTCACTAAAGTTGAGGAGGGCATTGTTCATCAGCTCAGTGGAGATTTTTCCTCTTGTGGTGGGGATAACCTGACAAAGAAACCAGTGGATAAATTGATGCAGAGGATTAAAAAGGCTCATCACAGTTGTGGCCTAAAGTTAATGACTTAAATCTTGTAAACTCATGTTTGGTTAGCATTACTGGTCAGCCAAGGTTATCATATTTAAAGTAATGTTGACAGGTGGCTTTTTTCTTTTCATTAAAGCTAAAGCTGTATCTCTTGTACAAAAAAGATGGCTCCTCTCTCCTTGGACTTAAGTGGGTAGCTAACAGAAAAGGTAGCAGGCACAGCAAAGGCGCCATTTCTGTTGCAAATATTATGGATATTTTTAACATCCCATAGCTAAATTTTGTCATCAATAGGAGCACCAGTCTCAGGTTATTGCTCCTGCTCCTTCTTAGGCTCTGAGGCGGGGTCAGAGTGACAGTTAAAGCTAAAAAGCTTCTCCTGGGGGTCATATGAGGAGTAGAAAAAGGGAGAGTGAGGAGGGGTAGGACTGTTTTTCTTTGGCTCTGGTTGTCACTGTAAGTTTCATAATACCAGATATTATTTGGCTGAGTAGGAAAGTGCAGAAAGCCCAAAAACCTTTAACAACCCTGATTGATTTAACGGATTTGAATCAAACAGTTGATCAAAAAATGGGCTACAGCTGCTCCAGTTTGCCGGTCAAATCTGATTCCCCCCCCGTAACCTGATGATGATAAATTGACATAATTTAAGGGTCACCAGATATGAACTTTTTAATCATCATGGCTGTCAGAAGTTGGTCACTCAAGGGTTCTTTGCAACCTGGACTAGATAATCACTTGAAAATGTGGAAGGAATAGGAGCTCAGGATCCAGGCAGTATTGCTTAGTCAATTTTTGATATATATTGATAATTTTCACTGTTTCAACTCTTAAGAGTTGAGTCCTCCCAAATTTATTCAATATAAACCACATATTCCCTGGTCTAACTTTACTTTTTAAAATGCATCCTGTAGTTGGATTGTTGCACTACATTCCCTACAATTTAATCCTTAGCTGGATTATTACGGGAAGATGGGGGCCTGCCATTGGTACTTTATTGTTGTTGCTGCCAAATGTTAATTCAATGCCTGTCAATCTTGGAGCTGCTCCTACTCCTGTCAAAGCTGAAACTCATGTGCTATCACAATGTCCTGAATTTTATACTGAAGACACTCTGATTCTCTTGCAGGCCATTTATCTAGGGCTTTTCTGGTTGGGGTTAATTATTTTACTTAACCCTAGTATCTCATTTGGAAATTCACAAAATGGTATTTGAAGCTGCGTTGGTGGTTAATCATTAGCTCTATGTGGATTTGATGGCAATTCCCCACCACATGGAGACAGCTTCTTATTATCCCATGATTTCCGTCACACTGGTGAGGATGTGAGTGTCTTTAGGGGAGCATTAGCATTAGCAAGCTGCTTTTCAGAGGTACTTTTGGCTTTTTTAGCCTTGGAAGGATTTGCTTTTGGAGTTGGAGGCCTTGGGTGCAGCTTTGGTGGTAGGCTTTGGAGGCATCTAAAATGAAATTAGTGTCAGAATATGATCAATATGGGAGCTGTTTTTAAAGGAAAAATGAGATTTTTAAATATAAAATCAGGAAAAATTTTGATAAAATTGTAGAAAAAGCTTTGGAATATATTCTTTTAACTTTAAAGTTTTTTTGTAAAAATAATTTTTATTAGCAGCACAAGTAGACAAAACTTTGAGTTTTGACTGAAAAATTGAAGTCAAAATGTCATATCTGAGGTGCCATAATTGAGATGCTGTAGCTCAAAAACATAATGAATTCACAATTTTTATTTTAAATTAAGAAATTCACAGAAGAGCTACTTCATCCAGGCCAAAGAGAAAAACTTGAAAAACTTTAGAACTAGCTTATACAACAGGTGTTAAAGAGTACCATGTTGTTTAAAGGAGACCAAAAATACATATTTGTAAAGTTTAATAAATTTTCTTAAATTTTTTACTAAGTGGTTTTTAACATAAAATAGTACTTTTATAAAGTGGAAAGCAATAAATGCAATAAAGGAATTCATATAATTTGATATAACTGGGGGAAAGGCCAATTCTTTTGGTCTTGTAGATTCAAAGACAGAGGTATTGGTCTTCCTGAAAATGGTGGCTCCATAGTAGAAACCAGAGGCAAAATACAAGATTTACAATAAATTTCAAAGAAGCCAAAAATCAAAGATTTGAGATAATACTTGTGTCTTTATTTTAATAAATTGAAGAGTTTAAATACATTTAGAATACAGCCAAATATTAGAATTTAGAGGGTTTAGAGGAATGAATTCAGATCAAGTGAATAATTGAAAAAGATGAATTTCAAACCAGAGGTTTAACCTGAACTTCAGTTTCTTTGCCAGTTACACCACATTTTCTCCTTCCTCATTGAAACAATGGAATACTTTAATTCAATTTCAATTGATGGCATAATTGAGCTGATGTCCATCCTGATCTGCAAGGTAATAATTCCCTGAATTGGCTTGATCAATCACACAATAGGGGCCAGACCACTTTGAGAGGAATTCCTTTGAGAGGGATTGAGCTAATAAACTTTAAAACCAGAACTTCAGAGCCAACAGGTATTTTTGTGGTCTCAGGCGTGGCACATGCTTTACAGCACATAGCTTCTGCAGCTTCCAGCACTGTCTTTGAAGCTAAGCTTTGAATTTCTGTCATAGAGAAATTTTATGAGCTTAAATTATTAGAATCTAAACTGCAAATTAGAACACCATAAAGAAGATCATAGGGTTTAAACTAGGTTGTGTTTCAAAATCTTGAACAATAGTTCCAAAGAGCAGCAGGTGAATTCACACCCTAATGTGTTGTGTTGTCCGTAGCGATTTGTTCCAAGCTCTTGACCAATGTCTGGTTGAATCTTTCCATGAGTCCATTGCACTGGGGATTATAAACAGTGGTTATTTTGTGTTGTGTGTTGACTACTTTGCAAAATTCTTCTACTAACTTATTTCCGAAGTGATTTCCCTGGTTGCTAAGGAGTACAGCAGGCAGACTGTATACTGTGAAAATGTCTTCATACAGGAATTTTGTGGTTTTTTATGCATCATGTGTCTCCACTGCCTTGGCAACAGGCCATTGGATGAAATACTCTGTGGCCACAATCAGGTACTTCTTCCCACTAAACCTTTTGGATACAGGTCCCACATAGTTGATACCCCACATTTTGAAGAGTCCACTGACAGTGATGGGATTAATTGGTTTTTATACCAGATGTTTTTTGATGAACATCTGGCAAGGATTACATTCTTTGAGGTAAGTCTTCACTTTCTCAAAGTAGTTGGGCAACCGGTACTTCTCACATAAGTGTTCTGCTGTGGACAGGATACCATAGTGTCCTGCTCCATCATGGATTTTGCGGAGAGTTAAGCTACATTCCTCTATCTTAGGCACTTTAACCAGTTGTTCTCTTGTGCTTTGATAGATTCCTTCCCCTATGATCACATAGTGGCAATTATCTCTGAGAACTGCAATGTCAGCGTCCATTTCTCCTGTGGTAAGTAAGCAATATATGGTAAATTGTTTAGTTTCATAGCTCTCTGCTAACTGTTCTACTAGGTACATCTCTTTTTCCCCTTGGTGTGATAGCCCATTGACAACCACTTTTTTCTTCCCAGGTATGTGCTTTATATCCATGAGATATTTGGACATTTCCATGACCCCAGCGTACACGTCTGCTATTCTCCTGCTGCTTGCTAAGGATGAAGAACAATGTCAGGTTGTCCATGTACAAGGTAATGCAGTTTCCCAGGATATAGTATCTGAATTTTCTCAAGGCTTGGACTACAGCTACACATCCTTATTGTAGATGTTCTATTTGGACTCTGGACCACTGAATCTCTTGCTGGTATATTCCACTGGACGGAACACACCTTCACGCTCCTAGGCCAGGACTCCTCCTATGGCTTCTTTGGACGCATCAGTGAAGATGGAAAACTTCTCATTGAAGTTTGGGTGAATGAGTACAGGCTCCATAGTAAGATGCTCCTTAAAGGCCTGGAAGTCTTTGTCTTGTTCTGAGGACCAGGTAAAGTCTACATCTTTCTGTATTAATTTAAACAAGGGTTTTACAATGTCACTGTAGTTGGGTATAAAGTGAGATTAATATCCTGAAGTACCCAAGAAGGATTAGACACATGCAATACTTGTAGGTGTAGGCCAATTTCTGATTGCTGATGTTTTTCAGGATCTGGGTGTACTCCTTCTGCGTCCACAACATGCCCCAAGACATGCAACTTTGTTTTGCAGAGCAGAAGCTTAGACTCATTGACAGAGAGTCTAGCCTTGCCAATACAGCAGAAAAATTTGGTAATAAATTGTAAGTGTTCTTCAAAATTTTTACTAAACACAGTAATATCAACAAGATACACTTTAACCATCTTGTATAAGAGATCCTGGAACGCAAAGTTCATTGTACGTTAAAACATGCATGATGCACTGATAAGTCCAAATGGCATAAATCTGTATTGATGCTGACCTTGTTTTGTCACAAAGGCTATCTTCTCTATACTTATGGCGTCTATCTCTAACTGGTGGTAGCCAGAGAAAAAATCAATGTTTGTAAAGTACTTAGAGTCAGCATAGGAGGCTAAGATCCCATTGATCAATGGTAAGAGATAGTTATCAGACTTTGTGACAGAGTTCAGAGGTATGTAGTTTACACACATTCCTAGCTTCCCATTCTTTTTAGGTACAATCATCACAGTCAAATCCCAAGGAGGCATAGAAGGCTCAATGATCCCCTTTGACAAGAGGCAGTTGATTTCCTCCTCTACATACTCCTCATACTTCTTTGCAAGACAGTAAGGGGCGCGGTGGACTGGACAATAATTTTTGTATCAATGACATGTCTTTCTAGATTGGTGGGTGACAAGGAGTTGACTTCATCATGTAACAGGTCCTGGTACTGCTTCATAAAGGTGTGTAGCTTCTTCTTTTTTTGATGTTACTCCTTTGTTCTGCTCAATATATTTCAGAGCAGTCAGGAAGAATTCCCCTTCATTGTGTAATCTAGTGTAGCAGACATCAATGGGGAACAGAGTTTTCTCATGTTGAATGAACTGCTCATGGTTCCAGAAGGACACTGAGATTCCAAACTTGCTGAGAGCATGGCAAACAATCAGGAGGTTGTAACAAGTAAGTTGAAAGATAACTACAGATACTAACTTTTGGACACCACATATTTCAACCGTAAGGTCCTTCACAAACCCTAGGCACTCCTTGGTCTTGCCATTAGAAAAAGCAAAATTTTCTATTAAATAACTATACTTGTGCACGCCTAAAGATCTTAGGAAGGCCTCCAAGATGATGTTAGAAGTTGAACCCCATCAAGAATGATGGCTGTAGGGTGTCTTTCTACTTCACCATTGATTCTGGGCGCTTCTTCACTGACCATGTCATGGTTTGTTCCTCATCCATGTCCAGAAGGGCTTTTTTGGTACACATTGAATTTTCCTTAATAAAGCCAAGTTAGTATCAAAAAATTGGTCCATATTGAATTTATCAGGTGTATTGCGCACTCAGGTAGTACCAAGGTATTGTATCATTTGATCTCTAACACTTGGTGCAATCTCATCTAGGTTGTACAAGGAAATTGGTATATGGGTGTTTTTGAGGGTTTTAAGACGTTAAACATAGGTGGTTTAACTACAGGTAATAGAGAAGCAGGTTTAGGTTGAACTTCTTGGTCTGTTGAGACTTCTGGCTTGAAGTCTTGAGAGCAGAAAACTTTTGTACCTAAATGGTAGGTGCCTCATTGTAAGTATCATCTTCTTCATCCATTGGTACCCCATAAGGTTTAGCTTCAGGGGCCTGTTGTGGCACATTATGCTGATCCTGTTGTTGTGGCTGATCACCAGCTGCAGGATTTTTATGATTAGCTGGTTCAGGTTTGAGAGGTTTTGATCCTTTGGTTTTCCCAGGAGTGCTTTATGGATGCACTGTTTAGCTTAAGCCGTGCTTCTGAGCCACATTGGACCTCACTACAGCTAAGCTCCCCAAAGGTAAGTATCATCTTTGGCTGAAGATACACTAGCGTCATTATTAAGTTTATAGGACTTGGTCTTGGGTGGCTTGGCCTCACTGGTGGATGCCTTGGCTTCAGGTTCCAGGAAGGTTGGGCAGTAGATAAAGAGATATCCCTCTTCTCCACAATGGTTGCAATTCTGTTTGCAATAAGAGGTAAAGTGAATGTAATGTTTTCAATTATGACAATAGTGGTTCAACTTAAAATGGTCTTCACTTTTAAGGTACATATGTAGACTAGAGATTGTGTCTGACAGCTTCTTCATGGTATCACTTGTGTCAGCAGCAGGCAGAGGCATCATTGCCTTTCTTTTGGATTTGGCTTTAACAGCAGGTTCAGGGGCTACTGGGGAGTGGAACAGCTGACCACAGGTCTTGAATCTACCAAGGTGACAGATAAGGATGTAGACCTGCTTCTACATTGCTTGGGGCATGAGTCTTGATGTACTGATAGTATTCTCATGTAAGTGCTTCACACAAACAATCTAACCCTTGCGTTTCTAGGAACAAGAGCCTGGTGTGCTTGCCTTCAAGTGTGTTTTGGCTACCATAGACCAAATATTGGTATTGGCTCAAGGCAGCACTGATTTCTTTAATAAAATCATCTGTTCCTTGAAAGTTTGCTTGTTTGATTGACTTATATTTGAGGAGAGTTACTTTCACTCCTCCACCAAATCTCTCATAGGCAAGAGGTTTCCAGTCAGACCAGTTCAGGTTATAGTTTAGAGATGAATGTCACAGAGCAGCACAACCTGACAGGAAATAATGGATTCCTTCAAGGCATTCTCTTCACAAATGTGGTTCTTCTTGAAGAAAAGGTTGAAGCAAAGGAACCAGGCTTGAGGGTCAGAGCCATCAAAAAAGGGTATGTTCTGAGCATTAATAGCCTTCAGCAAGGCCAGAGAATCCACAGTAGCGGCAGGGTCTCTAACAGAATGATTGGAAGACATTGTTTGTCTTCTCTGGAAGGATCACCAAGTAAGATATAACAGGGGAAAGGCAGGTTCTTATGGTCTTGTAGGCTTAAAGACAGAGGTATTGGTCTTCCTGACAATGATGGCTCCAAACTAGAAGCCAGATAAAAATCCAAGATTTACAATAAGCTTCAAAGAAGCCAAAATCAAATATTTGAGATAATACTTGTGTCTTTATTTGAATAAATTGAAGAGTTTAAATAAGTTTAGAATACATGCAAATATTGGAATTTAGAGGGTTGAGAGGGATGGATTCAGATTGAGTGGAAACTAGAAAAAGATAAATTTCAAACCAGATGTTCAAACTGAACTTCAGTTATTTTCTGGTTATACCACAATAGTGTAGAGTGATTCCATATTTAATTTCCCCTTATTTTCTCCTTTTCATTACACTTATAAAATTGATTGGGTGATATAAAACCTAGTCAAATTTGAATTAAAGTAAATCAAAAGGGTGTAATCAACACTGTTCATATTAAAATCACAAATAAAAAAGTATTTAAGAGACCCCCTTCACTGTAACCTGTATAGATAAGTTATATTTTACATATAGCAAAAGTGGCTTTTTTCCAGTAATGATAACCACTAGTAGGACTACTTTAGTGGAGTTATTTAAGGTTTTTCCTATTATAAGTGTCTTGGAGTAATAATATAGGAACATCATCTGATATTATACAACATGATTTGATTTGGTGGAGGAATAGTATTATTTTAGTTTGTGATAAATGGTATAGACCAAGATATCATAAATTTGAGATGGTGTAAATAAGCCCTTACATTAAGTGATTTAATATGTTTATAAATTATGAAAAATAAGATTTAATTATTCTGACTCAAAGTGACAGAATCAAGATGGCGTAAATTTGAGATGCCACATTATAAAGGTATATGTAAATTTTAACTATTTTATTGTTTATTTTATTTTTTTGTGATTCAAAAACACTAACATAAAAAACGCCATCCCAAATTTAATTTGAGATGGGTTTTTTGAGATGCTGTTTTTGAGATGGTGTGTTGCACCCTAGCTATTACTTTACAGTAAGTCATTGAGGTGTATTTCTTCTTTGGTTGCTTCAACCCTTCCCTGTGTTGTTACAGTTTATTTGGTGAGATATTCTACATGGTTATGGTGTTTTTACCAGTGGGGTCTTTGGTCATAGGTTTGAGCTCCTCTGCTCTAGACCAGTGTATTAGGAGATTGTTTCCCAGTAGCTGGATCTTTGGCAAGAACACTTAATTTTAGTTTATGGGCCCAAATTATTTTTCTTATTTGGTGTTTATTGGTGTTTATTATAAAGTGAAAATAAGCATAAAAATAATATAAAGTGTACATTTCTTGTTGTTTTAATGTAAAATATCAAATAGATGTGTTGGAAGTATACTATTTCAGCATTGTGTATACCAAAAGTCATTAGTAAGTTATTTTTAATGATGAAAATAGTGAAGTGTCAAACCCATCAATGACAAAATTCATATAGGTAGCTACAGTAATTTAGTATTAAATGTGCTGCTTTAATTTGCTTAAATCCACCTCTTTGAATTATCAAAAAAATTGAAACTTTTTTGATTTTCAGCATTTTGTTTACTTTAAATTAAATTATAATCTATAGTAAATTGGGCTCAAATAATAAGATCCTCATTGCCACAAATTCATATTGATATTGAAGTCAATTTAAGTGCAGTAGATAAGTTTATAACATGAATATTTTGATAGGCTACTTTATGTGCTAAAGCTTTTTCTAGATATTACTCTAATAAAAATCATATTTTTATAAGGTTTTTATAGTAATGTTTATATTTAAGAATTTAAATTTTATTATAAAAATTAGATTGTGCTTAAAAATTTTCAAAATTGATACTTTTACACTGTGTATCTAACTTGATGAAAAAGTAATTTTTTAGTAAATGTAAAGAAAAATGAATTAAATCAAATCTTTTTTATTAAGCTTGTTATTAAATACTGCCAAATTATCAAAAGAATTTAGTTGTATTTCGGGGTTGAACCTCTGAAAGCTAAGGAAAATGAATTAGCTCAATCAACTAATAAGTTGCTTAGTAGAATTTATTTTCTGGTTTGAAGTGACCACTGTCTATTTGGGCATTGTTGCCATTTAAATCACTACTAAAACCATAACATTATTTTCCAATGACTTATCACTATGGTATAAGAAATCTCATTACCCTGATTACAGATCATCTTATTTCTAATCACTTTCCTGTTTCTATTATTGACTGTTGTATTTTTAAGCCCAATATCAAGATATAACAAGTTTAATTTTAAAATAATAGATTGATTTGATATATATTAATAATAGAAACAGCCAAAAAATTCACTCATAGCCATAATAGTTTAAATATGATAAAACTTTGTGTACAAGTACATACATTTTTTATCTTTACATAACATCAACCCAGAAACCCAAATTTGTTTTTTTTAAAAAACAACTTTTTTACAGCAGAAGTCAACTTAAGACTTTGAAGTGAGCCAAGAAAGTTACAGTAATTGTATAATTCCTTCTAGAGTTTCATTTTAGGTCTAGTTACAGTTTTCATAGAAGAATTTGTATTGATCTGAATTCTTAAATCAGCACACTTGGTTTACAACTACAGTTGAGAGCTTTACAATACAGGTTATCATCTTAGGTCATATTTAAATGTTAAAGGTATGTATAAATAATTTACACAGTCAATTTATGGTGCCTGTAGGATTGAAAATTCTTTTACTCTTGAAACCTGGGCCCAAGGTTGGGATTTGAACCCTAACCCTGAATCCCTGCAGGCTGCTGGCCTTATGGACTGAGGGGCCGCCTGCCTGAGTTTTCCTGAGGTCAAGCCCCTACAAGCTGAAGCCAATAACAATGGTCTGAATGTTAAAACAAGCTAAACCAAAGAAATCAGCGCTCCAAATGGAGAAGTAATCAAGGCGCCTAATGGAGGCAATGAAACTTCAACCATTAGCTTCATGAGCTTGAAGTCTACACTGGTGGCCAATCAAGAGCCATCCCCAGAAGGAGGCATGGGCCTGTTGCCAGGCCCCATGACAACAAATCTAGAGCAAGATAATCAAGTAGCCAATTTGAGATCTCTGACCAATGAAAGAAATCCCAGCCCAGGTGCCATTTTGCAGCCTTTGGGCCCAAGCACCCAGCTCCCCTGGCCCTGCCTTTCCCAATGCCCTGATGAACCCCCATAGAAAATGTTAAGTTTGGAGGTGGGGTAATATATAGACCAAAGGACCCTGCACACAAAACTTATTGCCATTTTTGAATAAAGGATATGCTATTTTGGCTTAAACAGCTACTGCCTTATTTTGTATTTGCCATCTATCAAATCAGTACAAGATCTCCTGGCCCTCCTGCCCGCAGATTCCCGTCCTGCAGGTGTTCCCTTTGGCCCTGTCCACTTCACAGAGTACCCTCTGAAAACTGAATATAAGGACTACACCCCAGAGAAAAAACTTAAACTAGATCCTTTGGCCCACATACAATCCACAGTTAGATACAACTGTTAAGGCCCTGGATATTCTCACCACCCAAATCATTTAGAGGCAAAGTTAACTACCTGCCTGACTGCCTGCCTACAAGCTCTGCAAAGAACCACCTGTGACCCCCAAGCCTATGCCTGCCTCCTTGCCCAATCTCCCAACTGACCACACTGTCAAGCTGTTTGGGATTGTGTACATCACCCTCACAGGGGTGATTGACACTATAATCCTGGCAGCCAGCCCAAGCTCATGGATGGGGAAGTCCTTCTCCTATCTTTTAATTTAGTTCCTCTCGTGTGGCGGGATTTACCCGCAAAAACCCTGGCATGAATGATCCCTACAACCAACTGGCCTCCGCCTAAGACTGGATCCCTGAAAGTACCCCTAATATTGAGAGGTGGCCATTTGGTGCCCTGGATCAAAGCCAAGGCCAACTGGGTTGGGATGAAATTCTTTAAGTGACTGAGTTCTAATCTCAGCTCATTTTACCATGTCTGTGGCACTGCAAACTCCTCCAGACCTGTTTCATGGACAGGTTTTTGTTTAATTTTAGCCTTTTTTAAAAAATAGAGAATTGAATTTTAAGTTAGTTTTCAATCCACACTTAGCTAGTTGTTTCTGTTGAACTTCAGGCTTAAAAATAGAGTTTTTTTGCGCTTTTAATGCTATTTCAATATTACCTTCAAATTTTAATACCTGAGACTGTTACAGAGGTAACATATTCAAAACCCTAAACAGGATTCAACCCCGCTCTCAGCCACCAGGCAGGGATATCAGGTAGTAGGAGCTTGCCTGCACTTGGATTTACTTTGAAAAGCAAATTTCAAGGTGCAAGAACCAAACCTGTCCTGGCAGGAGCTGCAGGGTCTGTCATGGGCTCCAAAAGCTATGCCCAAATCTTGGTGAGTTTAGATGGGCCTAGGCAGGCTAAATTTAGCTGTTCAGAACTCTCAGTTCAAGCCCACCCTCCATTTAATAATTTGGGGTTCCCAATTGGGAACTCCTTTTTCAATCAAGTTATTTTACCTCAGAAAAGCCTGTCAAGCCAGTCCAAAAATAATTGAATTAAAAAACCCATGACACCTACAGCCAACCCTGCCAGAACCAATGACCAGTCAAGCAAAGATAGGCTACCAGAAAGCCAAGCAGCTTTTCCTGAATACCCTAAAAATGATGATGAAACAGTCAACCAACAAGCAGAATTTGATATGAAAAACCTAGCTACCCAGATAGCACTGAAAAATGCCCAGAGGCACCTTTATGTCAATTATATAAGCCAGAAGCCCAGAAAGATTCTGTATTGTCATTCTTAACAAATAAAGTTGTTATTAATCTTTGATTCCCCAAACTGATTCCATACATTTTTTAGATACTCTTCCATCTGCCATCACCCAAACACCAGTAATCACCCTCAGGGATTGATTGCCAAGAACCAGCTGACAAACCAGAAGCGTTTGAATACTAATGCCCACTGAAGCTCTGTTTGGCCCTGTAAATTTCACAGAGTACCTACCAACCCAACCAAAAACCCTGGACTTTGGAAGACCTGCAGTGGTTCAACTACCCATGCGCTCCCAAAGATTCCTATAAATTATCTGTGACAACAAAGGAATTATGATATACTATTTGATATTCAATGGGAAATACAAAAATTCTTCTGCCTACCTGGTCCTCATGGAACCATCCTTGACACCCAAATCATCTGTCTCAGCCCCCTAATTCTGATGCCACTGGATAGGGTATTTAATTCCTGGGAGTGCTATAGCTGGTACTCACAGGTTTATTGATTCTGCCTTGCTGGTAACTGGACCCTGGGACATGGATGAGAAGGCCCTATAATACCTGGTAAAGTTAGGTCCCATCATCTGGTAGATCATGCCTGTACCTTCATCTTCCCCTCCTTCACCTGAAGTGGTGTTTTGGTACTCCTGGTATCCTGACAGTGACAACTTGGTTGGTTTTGATTTCAAATTCAACAGCTGCTTTTTTTCTCTAAATGGATCAAATTGATGTCCAATCATTTCAGATTGTGCTACCTATGCTATTCTGGTTTGGTTCAATTTCAGACCAGTTGGCCCCATCAGCCACACTGTCTATTTATTGAATAATCTACATTCTTGTTCTAATTTTAAATAGAATATTTACCCTAAATAAAGACAAGTTTATCATCATTTGAGTTAGCTTTTATAATCTCTGAAGCTTTTTCCTTTCCTTTTTGAAAAAAGGAAACTCTCTTTACTTGTTATAGGAAATTAAGGCACATCCTCTTAATTTTGCCCTGAAGGCTAGCCCCAGGCTAGCTTTGGCCTCAAACATTTTATAACAAAGTTTTTCTGCACTTTCCTCTTGGATGCTTTATCCAAGAGCCAAAATTGATAAAAAACTATCTCACTACAAGGGCTGCTATCCTCTTAGTTACTCTGTTTCCCCACACATCCTCTGGTCCTTCTCTCATTGTTACAGAAGTACCCAAGTACCCTAAGATTTGAAGTCCTCCCCTTGAAGAAGATATTACCAACTCTCCCAAATTATCTATGGTAATAATGTTGTTGCCTGGGCCCTTGTACCCTCCAGTTTTCTCTCTTGATCTCAAAAAAGTTTGTGCCACCACTTGAACCTTATTTACATCAGTATGGTAGCCATGCATTCTATTTCTGGCCTCTGTCTTAGCTATGCTTATGAGGACATTTACTCCTTTTTGCTGGACTTTAGTATCCCCCTAGATTGCTGAAATCAATGAAAACTATTGGTGTGCTAGTGAACCAGTTTGCCCAGTCCACCTTAGAGCACCATTAACTAGCTTTTGGATCCAAAAACCAGCTTCTCTTTGCAGTGGCATTTGCAGTACCCAACAATCATCCAAAAAATATGGCATACCAATAGTGGACCCATAGTCTCTTTGCTTGCATATCTAATAATCAACATTATTCTCTGGCTTCTTACAGGTATTTGATCTCATGCCTGAACACCCTTTGCTTCTCTCTTACTGGATATATTAGAGGCTACTATGTGAATTGGATGATTGTCATGCTATCTCCAAGGGTAGATGAAAGCCGTTCTCTTGAGTTATTTACAGTTTTGAGACCTTGGTAGATGAACTCAACCAATTCTAGGAACACACTAATGCCCAAGTAGAGTTGGTTGGGTCTTATTTGAATGATTAAGACCATAAGTTACAGCAGCAATACAATGTGAAAAATTATGTCTTTAGTAGTATGCTGTGCCTGGTTCAAACATATGTTGATAAAAAGGGGCTTTTGTGGCTGTGGTGACACCTATGCCTCCCCCTGAGGGCCCAGCTACATATGAGGCAGAGATTATGAGGCTATGCTTAGCTCAAGGCCATTACTTGCTGTCAGTCCTCTGCTGCAAACACATCTATCTCTGAACCTACCCCTGACTATTGTATTACTACTTTAAATTCAGAGCCTGAACATAAAAATTCAGGATTTTTAAATCCTTGGTCCAAATTTTGAATCACTTTTTCAGGATAGCCTTTTTTAATTAAATTTATATTCTTTGTATTTTTATTTGAATTTTTAAAAATGCGGGAACTTATAGACACTTTGAAAAGATTTAAGTCAAACTACATATTTCTAATGGACAAAATGTATTAACTGGAATCAGAGTTGAAATGTTCAAATCCATCAGCCATTTTCATTAAGTTTACTGTTTTTTCCAAATTGCGGGATTGTCAAATCCATGAACCAAATTTCAAATCACTTCTTTCATGCCGCTAGTAGACTAAAAATTAATTGGTGGAACTTGAATCCAAATTTAATGTACAGTAAGCAAACTAGGAAACACCAACACAAATCAAGAAGCTCAACTCTGGATAAAATCAAATGATTAATTTAATCTCAACAACCATATTTAGACATGAAATTAAGTGAAATGAAAAATTGTCAAAACTGGAAATGATGTAATATTCTGCACTCAAAATCCATAATATGGCAACCACACAACCATATAATGATATATATGCTACCCTCCTGATGATGCGAAACTTTGTTTCAAGGAAGAAAGGAGGGGGAAAGATAAACCACAGTTTACTAACTATGTATTCATGCATTGCTACTAAGGATACTTGATTACAGTTGATTATAAAAAAAAGCTAATAATAAAGTAGAATTATATATTGCAATCTATTTTTATCACATTGCCTTTTCTTTGGTGCATTGAATGTTCATTTGCTGTTGATAAGGTACCTTCATTCAATTGGATACAGTAGTTTCAAAATCTATGGCAACAAACAAAATGAACTCAGATTTAAACAAAATGAATTCAGATTTAAGCAAAATTGAAATGTTTCCAAAACTATTGTAAATCAAGATAACTTCATTTATTTTTAATTTTGTTTAAATATGGATTGTTTTCACTTGTTGCCATAGCTTTTAAAACTACTGTAGTTTCACCTCCGGTTGCCTTGACAATAGGAAATCAAGTTGCCTCCCTGATACCAGCTGTGGTTGCGGAGGTGACTTGATTTCCTATCACTAAGGCAACTGGAGGTGGAACTATCCAATTAAATGTAAGTACATTATCAACATCAAATGAACTATCAACACACCAAGTAAAAGGCAATGTGATAAAATAGATTTTAATATATAACTCTATTTAAATATTAGCGTTTTTTAAAATCTACTGTAATCAAGCATCTAAATTTTAGTCTCCCTAAAATGGAATATGATGATTTTGAGAATGTCTATGATTCAGAAAAAAATTAGCACAAATCCACTCTAGATACTTTAGCATTTTTTTATACACCCTTAAATTATATTTATTTTGAATTCATCTCATTTTTGATTTGAAATTTGGGTCTTGGATTTGACAATCACGCAATTTCAGATTTATTAAGTTTTCCATGATGTCTATGATTTGTTTGACATACAAGAAATCTCAAACCATACATAAGAATCCTGCATTTCTGAATCATGTATCTCTCATTTTTTGCTATATTTTGTCTTTATTTATTTGAGTTATCTGCTCAAGAGATTCAAAAATTTCCAATTTAAATAAATCAAAAAATTCAAATTAAATGGTTGATTTAATTAAATATTTTAATTTTCACTCAGCTGAGTTGCCCTCAAAAGTGATTTGAAATTTGGACCAAGGATTTGACAATCTCACATTTTTACATTCAGTTTATGAATTTACAGTATCTTGACTGATCAAATGTCTAAGTTAAGAGCTGAGATTGCTTACTTGCATCAATGGCTCTCCAACCAGTAAATCTCTTCTTCTGAATCTGAAGAGAAAGGCGAGGGTGAAGATGATAAGGTACAGGACTATGAAGATCACAGTTGCACCCAGGCTTAGAAGAAAAGCCTTACATAAACTGGGTTCTTGCCTTGGATAACTTGGCTGCAGTAACAAACAATGTTGAATATAGAAAAGATGCCTGAGAGAGAGGATCAAAATCTTACCTCCTAACTGAAACTATGAACAAGAAAATTCCCTCTTGGTGTCCCAGGCTACAACTATGATTACCAGGGTCAATGGAAAAAATGCAAATGTTGGCTATTCAACAAATACAAGTTGATAAGATTAGAACTCCAGCAACTACTTTCAGAGACATTGGAGGTCTGATTAGTTCATCTCTAGACACTTTGGAGGGAATTCTTTGCCTCCTATGGGCCAGATAGTCTGCTGCTAAGTCTGATTTTGAAGGAACTCCCTACCTTAATATTCAAAATGCAGCAATAATAGCTGGTTTACTTCCTTTTTGGTTGATCTAACCATAAGCATATAAGTAGATATTCAATCTCAAGACCTCTACCATTGCAGCTTTTATGACCATTTGTGAGACTGTTATGAGAAGAGCCACTGATAATCTTAAAAAGAAATTTCTACTTACCAGTATACATTCTACTTTTGAGGAAATTTTTGTCTCTTAGCTCCAGTTTATTGTTGCTTGGGATGATATAAAGCAACTCTTAATTGAAGAGTTTGGAGGTGACCTTAGTTTGGAGGTTAAAAAGGATGTGTTTATTCATATAGCCATCAACTTAAGAAATCTTGGCTGAGTTTTCTGACTGCTTTTACATTTAGGGTCAACAACTCATCACCAGTTGTAAGTTAACTCCTAAAGAAGCCTAAACCATCTTTTCTAATACCCTAAAGTGAAATAACTCCTGTTATTACACTTCAATATGCACAAGGTGTTTCTCACCTTCATGAAGAGCATCAAGACTCATATTCAAGACATGCACCTAATGCATATGAGACTGTAGTTTGAAAAAGTAAGGACAATAATGCTGGCACTACTTCCTGCACTCCCTTCATAACAACTTTGGGGCCCAATGGATAACCTAAAGTCAGGGATGTCACAATTGTGCCTAGATATGTCATTTCTCTTGGTCCTGAAAACCACGTGCGGAGGGATGTCACCCCAAGGAACAGTTGAGAAAAGAGAGGCCATTTTAGAGGGAGAAACACTCTCTGCTGACCAGCCTCCCCTTTCTCCTCCTGATACTTCCTCTGAAAATGAGCTGCCTCCTTCATTTGGACCCACTATTCTACATCTCTTTCATGATATCTCAAGTGATTCTGAACCCAAGTAACCTGATTATAAAAAATCAGATGGTTATGGTTACTCTGTATTGGCTGTTACTGAAACTTTGTCAGTCCCTATAAACTTTTCTTGGGGAAGACCACAACAACTGTTTGTCTACCCTCAGATGAAGCCAAGACTATGTTATCTTACCCTTACCTATCTCAATCCCACTGTCCTCCTGTATTGATTGACTAATTAAAAGAAGTAGCTGAACTAGCTGAGGCCCTCTTTAAGAATTTTACTGTATTTCTACCTTTTCAAACTGTGTACAAAGAAATTCATGCCTTAAATTTCATGTTGGAAAAATAGGATAAAGAACTTGAACCAGTCTAAGATGTTCTTTCTGTCCTACCTCCATTTAGAAAGAATACCAACTATGTGGAAGTATTCATCTAGAAGGTCAAGATCAATACCCATATTGGAAACCGGCTCCCCTGATAACTTTGTGTCATCCAAGTTGATGAAAGAGTCAAAATAGCTCCTGACATCAACTATATAAAGACCTATAGGACTGCTAGTATGGCTCAGACTTGGGCTACTGACGCCTACTCCAATTAAAAAATGCATTTTGGGAAACCCCTCAATGCATCTCCTGCTTTTTTGTTGGAAAATGAAAGCTATGACCTTCTGATGGGAGCTCAGTTCCTAAAATAATACAATGGGATTGCCAAACTTTGAGAAAGATACTTATCTATCTTAAGGTATTAAGTACCTTTAATTTTTTAAGAGCCTCCCCATATTTTTTACAAGAGTCTTAAGATGTTTGTCTAAGAATACCCAACTAGCGTTTTCTTGCTGAAGTACAGGACTCATTCCTCTAATATGAGCCCTCCTACATCCTTATGTTCTGCTAAAGTAGGTGTTCCATTGCTTGCTTCTGCAGCCATTACTATTCCTCCTGGATCTCAAGTGATCATTGACTCCCAGATATCATATGAGCTACCTTAAAAATTGTTCTTAGAGTTATACTCTTATGAGTCCCTAGATTGAAAGGAATCTTTTTTGTGCCCTAAAATTCTGGATTGAATTCATAAGGAGCCTGTGCAATTACTGTTGGTCAAACTGGCTTCTTCCCTCATGCATGTATCCTGGAGTCAAGTGGTAGGACATGGACGCATATTAGGTGAAGAACAGGTGGCCTCCTTCTATATTTTTGGATATTTGGTGACTTCAAATTACCTGAACAAGATCCCCAAGTGCTCTCCCTGTTCACTACTGCTGACTCCCCTCATCTGTCTCCTATTCAACAGAAGGATGTGTTTTATCTTCTAGACCAGTTTAAGTATATCTTTGCTTCTGGTCCTACTAACTATGGATTGGCCATGGGTATCATCCACAAGATTAGTACTGGAGATGCTCCCCTTTCTGTCTCAAACCCCACTGCTGCAGTCAAGTTGAAAACACTCAAGTATATAAAGAGTTAAAGCAACTCTTAGTTGCTGGGCTGTTGGCTTCATCCCAAAGCCCATGGGCCTATTCCTTGTTTATTCTCAAAAAATAGAGATCATAAGATTATAGTGGACTAATGTTGCCTTAACTCCCTAACTAAAAAGGACTCATATCCCTTGCCTTAAATAGACAGTTTTTTTAGACAACTAGGAGGTTCCAAGTAATTCTCTGCCATGAACCTAGCCTATGAGTGTTGGCAGGTAGACTTATCACCTGAGGACCACAATAAGGCTATCATCATTACTTCTTATGGTCTGTTTAAACCCACTTAAATGCCCCAAGGCCTTTGCAATATGCCTGCCACCTTCTAACAAAAAATAAACTTTGTGTTCTAAGACCTGAAGCTCTCCTGTGTAATTGTATTTAGATGATATCACAGTATTTATATCTACCTTTATAGATACCTAAATCACCTCAAGGCAGCCTTCCTTAAGATCTACAACGCAGGCGCAAAACTAAAACCTTCTAAGTGTGCTTTATTTAAAGAAAAACTTGAGTTCCTTGGCCATGAAGTTACTCAGAAAAGGGTTGACCTATGAAAAATAAGGTTGAAGGTATCAAGCATATGATGCCTGTCAAGTTGCACTTTATTATTTTACATAATAAGAACTTGGGCAAAAGTCTTAAATATGGAAGACATGTGGTTCTGGCTTTAAGCTCTGTTTGATCTGAGTATGATTTAATAGATATATTCCTAGCAAATGAATAATTAGTGCCAAAGATTTGGTATCAAATTTGATGAGCAAAAAATGAACTTTTCTATTAGAAGAAAGTACATGCAAATTTATACCCAAAATTTCAATCCTAATAGCCTAAGTGGAGGAACCCCAAGTGGCAAGAGGTAGGTAGAGATCTGGAAGGCCCATTTATTTATGTCAATCCATTTTTAGGTAAAGAGAATGTGAGAATTGGGGGCAGATTAGTAGGAAATAAAACTGTGCTTTCAACCACAATAAAAGTTCAATATCAGCAACAACCAAAAAGCAGTCACCAAAAGTTCCTGTGAGGCCACAGAGTGGAAAGGATCAACTGAACACCAAAAGTAACAGAAACCTCCAAATGACCAAATTTATACTAGCAAATTTGAACTCTATTAGAGTAGAGAATGATAAAGCAAGGTCTTTTAAAGCTCTTGCATTCATTTAAGGGAGGGAGGGAATTGGTGTGGAAGATTAAATGTCATCAAGATAATTGACCAATGATATAAGCAAATATGAGTGCATTTCTCAAGGCGGAAAAATCTTGAAATTTTTGGTTGGACAGAATCAAAAAGGGAAACCAACTCAACAAAAAATTGAGGAACCTGCTTTACACGCAATTACCACTTCTCCCAGCCGCTCTTTCATATGATATTTAACCCTATTTCTCTCTTGGGTGGGTTAGGTGGTGCATCTTTGGAATAATTTCACAAGTATTAATTCAAGGGCTTTTTCAGTAACTTTTGGATTATTGTTAACTGCAATTTTTAGAGGTCCCCAAACATTTGCGGAAATTGAAGTAAAGGCCTAAGGGGGAGGCATAAATTTACAGAAAGATCATCAAGTCAAAAACAAAAGCCAAGGCTTTTGCATAAGTCCTTCTGCAAACCAAAATTCACTAGATCAAGTGTAACCCCTAGTGAATTTGAATTCACAACAATGCCCTCACCAAAATTCAGGAGGTCCAAGTATTCCTGAGTATGATAGGTTAGTACTCTCAGTTCATTCCTGATTTTGCTGAACTGAGTGAACCCCTGGTCTGGTTACTCCAAAGCGTCCCCTTTGAGTGGACTGATAGCCAACAACAGTTGTTTGAGGACATAAAGACCAAAATCAAAGAAACTCTCATTCTGAGCTACCCTGACTATGACAAATAATTTATTTTGTACACTGACGCCAGCAGGGTAGCTGTAGGCGCAATCTTAGCCTAACTAGATGAATATGACATTGATAGACCTGTGGCATATTCCTTGCATGTCCTCAACAAACATGAGAAGAATTATAGCATCACCAATAGGAAAGGGTTTTCTGTTCTATATGATGTGAAAGAATTTTGATACTAAATCTACAGGACCCACTTTACTGTAGTCACTGATCACTCATCCCTTAATTGGTTACAATAGCTAAAGGAACCTGAAGGTTAACTGGCTTGTTAGGCCCTGTACTTACAAGGGTACAATTTAACTGTATTACACCAACCTATGCTCAACACCAGAACACTGATGGACTGTCTAGAATGACTATACTGACCATCCACCCTGCTGACGCTAATTTCTGTACAAGTTAATAGGGTACCCTGATACTTGGGTAACCAAACCAGATAAGATCTTA
The DNA here is from genome assembly GCA_014839935.2 of Entomophthora muscae. Classification (NCBI taxonomy): domain Eukaryota; kingdom Fungi; phylum Entomophthoromycota; class Entomophthoromycetes; order Entomophthorales; family Entomophthoraceae; genus Entomophthora; species Entomophthora muscae. The sequence goes on from QTSX02004442.1 coordinate 117,250, forward strand.
CTGGATCTATAGGTCTTATTAATGGATACCGTAATTTGGTATAGACAACTCTTCAAGAAGGTCAATAATGCCTAAATTTCCTATGTTTGCCCTAGTATGAGAATATCCATTATCCTCCAGGCTCATATTGACACAGGGCAAGGAGGCATATCCAAAACTCATGACTGGTTGTGCAAGAACTTCTACTGGAAAAACATGCGCTTTTTAATCCCTGATGTCCTCTCATCCTGCCATTCTTGTCAACTCCAACAATTTTGACCTTCCCAACATCAGTTCAAGCTCATTCCTCCAAAATAAGACTTCCATACTGTTGTAAATGTGCTTTTTTAGCAGAGTTACACGGGGAAAAATAGTTAGAAGCTAGATAATAATCTTAATTGGGAGATAGTGATTATATAGTTCATGTGAATCAAGGATAGTAGGAACAAGATTGGTGATCACAAGGCTGGATGGAAGAAGGGGGTGGCTTGATCCTGGTAATGATTCAAGTGCTAAACTGAGGTATCCACCATAAAGGATCATCATCTGTTCATGTTGTTGGATTTGGTAATTTGATTTGACTTCCTAGTCTGGCTTTGTGTGACTGGATAGTCAAATTGCGGGTCACAAACCCGCTTGGTTGGATCCTTGCTGGCAGGTCAAGCCTGCGGTTTTGACACACACACACACTCCCGGCTTAAGGTTGGCCTCCTCTGGGGGCAGGTCATCAGGGAGGTTTTCAGGGGCCCAGGCGCCATACTGAACCAGTTGTTGTTTGGTGGCAGGCAGGGCGGTTTCTTGTTGTTTCTGTCTTGGTCTGCAGGGTTTTAGGCAACTTTGGTGTAGGGTCTTGTCTTGCTTACGTTTCTCAAGCCCTTGCACAAAGTAAGTGTTATTGTTGTTTACCTTAAGAATGATTGCTGGCCCTACTTTCTCAGGTTACAACTTGCTCTTGTCAACGTTCATGACCCATACTTTGTCCCCAACTTCATGTCTATTGCAGATGGGAACAAATGTCTTTTGTAGGCGCTCTTTTTTTTTGACTGTTTGCTTGCTGTTGGCCTCTATTTGAGGATCCAAGCAAGGGGGGACTTGACTTGGAATTTCCAACTTAGGTCCTGTTAATGCTTGAATGATATTTGGCTGTGTGCTGTATACCAGTTCAAACAGGCTTTTCCCGGTGGATCTGTTCACTTGGGTTTGGCACACAAGTAATGCAGTTGGTAGCTGCTTATACCAGTCTTCAGGTCTCCTGGCTGCAAGTTTGGCTAGGGCTTGCACAAGGCTACCATTAACCTGCTCTACGCGTCCATTGACCTATGGATGGTATGGTGTTGTGATGGTGTGTTTGACCCCATTCTTGGTGAGGTATACATTGGTGTCTTTGTAGGTCTTTTCTTTGCCCCCATCAGTTATCAGGAGTTCTGGCTTTCCAAACTTGCTGATTCTTTCTTTGCTAATAAATTATCGGATGTCATTGCCAGTGTGTGCCTTCACTGCTTGGGCTACTGGCCACCTTGTTGAAAAGTCAATGGCTATGATGATGTATTTTTGTTGTTGTGCTTTCCTGGCATGGGGCCCACAATGTCAAGAGCCCATACTTTGAATGATAGTTGGGTTTAAATGGGGAGTACAGACTTAGGCAGGGTTTTGCTTTTGGTAAACTTTTTGCAGACCTCGCACTGTTCTAACACTTTCTGGACATTGCGGCATAAGATTGGCCACCAGGCTTTATGCTTTAGGAACTCATATAGATTTCAGCTCTTAGTATGTCCAAGATCTCTGTGGTAGCAAAGAATGGTGTCAGCTTGCTAATGTGTGGGGATGTAGGGAATAGTTGTACCATCCCTCATTTTTCTGTGAAGGGTCCTGTATACGTCAACAAAGAGGTGTTCATTCTTGATGACCATTTCTTTGGTGATGTTGGTTGTGCCTGCAGGGAATCCTTCATCTTTTGTACTTAGAACTAAGAGAGGCCAGTCTGGGTCAAGCTCATTCTCTCCTCTTGAAGCACAGACATACAGGCAAACAGGGCGTCTGCCATGGCAAGTTTGGCCTCAGGCTAATATTGGATAAGCATGTTAAACCTCTCTAATATTTCCATCCACTGCACTTGGCGGCGTGACATATTTGCTTGCGTCTTGAAATAGATGAGTGACTTGTGATTGATTAGTGCTGTGAATTCTTTCTGCCGTTCTAGATAACAGCGCCATTTGACTAGTCAGTGTACAATGGCCAGCAGTTCCTTGTTATGAATGGGGTATCATCACTTGCCATCTGTCAGTTTGCGCAATTTGTAGGCTACAGGCAGGAAGTCACCATCACTATTCTTAATTTGTAGTACTCCCCCAATGGATGCATCTGAGGCGTTGGTTTCCATCTGGTATTCCCATCTTGTTTGGGGTATTGTAGGATGGGAGCTGTCATGAGCTTTTCTTTGAGGCTTCTAAAACAGAGGTCACATTGGGGGTCCATACAATTTTAGACTTAGCGCCTGTTATGGCAGACAAGGGGGCGGTCAAGACGCCACAGTTGTGTATGAAGCGTAGTACATAGGCCACCATTCCCAAGAAGGTGTGTAGTTCTGACTTGTCCTTGGGGGGTGGCATCTTGCAGATGGCCTGTATCTTTTGACTTTTGGGTTTGATGCCATCTTTTGAGACTATGTGTCCCAAGAAGGGTAGTTGCTCCCAGAAGAACTGGAATATGGAGGGTTTGGCCAACAGTTTGTGTTGTGCCAAGGTTGCAAAGACCTCTTCTAGGTCTTTGTGGTGTTGTTCCACCAAGGGGCTGTAGACAATAATATTGTCCAGGTACACTAGGGCATATTTGCCTATGTGTGGCGCAAGAGCTTTGTTCATGAAGGTTACAAAAGTGGACGGGGCATTGGTCATGCCAAAGTTGAGTACCACACATTTGTAGGAACCGTACTTAGTGCAGAAGGCTGTCTTGGGGATGTCTTCCTCCTTGATACAAATCTGATTGTAGCCTGCAGTTAGATCAATCTTGGAGAAGACAGTGGCTCCTCCCAAGGCGTCAAAAAGGTTGTCAATCAGTGGCAGTGGGTAACAATTCTTAATGATGACTTTGTTTAAGGCGCGGTAGTCTGTGACCAGGCGTAAGGTACCATCCTTCTTAGCCACAAAAAAATATGGTGGCCCCAAAGAGAGACTGTGAGGGGTGGATAAGTCCTTTTTCTAGGGCCTCCTTGAGATAGGCGCGTAGGGTGTTGTCCTTGTTTGGGGTCAGCCTGTAAATGGGGTGTGCCTTGGGTACATCCCCCTTGAGTTGGATAGAGTGTTGAATAGGTTTCTCAGGGGACAGTCCAGGTAACACTTCCTTAAAGATTTCTGGATGACAGGCCACAATGTTGCGGTCCTGAGGCGTGGAGGTATCCTGGTGGTCTTTGAAGTGTATGATGTTCATACTGACAGAAGTCCCAGTCAATTGCCTTCAGATTTTCCTTTTTTTCTAAGGTCTCAGTGATGTGTACAAAGACGTGGTCACATAGGAGTTGATCCACAGAGTCAGGGTAGATCTGGTGGTTGACGCCTTCACAATTGATGGTCAATAAAAAGGTTGCCCAGTCCACGTGGGGGTTGTTTTTCCGTAACCAGTCTAGTCCCAATACAATGTCAAATTTGGGGAAGTCAATGATGGGACCCTGGATGGTGATATGGAGGTTCTCAAGCATGAAAGAGAAGGGGGCAGTTTCCTTTGTCACAGCAATTTGGTTTTCATCAGCCAGGACCACATTTTTAATCCACAAAGGATTAGTGGCACACTTGAAGTTATCCACAAAGCTACTGTTGACTAAGGTTCAATCTGCGCCCAAGTCCAGAAGTGCTAATCCTGTGTAACTGCAAAAGCAGAAATGGTAAGACATCAATTTATTGGGATGTCTGGCAATGGTGTATAGTACCAGGTCTTCCAAGGGCATGTGACAGATCCAGGCTTAACCAGTCCATCCTGCCATTATCCTGCCCTTGAATCTTATTGCTGTTACCTTCCTGGGACAAAGCTTTGAGGAGCTTTGCCTCCAGGGAGGAAATTTTATTGGATAACACTTTATTGTCATCCCGCCAATGAGCCATGATTTCAACGCTTTTTTCCTCTTGTGCTCTCAACGCCTCAATTTCACAATTCACCATCTCTTTTACTTGTTGCGAGATTTCATCCCATCCTACCAACAAGTTCCAAGAATCCAAAGCATAAATTTGATTCCCTTGGGCGGGAGTCCCTTCCTTTGCAAAGTAATCAGAATACAGCTCTTCAAATGCAGCCTTTACTTCTACCAAAGATTTGGCAGGAACAGTCTTAGTGGCCTCCAGGCTGGTCCAAGCTTCTTCCAATGTACTTGAAGGAACCTCCTTTCTTGCGGCAGCAGTTTCCACACAAAGGACCCCATACTTGGCTCTTTCAAGTTTTAACAAAGAAGGTACAACAATTGAAAAATAGGTGAGGGGAAAGCGTAAAAACAGACAATGAATATATCTTATTAATGTTTAACTGTTTTTGCTTATATACCATTTGGGGTATACACAGCTGAAAACCCCTGGGTTCCTGAATCAACCAATGATTTGCGTCACGTGGTCTATGACATTTGAGTCATCCAACATAGATCTTTACCTGAAAGATCACTAACAATTCTCAACCTATGAGAATTGACCTTTAATGGGAAGAAGTCACCTGACTCCATTCAACCCAATGTACCAATTTGGCATGGAGCTTCCCCAGCTCCCAGAGCCAAAACCCTGTGGATTGCACATCCTAAACTCAGCTATCAGTGTTCCAACTGGGAACCAGCTGATCAAACCTGAATTCCTAGGCATCCTTGCCTATATTTAGTTATTTTTGCATTTAATAGTTTTTTGCCTTAAAACCCATTAAAATGCTTTGAAACTCAAACCAGGCGCCACCGCAGCGTCCAGCAATTTCACCAGGCGGCGCCCCAGCGCCTGAGAAAATTTGATAGCGGCGCCTCTAACCCAATAAATTTGCCAACTCAGCGCTTTTGACCCTAATTCCGGGGGTTTTCCCATGGTTAACCTTAACCAAACTTCTTGACAAAGTCAAGACCATTTTAATATAATTAAATCCTCATTAATTATATCCTGTATTTATTAATTAATCTTCCTGATTAATCAACCCATTTTGAGATGCCTAGTCTCCAAGATTGATTCAGCCAATCTTGCCTCAATTCTTTTAGTTAGCCTAACCTAACTAAACATCCATATTCTGTTCTTTTATTAAACATAGATATCCAGTTTCTAGGAATCTTTACCCCAAGAATTCCAAACAAACCTATCTATATGTAATAAACAGCAAAAACAGAACATTTTTATATTTTGGAGCATTTATTTGGCTAAATACTCAGCAGTGACTGTAGTACAGTTACAGGGCACTTGGATCATTGGGCATTGGTCTACGTCCTTGGGTTTGGTATTCATTGTTGGGCAAGTCAGGAGTTGCGTGGGGAGAGCTTGGCTTGCTTAGTGCTCTCCCCGGGCTTTCCCCCTCATCTTGGTTGCCTTGGGTGGTGGTGACACGGAAATGAGTGCAATTTGACTGGCCATTACTTCCATTTTCATGCCTATTTGAACCTGTGGGTTTGTGGTTGGTGTTGTTTCTGTTGCCTCCAGAAGGTGGTAAAGCAGAGCGCCTGCTTGGATGGGAATCCTTGGGCCTTTCTTGTTTCCCAGTCTGTGCCTTGTTCAGAGAGTTGGATGTTTGTTCCACTTTTTCCGCTTTGCAGTACAGGCTTTGCAGGTTGGTTACCTGGTCCAGGTTCATGTGCCTCATCATGTGCAACTTGAGAGCATTGTAGTACATGAGGTGTATAGATGGGGTGTCAAAGCCATGTTGGATGGGGCACAAAGACAGAGTTCCTTGTAGGCGCAGGTGAGTTCTTTAACAGTGCCTGTCTGGGTCAGGTTCTTTACTTGGCGTATGACCATGAGCGCTGTATCTTTAAGCACAAACCTTGCCAGGAAGTCCTGCTTAAAGGTATCCCAGTTCTTGTCAGTGTGCTCTTTGTGCCACTTGTCACATCAGGTGCCAGCGTCATGGGTCAGGCAAATGGAAATCTCTGCAATCCAGAATTGCTGTGGGCATTCCATCTGAGCCAGCTTGCTCTGGGAGGACTGGATCCATGTGGCGGCGTTGTTGTTGTTGGCCCTGGCAAAGGGTTCCAAGGAGGCGCTTTGAAGCCTTTGTGCTACATAGGCAGGCATGGTAGTTTCATCAGCTAGTTGTGGCATTGAGAAGGGAGCCTGAAAGAATCCTTGCGCAGACATGGCATTGAAGGCGGGTAGCAGGATCACCGTATTTTGGTAGAGGACAAAACTGTTGGGTATCTCGGTACCAGGGGTATACAAAGTCCAATTGGGCGGGAGGCCAGAAATGATTCTGTTGAGGATTTGTTGGCTGAAACGTGTGCGGGCAACAGGAAGAATTTTTCAAGATAAGGTAGGATGGAGAACCTACCTGTGCTACCAATGTTGTAACTGTGCTGTTTTAGCAGGGTTACACGGGGAAAAATATTTAGAAACTAGATAATAATCTTTATTGGGAGATAGTGATTATATAGTTCATGTGAATCAAGGATGGTAGGAAAAAGATTGGTGATCACACAACTGGATGGAAGAAGGGGGGTGGCTTGATCCTCATAATGAGTCAAGCGCCAAATTGAGGTATCCACCGTGAAGGATCATCATTTGTTCATGTTGGATTTGGTAATTTGAGTTGACTTCCTAGTCTGGCTTTGGGTGACTGGATAGTCAGATTGCGGGTCACAAACCCCCTTGGTTGGAGCCTTGCTGGCAGGTCGGGCCTGCGGTTTTGACAATACTGTGAGTATTGACTCAGTTGACCCTCACCCATTCTCTTGCTCTGGGTATTGCTATATTTTAATAGTGGTAGATAACTTAAGCAAATGGTTGAAGCCTGGGCTACATAGAATATTTGTTTAAAGACCACAGCTGGTTTTCTACTACAATACATCTTTTACAGACATGGATGTTCACAGACTCTGCTCTCTGAAAGTGAAACCAACTTTAATGTCAGATTAACCATGTTTTTTGTAGAAGCTATGAGCACTCATCAATATTTTTCAGTCACCTGCAATCCTTCCATAAATGGAACAGTTGCATGTGCCAATTCCTTGCTTGTCTCCATTATGAAGAAGCTCACTTTCTCTAACACTGCCAATTGGAATATGATCATCACTTTGATTTCTTTATTGTACCACCTAAGCAAGCACCAAGTGACTGGACAATTCTCCTTTGCCATGCTTTATGAATGTGAGGCTACTACCCCCTCAATCTTGGAGCCACATTGGTAGAGTTTGGTTCTGCAGTCAACCCTGAGAATTAATGTGAAAGAACTGATAGATTAGATCATTGTCATTCAGGCTTATGCTTACACATCTACCTATAAGGTCAAACCCTGGAGTTGTTTCCTTCAATTCCTTTAGAGCATCCCTCTCAAAGTTTTAGGTAGGTGACCTGGTCCTCTAACACCAGAATTGTACTAGTGGTTGTGAATACAAACTATATTGCCTCTGGATGGGTCTTGAAAGATTATCTTCAAGAAGGGCTTCAAATCAATGTCCAAATATCCCAGATTATGCTATCTGTGCTATTCTGATCTGGTACAAGTTCAGCTTAGTTGTCCCATCAGCCACACTGTCTACCTATTGAATAATGTGTGTTTTGCTCTAAAATTTCAATAGAATAGTTACACAAAAAAAGACAAGTTTATCATTATTTTATTTGGCTTTTATAATATCCTAAGCTTTTCCTTTCCTTTTTGCAAAAAGGAAACTCTCTTCACTTTTTCTAGGAAATTAAGGTATGTGCTCTTAATTTTGCCCTTAAGGCTAACCCCAGGCTAGCTTTGAGCCTCAAACCTTTTGCAACAATGGTTTTCCACTGTGTCCTCTTGAATGTTGTCCCCAAGAGCCAAAAACAAAAAATTGCCTTTTCCCTTTAAAACCAGGTTTAGTGTTTTCAATTTCAAGTTTGGAGCTCAAAAGAAGTTGTGAAAGCATTGTTGGCTCTTAAAACCAACAACTTTTTCCAAACGTTTTTTTAAATCAGGCATATTTTCTTAAACTCCTTGTTAAAGTTATGCAACTTCTAAAGGTTTTAAATTTTCCACAACCTACACTAAAAATAAAGAATTAATTAAATAGTAAGCTTTAATTTGAAATTATTTTGCTTTCTCAAACTTATGTTTTGCTTCAAAAGTTACTTCCAATTTCAATTTGAACCCTTTAAATTTTAAAAATTAGACTTTATTCAAGCTTCAAATTCACATTTTGTTTCTTCTTTGAAATTTAGTTTTTTGGTTTTATTTTATTCAAGTCATAATTATAGAAGTAGTAAGTCAGCAAACTTCAGATTTTCTTTAGGTTCTCTTAAATTTCAAAGCTAACACTTATAGACTCTTAACAAATTACTCTTATGGAAAATTCCCAAATAAAAACATACCTTTGGTTAATACAAAAAAATTATCAAATTCCCAATTATATATTTTTATCTTAGGTTATTTACAACCCTTATCTTCTCATATCACCAATCATAAATTATTGGCAATTTCTCACAGGTCTTTTTTAAACTTTTCATTTTTTACCTTTGAACTTGAATCATGTTGCCTTATACGCTCTTATATATAACCTTGTACACTTCTGGGCAAGGCCTTACAGGTTTAATATCATAATTATAGCATCTGCTCCACATATCATGAAAAACCTCTTGATTTTGTTCTCTTTGGGGGTGTACAGCTCCTGGAAGAGTATACCAAACTCATTTTCTCTTGTTGTGAGTACAATCCCCTTTGATAACCTGGTTCATTCCTCTCTAGGTGTTTAGCTTCTAGAAAACCTTCTGCATAGCTGCCTATAATTTTCCTCTTGCCTAAAATTTGGGTACAAAATTTGGGGAAATAATATGTGATTCTACTGCCTAAAAATATATGGGGGTCATGAAGGTTTTTGTTCAAGAATGTTGTGTTCTGAGGCGCAGCACAGACACACAACAGGGAATCCTAACCTTAGGATTAGATTTGTACTAAGTCTTGGTTAGATGACAGGGAAGGCAATAGCATTTACCTTGCGGCCATGGATGAATAATCTCTACTAGGCATGGCTAGAGAGAGGTGCAGAAGTACAGAAGACACAAAGACAAAAATGTGAATATAACTTAATTTTATTGGTGAATAGGGAAATGGAATATATAGTTGTTGAGAATACCACAAAACACTACCAGGACGGTAGGATCACTTGCCACAAGCATGAGTGGGGCAAGTGAGTTGCTGCAGAGTCAGGAAACCAAACAACCATATTTTCTGAAGCAGAAGCCAGTTCATTTTGAGAGTCAAAAGCAAAAGCAAGAGATTCGTCTTTGAAATGGCCCAACAAAGGCAAAATCAAAACATGGTGAATGCTGTTATTCACGACATTGCCCCCCTCTAGATTGGCCTTTGGGGGGTGATACTTGCAGAGGGACTTGGCGTGTACACGAGCAAAAGGACAACCACTGGAGAGGAGCTTTACAGTGTACTCAGATCCTTGTTTGAAAAGTCACCTCTAAAGGACTGATCCACAGGGCGTTCAATTTGTGCGCGCGCCCACCCACACAGTGTTGATAGTATAGGACATGGTCACCAACAGCAAACTCAGGCAAGGGGGAGCGCCCTGCATTGTCAGGAGAGAGCTCAAGCATCTTAGTCTTATATGCAGAAGTGTAGGCAGTGGCTTGTATATCAATGATGCAATTGACTAAGTCTTTGATGTGGTTGTCAGGGTTCATAGCCTTATCAGAGGAGAGTAGGGGAACCCCCAAGAGCAACAGAGTGGTGGCTTCACACCCATACAACATGGCAAAGGGGGAGTACCCTATAACCCAATGCTTGATCAGATAATTGGCAAAGAGTGCAGCAGGTAAGTATAGATCCCAATTGGCAGCAACAGAGTAGGTGAGTTTTCTCATGATAGAAACTAGTGTCAAGTTGGCACGCTCAACTGCCCCATTAGTGGAAGGATTATAGGGGGCAGAGAAAGACTGGTGAGTTCCTAGAGCTTCAACAACAGAGGTTACAAGTTTGGAATTGAAGTTGGTTCCGTTGTCTGATAACAGCACTTGAGGGCAGCCATGGCAGTAGAAAACATCCTGCAGTAGGAAGGCAGCAGTAGACTTAGCAGTGATGTCTTTAGTAGGGCGAGCTTCTACCCACTTGCTGAAGTGGTCAACGTCAATCAGGATAAAGCGGCATCTAGAGCGTGAGCGGGGGAGAGGGCCTAAAGCATCAATGCTGACAGTATGAAATGTGTGTTGAGGGAGAACCAATTTGAACTTGTGAGAAGCAGCTCAGGGCCTCTGGAGTTGGCAGTCATGGCAACTAGATATGACATCTGGGATCAATAGGCAAAGATTCTCCCAGAAGTAATTCTTCTGAAGCCAGTCAAAGGTCTTGGCAATGCCTCCATGGTCAGTCTCTTTATGAGCTTGCAATACCAAGGAGAGGCAAAGACTGGGGTGCACATATGGCAGGTATTGACCCCACACCCTCTTGAAGAGTTGGTTATTGAGTATGAGGGTGTCTTCAGACAATTTGGACAGGGCAAGTTGATCCTCTTCTGTCTCACTTTCCCAGGAAGAAGGGTAGACAATTAGCTTGTACAGGCGGTCTGCCTCAGCAGGATGTAGGGCAAGGTTGGGCATTTGGGACAACCCATCAGTGTTCTGATGTTGAATCCCGGGGCAATGGAGCACAGTGAAGTCATAAACTTGCAGGCAGAGAGCCCATCTGGCTAAGCGTCCTTCAGGCTCTTTAAGTTGTTGTAACCATTTGAGCAAAGAGTGGTCAGTGACAACAGTGAAATGGGTAACATACACATAGTGGCAGAATTGTTTGACTGCATGCAGCACAGCAAGGCACTCCTTCTCTGTAACACTATAATTCTTTTCATGCTTATTCAGCACATGGGAAGTATAGGCTACAGGGCGGTCCACACCTTCATTGTCAAGCTGAGCCAAGATAGCCCCAATAGCAAGGTCACTAGCATCAGTGTACAAGATGAATTCCTTATTGTAATTGGGTTACACCTAAATGGCTGCTTCTTTGAGTTTCTGCTTTAGAGTCTTGAAGGCTTGCTGTTGGCTGGTGGTCCATTCAAAAGGGACATACACAATAGTTTGACCAGGGGTTTGCTAGTATCAGCAAAATCAGGGATGAATTGTCTATAGTAACCCATCATGCCCAGAAAGACTTGTACTTCTCAGAGGTTGGTGGGCGGAAGCATTTTGTCAATGGCTTCAACCTTCTTGGTCATTGGACAAATTCCCGTTTGGGTTACTTCATGGCCCTGGAATTCAAGGCGCATTCTTTGAAGAAAGCACACTTAGAGGGCTTTAACTTGAGGCCAGCTTCTTGGATCTTTATGAACACCTCTTTAAGATGGACTAGGTGATCTGTGAAAGTTGCGCTGAAGACTGTTATATTATCTAGGTAGACTAAGACACACAACAACTTCAAGTCACACAGGATGGAGTCCATGGCCCTCTGAAAAGTTGCTGGGGCATTACAGAGCCCTTGCGGCATGCAGGTAGGTTCAAAAAATCCTTCTGATGTGATGAGTGCAGCCTTCTGACGGTCTTCAGGAGAGAGGTCAACTTGCCAGTAGCCAGACGCCAAGTCCATGGCAGAAAAAAACTTAGAACCTCCAAGGCGTCAAAGAGCGTCATCAATGCAAGGTAAGGGATAGGAATCTTTCTTGGTTAGAGAATTTAACCTTCAATAGTCCATCACAATCCGGTGTCCTCCATCCTTTTTCTTTAAGATGAGCAGAGGGGAAGCCCAGGGACTTTGAGAGGGAGATAGCAGTCCAGCATCCAGAAAGTTGTTTGAGCTCCTTAGAAGCCTGCACATCTTCCACTTGGCTGCGGCGGTATGGCTTGGCACAAAAGGGGGGGCATCTCCTGTGTAAATCTGATGAATCACACCTTTGGCTAGCCCATAATCAGTACTATCTTTAGCAAAGATGTCTGTGAATTGGTCTAGTAAATCAAGCACCTCTTTCTGTTGGACCAGGGACAATCAAGAGAAGTCTTGGGCAGTGAACAGAGATAAGACTTGAGGTTTGTCTTTGGGTAGGTTAAAGTCTTGAAACGTTCCAAAAGGGTGAAGAGACAAGACGTCAGGAGCATTTAACAACTTTCCGTAACCAACAACCTGTCCTCTGGATACTGTCATAGGAAGCGCAGTAAGGTTGGTAACTAGTAATTGAACAGGATTCTTGTGGGAAACGTCCAGAATTCCAGGACAAAGATAAGGCTTGTTACGCCCCAGCAAAGGAGGGGGGTACAGCTCTAAGAAAGTTTGTTCAGGTAGTTCATATGATATCTGGGAGTCTAGGATAGCCTGAGAGCCTGGGGGATGGTGATAGCAGACATGGCCATGAGAGGGATTCCCTCAGTTGCAGGACAAGCCATGGAAGGACACTTCATGTTGGAGGAATGGGTTTGGTATTTTAGGGTGAAAACTCCAGTGGGGTACTCCAGAGTACATGTCTCCAACTGTTTAACAGGAACTTTGATGGGCTGCTCAAAGATCAGAGGGACTCTGTACCCTAGGATAGAAAGATAACCATCCTTTAGTTTGATGATCCCATTATATTCCCAAAGGAACTGGGTACCAACCAAAGGGTCATAGCTCTCATTTTCTAGAACAACAGCTGGCGCAGCCAACAGGAGTTTACCAAATTGCATTGGTAAGGCAGAGTACGCACCAATGGCGCAAGTCATGGAGAGACCAGTGGTGCCATAGGATTGATGGTAGTTGAGATCAGGGGCCAGCTTAAGCTTCTTCATAAGTTTAGAAGAAACAACGTTGACCAGAGAACCAGTGTTCAGGACGGCTTTGATCTTGACCTTTTGGATAGATGTCTCTACTTGGGTGGTGATGCGTCCAAAGGGTGGCAGAACAGCCAAGATATCCTGTGCCTCAGCTAGCTCCTTGTCCCATTTCTCAATCATGCATCATAGTCCCAGAAACTCCTTATATACAGTTTGGAGAGGGAGTGAGACAGATACATTCTTGAAAACGGCGTCTGCAACTTCAGCGGATTCCTCTGATGATTCCACTAATACAGGGGACCGTTTTGCCTGAGTAAGATAGGGGCGGGAGACAAATGCTTTGGCTTCAGACAAGGGCTTGGTGGTAGTTGTAGTCTTCCCAGATTATAGCTTGTAGGGAACTCCAATAGTCTCAGGGACAGCAAGAACAGAATACCTGTATGCATCATGATCTTCAACATCAGATTCATCCACATCAGAATTGTCAGAAATGTCATGGAGCAGGAGGAGGATAGGAGGAGCTTCATCACCAGCAGGCTCAGAGTCGGTAGCAGGCAGAGGTGTAGGAGGAGACTGGGAAGAATTTTCAACCAAGAGTGTCTCTGCCTCTAGGTTGACTGTTCTTTTCCCGACTGATCCTTGGGATCAGCTCCTTCAACCCGCGGATTGGTGCAGACGCAAGAGTGGTGGCCTATCTGACCGCATTTGTGGCAACCTTGACGTCAAGGAGGATTTTGGGAGTTCATAGCAAGGATACAAGGGCCGCAAGAAGAGAAGCCAGAGTTAGAAGCGGCACAACTTTCCCAAACAACTGCCCCAGAATGGGTAAGATGCATATCTTGGAGCAGTGTATTTATACTTTTCATGGAGGACAGCATAGCCTTGTGGACCTTGAAATGAAGACATAGGAGTTGATTCACCTTGAGGGCCTGGGCGCAGGCCATATATGCTTCATGCGCCGTCAATTGTCTGCTTATTATTAACTGTTGTCCCTCGATGTAAAATCTGTCAGCAAATTCAGCTAATGTCTCTTTGGGCTTGAAGGATATGTACATGAAAACATCCTTTTTCACCTCCAGGCTAAGATCACCACCAAACTTGTCAATCAGGAGCTGTTTCATGTCCTCCCAGGTTTCAATAGTGGGCAGCTCTGATACAACTACCTCTTGACAGGTTGGGTGTAGGCAAGTCAAAATATGTTCTTTCTTAACTTCATCTGATGCTTGTCTCATACAGTCTCGTAAATAGTTAAGAAAGCTGCAATAGTCGAGGTTTTGGGATCAAAGACTTGCTTAAAAGTAGGCTTGAAGTGTGCCTTGGGAGCTGGACCATCATTGCTGCTATTTAGTACATTTATGCTTGGGGAGAACTCAGCTTCAGATTTTGAGGGGGGTTATCTAGCCCACAGTTGTCAAACACTTTCTTCAAGGGGTGTCAGAGTCTCAGTGTTTCTGGCACCTGTAGTGTTGGCTAGAGTGGTCTGTTGTTCAGTAACATCTAGGCGTTGTCCTTGGGTAGTGACAACAGTGGAGAGCTCAGCCAGTTACAAAGTAAGGGATGGCCCCACTGATAGACAAGGGGTGAATCTGTTGTTTACCAAATCAATCAACTCACTCATCTCCTGTATGTCCCTGTCCAACTCAGTCTGGTCTTGTTTCAAATGGTCCACCTCATTAGCTAGGGCAATCAACTCCCTAGCACAGTGGATTTAAGGAGCCCCTGCCAAACCAGGACAACAGCCATCCTCCTCATTAACCCCAAGTGGGCTAGCAGAAGCTGTCACTACCTCACGTAAAGCAGCAACTTCTTGCTGTAGTTCAGCAACCTGAGCAGTCAGCGCAAGAACCTGGGGATCAGGTTGAGGCATTTTAGTAGGACGTCCTTGGCTACAAGTGGAAGCGCGTAATTCCAGGATGGCCTCCCATATTTTATGCTCTCTGTCCACCAGATCATCAGCAGGAGAAGAAGGTGGAACATCAGGTTTGGGAGTGGACAGCTCATTCACCTGACTCTGAAGTTTGGCAATAGCTGCGGCAGTGGTAGCTCTCTCTTGATCGAATTCCGCACTGAGTTCATTTAGACCTTGGGAGGCAAGGTCAGCTACCTGTTGCAATTGCTCAAAGGAATAACCACTGAATGCATTGAGCTGTTGCACTAGGCATTCAAATTTGGAGAGATAAGCGTTTAGGGTGGAGTCTACTTGAGTTTGCCAGGGTTGTTCTAACTGGTGAAACTTGTGTAGTTGCTCCCTAACGTACTCAGGGATGAACTGGTGCATTTGCTCAATGGAATTGACTAGACGTGTTTGAGAGGTGACCAAATCACGCTGATTATCAGATATCAGGGAGAACAGGGAATGGATCCACTGTTGATAGGCAGAAAACTGGTCCCAATGATGGGTAACAGCTGCTTGTAGAGACGAGATTTCTTGGACGTTGAGTCCCAACACCATCTGGTGGTGGGCCAAGGCGGGCTGTATGAAGGATGACAGCAGGTAATCAGCGGAGCCAGCTGCTGAGAGGAGATGTTGTGGAAACTGAGGGGCCACAATTAACTCATAGTATTTGGCACGGCCAAACTGTAGTTGAAGGCAAGGGATGGCCCCGTCCCGAGCTATCCCAAGGGCTACCGCCATGACTTGTTCTAAGTCAGGGGTACCCATGGGGTAAGCAACTAAGCAGGGACCATTCCCAAGGTTCAGTACAGTAGGGACAATAGGCGGGTTGATGATGTCTTCCTCAATAGGAGGGCTGGTAATTTCAGGCGAGGTCAACTCCCAAATAGGCGGAGGCAAGGGACCTGCAAACATAGATGCAAAAGGGATAACCAAGGGGCTTACAGCCCCTGTAGTGAGCACCATTTTTGTTGTGTTCTGAGGCGCAGCACAGACACACAACAGGGAATCCTAACCTTAGGATTGGATTTGTACTAAGTCTTGGTTAGATGACAGGGAAGGCAATAGCGTTTACCTTGCGGTCCTGGATGAATAATCTCTACTAGGTGTGGCTAGAGAGAGGCGCAGAAGTACAGAAGACACAAAGACAAAATGTGAATAGAACTTAATTTTATTGGTGAATAGGGAAATGGAATATATAGTGGTTTAGAATACCACAAAACACTACCAGGATGGTAGGATCACTCTCCACAAGCATGAGTGGGGCAAGTGAGTTGCGCAGATTCAGGAAACCAAACAATCATATTTTCTGAAGCAGAAGCCAGTTCATTTTGAGAGTCAAAAGCAAAAGCAAGAGATTCGTCTTTGAAATGGCCCAACAAAGGCGAAATTGAAACATGGTGAATGCCGTTATTCACGACAAAGAAGATTTACTTAGAAATATTATAAAATTTAATCTTATGCAGACTTTGGGGATAGACACTATTGTGGATGTCTTGGGAGGCTATATGTTCTTGATAAGCTCCATTAGGATTAAGTTTCTTTAAGTTTGTAACCCAGTACTTATTAGAATGTAAGATCTTCTAATAGCATCATACCTCTAGCTCCTGTTCAGTCAACTGCTCTTATATAGCTTGACATTATCTTAGGACTATTTTCCTCTTTATGCTGGTTCTTTCTTAGGCTAAACTAGATTTGCTCTCACTTTTCTAAAAAGATAAAATAAACTTCCAAACTTACTCTAGTCAATACATTTTTATTTTCCTGCTGCTTCTGAGTTAGGTTATCAAGCTTTAGGTCATTCTATTGATAAAAAACAATAGTAATGTTGTGTATATACTTCTGGGAAGTATAATAAACAAAATAAAGGGGAAGATTAAGAAGAGAATGATAATTTATTGAATATAAATATAGCTTAATATATAGTATCATGACAAGCCACATGTTGTCCATATACGTCATGGAGGTCATGAGGTTTATCTGAGTAATGTTCCTCTTGAGTCACAAGGCTTAATCAAGTTGTGTTCCATTTAGGACCTGGATTGAGGGATCCCCGTCATAGATGGTTAACTGATAAAGGTACCACCAGTTATTGGCTGGGCAGTGAACCACTTGGTGAGCTGCTTGGTGATTTACTTGGGGTGTTAATTCCCCAAGAGGGAGTAATTTAATATGTTGCAACATCTCCCCCTGGGGTGCTGGAAGGCGGAGCCTTGGTAACCTTTTTGAGGGTATCTGGTACATGGGCCTGGTACTGATCCAGTTTGGCGTTAGGGACAGGGAGTCTTGAGTTTTGCTGGGCTGCTCTTGCTTTACATAAGCGGAGTTGGTCATGGTGCATCTGTTTCAGTTCAGTTTGAGCTCCAATCCCTTTGATGAGATACGTGTTATTGGGTTTTACCTCCATGACAATGCCTGGTCTGCGCAATCCTGGGTCTAATTTGTGCTGGTTGTAAGTTGACAACCCAGATCTTGTCTCCAACTTGGAACCTTTCTTGTTGCAATGGGATTGCTTCCCACTGAACCCTTTGTTGTTCCATCACTTCTTGGTCCTTTCTGGCTTGTAGTACTTTTGGGTCATTACTGTCTGGTATCTTCTTTGGGAGTGAAAGTTGTGGTCCTGTGGTTGTACTGACAACTGAAGGCTTCTGACCATAGACAATTTCATAGGGGCTTTTGCCTTTATTGTGGTTGACTCGTGTTCTGCAGACCATAAGGGCGGTTGGCAACATGTCAACCCAGGCTTTTGAATTGTTGGCAGATAGTTTACTGAGGGCTTCCACTAGAGAGCCGTTTAGTTGTTCTACACGTCCATTTGCCTGGGGGTGATATGGGCTGGCTGTGAAGTTTTATTCTATTTTTGGCAAGTTATATGTTGGTGTCAATAGCTTTGAGTTCAGTGCCCCCATCTGTGATTAAGAGGTTGGGGTTTCCAAACTTAGCTATGATTTCTTTGCCAATAAATTGTCTCACATCATTGCCTTTGTGCTCGTTTGTAGCTTGTGCTATGGGCCATCTGTTTGCATAGTCAATGGCTGTGATAATGTACTTCTTGCCATTGTTTTCACCAGACATGGGTCCCACAATATCTAACAACCATACCTTGAAGGGCTGTGTGATAGATACGGGTACTACTGACTTGGGTGGTGCTTTGGTTTGGGCGTACTTTTCACAGACCTCGCATTGTTCTAGTACTTCTCTGATATCATCTAGCATGTTGGGCCACCAGTAGCAAGTCTTGAGATATTCATGCAAGTTTCTGCTACGGGTGTGTCCCAAGTCTCTGTGATATTGGAGGATTGTGACAATCTTTTGTATTAATGGAACACAGGGTACAGTGTCACCATTTGGAAGGATTTGGTGGAGGGTACCATATACGTTTTTGAACAGATGTTTGTTCTTGAGGACTTTCTCTTGGATGTCCATTGGTGTGCCAGGGGGTAACATTTTCTGGAGATTCCCCATGATTAACATGGACCAGTTGGGGTCATCATCAGTTCAAAGAATGTGTTTATTGTATAGCCTTGATAGGGCATCTGCAGTAAGCATATCCTTGTCTGGCTTGTATTCAATTTGCATGGGGTATCTCTTTATGAGACTCATTCATTCAACTTCTCCTCTTGACAGGTGTTGTTGTGTCTTGAAGAATATTAACAACTTGTGGTTGGTGAGTACTTTGAACGTCTGGGCTCCTTCCAGATAGCATTGCCATTTAATGAGGCAATGTATGGTGACCAACTCCTTATTGTGTATAGGGTATCTTTGTTTGCCGTCTGATAGTTTCCTGGATTCATATGCCACAGGGGGAAGTCTTTTTGGGCCGTTTTGATACGGAGGACTCCTCCTATGGCATAATCAGAGGCGTCAGTTTCTAGCTCATAGATACCCTTGCAGTTTGGATATTGAAAGATGGGAGTGGTGACCATGCGCTCTTTCAGCTGGCAGAAATGTTGATCTCGTAAGGGTGTCCAGACAAACTTGATTGTTTTCCCCTTGATGGCTGATAGGGGGCTGTTAGGGCGCCCCAGTCAGGGATGAATCTGCGTACATAAGCTACCATCCCAAGGAAAGTACAGAGCTCACTCCTGTTTCTTGGGGCTGGCATCTCTGTTATAGCGCGTATTTTTTCTGGATTGGGCTTGATACCGTCTTTGCTAATATGTGACCAAGGAAAGGGAGTTCAGTTGAGAAGAACTCACATCGAATGGTTTGGCAATCAGTTGGTTTTCTTGCAGGGTACAGAGTACTGTGCGGACATCTTCCCAGTGTTGTTGTAGGTTGGGACTATAGATGATGATATTGTCTAGGTAGATGATTGCTCTTTTCCCAATGTGTTCTTTAAATACTTCATTCATGAAGGTTACAAAGGTACTGGGAGCGTTTGTCTTGCCAAAATTGAGAACAACACATTCAAAGGATCTGTACTTAGTCTGAAATGCAGTATTTAGAATGTCTTCAGGTTTTACGTAAATTTGGTGATATCCTGCTGTCAAATCAATTTTTGTGAAGATTTGGGACCCCCCAGGGCATCAAAAAGGTCATTAATTAGGGGAAAGGGATACCTGTTCTTTATTGTGAACTTGTTGAGGGCCCTGTAGTCTGTGACTAGGTGGAGGCCTCCATCTTTCTTTGCCACAAAGAAGACAGCGGCACCAAAGGGTGATTTTGAAGGTCTGATGAGGCCTTTCTTGAGTGCTTTGTCAAGGTAGGCTTTTAGAGCGTCGTCTTCTTGGGGTGTGAGGCAGTAGATAGGTCATGCTTTAGGCACGCTACCTTTTAGGTCAATTTCATGTTGGATACCCCAATCAGGGGGCAGTCTGGGTAGTGATTCTTGGAATACAAAGGGGAACTTGTTGACTAGCTGGTCTCTAATTGGGTTCTGTGTGTGTTGGATTTCTGTGTTTTTGAAGTGGATGACTTCATACGTACATGTGCTCCAATTGATTTTGCTGATGTCAGTTTCTTTCTCTGTCTCCATGATCTTTATGAATATGTGGTCCCTCATGAGAGTGTCAAGGTGTGTTAGGTACACGTGATGGTGGACTTCTCCTTGCTGGATTGTAAAGGTGGCACTGTCCCAGTTAATGTGAGGCTTTGTCTTTTGTATCCAATCTAATCCAAGTATGATATTGTATTTTGTAATTGGGATGATGGGCCCACTAATTTTTGTTTGGACGTCTCCAATTTGTGCCCGGAAAAGTTTGGTCTCATGGGTAACTGGTGTGCTATGGTTGTCTGCCATGACGGCTCTCTTGATGTTACTTTGAATGGTAGGTAACTTCATGATGTCTGCAAAACTCTTGTTAACAAGCAATTGATTGGCTCCAGTGTCAAATAGCGCTGTGCCCTGGTATCTACAAAAACAGAAAGGATAAGTAAGGAGTTTATTTCCAGATTGGGCGGCAAACAGGGTAGGATTGCTGGAGAGAGCTTGGATCATGGTGATGGAGTCCACGTCCTGTTCTCTGTATGAGTCTTGTGTAGAGGGGAAGGGCGGCTTGCCTAAGCACTCCCCTGATCTTTTCTCTCCTTGTTGGTATCTTCAGTGCTGACCTGGTTGGCTTGTGCAGTGCAATTCCTGTGTCAAGGTTGGGTACTGTTGGCTTGGTTGTTTTGCTTATTGGGGCAAGGCTCTCTCTTAGCTGCAGGGTTGTCCTTGCGCTTGTTGGAGGTGTGAAGATTGTCAGACTTCTGAGCTGTGTGTTTTCCTTCTAGGAATACATCCTCAAGGTTCTTGCAGCAGGTCATGTCAAACTGACGTCTAATATGTGTAGAAACGCCATTGTAAAAATCCAGGTGTGGTCCAGGTTCATCAAAGTTGATGGTGTTGGGTGCCCGGTCATGTAGTCCTTCATATGTGGCAATATATTCCTTGCTGGTTCCTGTCATTTTGAAGCTCCCAGAGTTTGGTCATGATTACTATGTCAGAATCCTTCATGGAGAATCTTTTGAGGAATGCGGCTTTGAACACCTCCCAGTTTTCCTTCTGATCAGGGTGTTGGGCTAGCCATTCAGTAACAAAATGTGAGGCAGTTCCTGTGGCGCGGAGGGCAACTTCACTAACCTAGAGTCTTTGGGGGGTAATCCACTTGTGCAAACTTTCTCTCAGTGCTGTTGATCCAAAGAGAGGCATTCTCACGGCGTAGTCCTGCAAAGGCGCCAATCTCAGCGGTATGTAAGTGTTAAAACACAATGTTGGGTATCTCAGGTTGCGTAGACGCTGTTGTGGTTGGCGTGGTAGAGAACAGACTGCAGGCTTTGAGAGCTTTGTACTGGTCAATGGGTACAAGGACGTTATTGTAGATGACAAGGCCTGGGGAAACATCTTGTCCTACTTTGTAATCTCTCCAACCGTTAGGGAGTGACATTGCTTGGGTTCTTTTATTGGGAGGAATTTTTCCTTTGAGTTGGGTAGGTATGGATAACCTACCTGTGCTACCACTGTCGAGTATATACTTCTGTGAAGTATAATAAACAAAATAAAGGGGAAGATTAAGAAGAGAATGATACTTTATTGAATATGAATATAGCTTAATATATAGTATCATGACAAGCCACATGTCGTCCATATACGTCATGGAGGTCATGGGGTTTATCTGAGTAATGTTCCTCTTGAGTCACAAGGCTTAATCAAGTTGTGTTCCATTTAGGACCTGGATTGAGGGATCCCCATCATAGATGGTTAACTGATAAAGGTGCCACCAGTTTATTGGCTGGGCAGTGAACCACTTGGTGAGCCGCTTGGTGATTTACTTGGGGTGTTAATTCCCCAAGAGGGAGTAATCAAAGATGTTGCAACAGTAAAAGAATCTTCAAACTTAATCAATCAAATCAAAGTTCATTTTATTTAAGCATTTGAAGTGCTTTTCTAGATTTTATAGTTTTGCTGAAACTCAATTAGTAAATAAACATCTCACCAAGAAAAATGTTGGAAATTTTTGCCTCATATCACAAACAATTTTCTGGTTGCCTCGCTGTTTTGCTGTGTTTGAACTCAACTGTTTTACATAGGAAATCACCAGGAGATTTTTTGCCATAATTTTCAAAATTCCTTTTTATCTTGCCTCTGCAGAAAAATCAAAGCCAAAGATTCCCTATATTGTTCATCCCCCTGCTTCTCCAGCAACCCACCTCAGAGAAATGTTGAACTATCATTGTCAAAATTTCCCCAAAATCATTCTGGGTTTTTTCTTCTCTAGTAAAACCCTACTGAGAAATGTTGAAAAGTTTTCTGGAACTGATCTAACATTGTTGTAAACATAGCAGTCTAGGGTACTAGTTTCTACAATATGTTAGTCAGTTATTCTTGACTCTTAACACTATACCTGTTGTGCTATAGTTGCAGCCTTGGTTTTGACAAAAGAATATAAGTTTATAAAGACAAAAATAGTTTATTTATTAGATAGTGCGGTACTATATAGTATGAGGCAGGGGAATTGCAACCAGAGGAAAAGAGGCACTAGCAAAAAGACTTTTCAAAAGAAAAATATGGAAGTGGCATACTAAAAATGCCCACGCGCAAAAACGTCTGGTTTCATGTGCTTTGTTTTATGGAGGCAATTGGCGCTAGTTGCAATATTATATTATTAAATATGGAGATAAATTATGTATCCTATGCACAATGGAAACCCAATTTGAATACCTGCTTTTAAGGCGTTTTAAACGGGTTTAAGGCACTTAAAATGATAACACAACAGAACAATTGCTCAATTGTGCGTGTATTCTATTGTATTAAACCTTAAGTGAACTTGTTATTGTCTAATCCATTCAGGATCTGCAACACGCCTTATACTAAAAGACTAGCACCTATCATAACTATTAGGTATATTATTTAGCCCCATCAGTTTTCATCATCTAGACTATGCTCCTAAGTCACTATCAGTGTCCTCCCCCTAGTCATCAGAAGCAGGAATTTCTTCATGTGCAATCACTGTTTCACTCACCCATAAGGTTAGTTTGAGCTTTCAGGTGCAAATTAACCCTCTTCACTTCCCAAGTACCTTCAAATTTGTTAAGTTTAGTATCTAAATATCTGAAAATCTACTCTAATGATGGTTCTTGGCTATTCATACTTACACATTTATAGTAAGACTTCCTTAAAGCTACCCATAAACCATGGTCAGATAAAGTTCCCTCCTTCCTAGGCAAAGTAACCTAATTTTTCATCACCTCATCTGGTCTAATAATGCTTATAACCATTGGTAAAACTATCATAGGATAATACTCCATCCTTACAAAGCACCAATAAGGGACCACCTTGCTAACATCCCAAGGCATAGAAAATCACCACCCACTACCAAGGCTAAGTAAATCAATAAAGCATCCAATATTCATCTTTCTCAGGCAACCAGTATTTATTTAGCTAATTATAGCCCTTGCCTTCAAAAGAGCTTCTAATGTGGATCACCACACAACTATTGCATTCAAGCCTTTTAAATCACCATATAACTCCAAATAAACTAACTTATGGCCTCAAGTTTCCTTTCCAGGGAAGTTGTTTCACTTTAACATTAAATATAAGGTTAAAGTGGAATCCCAGGGTGACAACTATTGTCTCTAGAGGCCCCAAAAGAGTTAGCAGGAGAATCCCTAAATCCTCCCAAGGCAGTTCTTTTTGCTCTGGTACAATAACTTGATTAGCAATAGTGGTTATATGAGGTCAGACTGGACAGAAATTTTCAGGCATCTTGCCACTTGGAAGTAATCTTCCAAGGTGGTGAATGATTGCAGAGGGATTTAGTCCAGTTACCTGTGAACCCACAGGCAAGGACACCATACTGAGGTGAAATAGTTTGCCAAACAGGCAATACTGGCCTAAAAGTGGATTAAATCATCCAAGGAAGAAATACATCCCTAAAGTAGCACAAGAGGAAAGCAGAGGCCAATGGAAAAAGACCTGTGGTTCTGCAGGTTTGTTTACAGACTGGTAGTTCTGAGTTTCTTCCTTCTGTGGTGGGTTGTGGGACAATGGGGTAGCAGTATACCAAACTCCTGACATTACCTGGCGCCAGGAGCTATCCAAGAAATGAGCTTTGGGAGAAATACCAGAGTCTGCACGCAAATCTATTGAAATACTGGCTAGTACAGCCAGCAACAAGATCATCCAGTAAATTCATTTATACCCAAGAGACTCCATAATAGAAGTCTTGGGTAATCTCATGGTTAGGATTAAGAAAGGGTTAAATCAAGCTAAAATAAACAATAATTCACTTGGGGTGAATGTAGACTTCATTGATTGAATAAGTAGTAAAATATAGCTGACCAGCTTTATATAGCATGGTAGCCAGAAAATATTCTGGAGACAAAATAAAAAAGATCAAGAGGTTCTGAGATAAATCTGGGAAATGTGGAGGTGAGCCTGGGGAATTTGGGGTGGTTGTATCTTAAAACTAGAATTTGTAATTGAATTCATCATAAATATGAACTCAGCAACATAATAACAATATTTGTTTTAAATTATACATCTACCAAGCATTAAAACACTGGAGAAGCTCAGGTCTTCTCCATATACAGGAAGGAGATCAGGGGAAGAACAGACAACAGAACCAGTGTATTCTGAGCCAGGATCATAAAATAGTGTTGGTCACCTTGGGAACACCACCTGGATTGATTAGATAATGATTCAAAGTTGATTTGGATTTGATTGGCTGCAGCATTTTTTCAAAGGTAATGATTAGACAATGTTAAAATTAACTCTATTCTTACTATCTAGTCAACCAACTAATTCCAGAGATGATGTTGTTTTGATTCCTGTTATGGAATAATCAACTTTAAATGGAATGATTGTCCAAGGTAATATTGAACAAATACTACAAAAAAACCAAATTTTCCAGTATTTTCATATGAAATTGGTTTGAAGTACCCCTTTATAACTAGATTTTCCACTGAATTATTAACAGTAATTTCCTCAGGAGAATCCCTGACATAAATAGACTGCAGTTTGGCTAGATTTCTGTTGTGAATGCCCATATTCATGGTATTTCAACTTTGCCTTTGGTGGGTTCTTTCTAGGACAAATCTAATGCCTTTGTCCTGCAAAATGAGTTAATTTCCAAAGATGGAAATAAAGCTGTTTGTCTTCCTTGTCCTGAAAAACTCACTTGCTTCACTCATACCTGTGGCAAGTGATCCCACTGTCCCTATATTGTTTTGTGGTAGCATCAAACAATATATATTCTATTTTGCTATCATCAATTTAAATTTAAGCTCTATTCACATTTTTTATTTGTGTCTTTCAGTGCTTTAGCGCCTCTCTCTATCCACAACTAGCAGAGATTTACTATTAAGGGCCACAAGGTAATTGCTTCACCTTCCCTGCCAACTAACCTGAGATTTAGTACAAATCCAATCCTAAGGTTAGGATTTCCTGCTGTGTGTCTGTGATATGCCTTAGAAAACAACAATATCAGTCCTTAACATAGTGATGACATATCATGACTTCTACTATCAATCAAGGTTATCCTCTGCAGGAGATATGGGCTATGAATCAGTTTGCACAGCTTATATAACTGATCCTGGATCTCCATCATTATTTCTAAAGAGGTAATCTTATCTCTATCAAATGCTCCATAAACTTTAGTACCCATAGTCATGAAGTCAGCAAGGAGTCACAAACAGCTGCTGGTGTGAAAACCAAACTTTTTGGCTCCCATTATTCTTTCAAATTTATATCTTTGGGGAGAGATAGCAGATTCAACTTGGGCTTTATAGGGTTTTTGTATAAGGTGGAATCCTTAAATACTTTTAAAGGAAGGTTAAGATGTGGTCTATAGAGCTAAATATGAGGTATAAAAGACAAGTGAGAAGTTCTGGTTGTCAGTTATAAATGCAAACAGGGGGTGTCTCCACCTTTAATAGGTTATAAAATAGCTTCAATGGCTTTTTAAAGAAGCACATAGGGTAACTTCTCATAAGTGTGCATCCTTAATTTGATCCAATAATTTACTGGGGTTGGATTGATAAATTAGAAAGTCAGCAACATTATTGAGATGATGGAGTTGAGGGTATATCTATATGTCAGGGCACTGTAATAATATTAAAACTTTAAATTCAGTTGATCTTTAGCTGATATCAGGAGTTTCACATTGTGTTGGTGACCCCTTCTCTATTCTGCAGGGTGGCAGCTATTATATTATTCAAATATAGAGTTCATATAGGATAGGCAATAGCAAATTAATCATGATCTAGTTGAGAGAAGGGTGAGAAAAGGTGTGTCTGATATGTCTTCCTTAATAGGCGGTCTGATAGCTTTGGGTGAAGACTTAGATGAGTTGGAGGAGGTGAAGGACCAGTAAATGTACTATTAAAAGTAGTAACCGTGGGTCTTGAATTCCCTGTAGTTAACACCATTTTTGTGATGTTCTAATTTAAGTGCAGCTAAAGGACACAATATGAAGATTATACAAAAGGTATTTTATACCCCTATGATTAGGTTTAATTAATCATGTAATTAGCCTTTTGGGGTGAATATGCTATTGTTGCAACTTCTACAGTCACTCCCTACCAGGAAAAAAATTCCTCAATAAACACCCCAACATGTAAATCATCAGTTTCACTCTTATTGACGTTCATTTTGTACAAGGATCAAACATTTTGAATCCTAAACAGAACATTACCTGGACAAGCTCTATAACTGCCATTAAATACATGGACAGTATGTGGCTTCCCATGATATTAGACAGCTCTCTATCATAATATCAAATAAA
Organism: Entomophthora muscae; assembly: GCA_014839935.2. Classification (NCBI taxonomy): domain Eukaryota; kingdom Fungi; phylum Entomophthoromycota; class Entomophthoromycetes; order Entomophthorales; family Entomophthoraceae; genus Entomophthora; species Entomophthora muscae. The sequence continues at coordinate 143,685 of QTSX02004442.1, forward strand.
GCATAATTCTCTTCTTAATTTTCCCTCTATCTTGTTTTACATACTTCCCTAAAGTATAAACTTGACATTATTAACTTAAGGCCCTGAGAATAAAAGTATATGAAATTGTCTTATCTAGGTGGGACTAGAAAGGGTGCATCTAAGTACAGAAAATCACAGAAACAATGGTGATAAGAACTTTTATTCTTAATGCATTATTAGTATTTAATGATAAAGGAAACTGTAAAAGATAGTTAACATTAGGATCAGTTACCACTAAATATGTAGAAAGAGATCCATAGTTGCTATCAAATAATGGCGAACTTAAGGTTAATCTTTTTTGGATTATTGGATTTTCAAGAGGAGAATATGAAGGCGAGAGTTTCCTGATCAAGATCAAGTTTTAAATACAACCCAGAAAAAATTTGATTTAGTCTGACTGTAGTTAATTACAACATTAATAGAGATGTACTTCAGCTTCACATAGTATTAAACTTGGTAGCGCGTGAAGCTGAAGCTGAATATACCTTCCGGAGAAATAGAACAGATCTGCTGAATAGACTTGGGATATATAATATTCCCAGGATTTCTGACAAAGACTGACTTGACAAGCAAGCGCACCTCATTGAAATATATGCTTGTTTCTGATGGCCCATAAAAAGAATAGGTGATGGATAGAGGAGACGTGGAGTTGTAGCGTACATTGAAAACATCGGAGTAGAGATTGGGCTTGCGGCGGGAGTAGTAGGAAGTCTGGCTTGAGACCCAAGTTTTGTTTTCATACTTTATTGTTTTGGAGCATAACTTTCCGCGGGGGCATTTATATTTTCCAGGAATCCTTTTCTTTCCCATCCAATAGTACGAGGCATCGGCATGCATGCAGTTGGGATGGGTTGTACAGTCTTCTTGAACCTTTGCTGCGGTAGCAAGGGCCTTGTTCGAAAAGAAGTGTGTGAAGTCGACTCCATTTAGCCAATAAGTCCCTTTTGCATGATACATCAAAGTTGAAAACTCAACAATTCCTGCTGAATTTGTATCAATGATATTTCCGAGGTAGATGTCAGCTATTTTAGTAGGCGTACAGTTGTATTCATCCATTGTTTAGCCATTGTGCATTTTCTTTCTTTAAATCAGATCAAGCCAATTCAGGATTCACTCACGAATAAATAGTTATGCACATCCTAATAGCTTAAGTTGTGAAATCTTTACGCCATTTTGCTCTAAACAATCCTGTTAAAGCATTTGCTTACTGGAAAGTTCCATGAAGTTACTTGTTCATGCTTAGTCAAAGGTTCAAGCTTCTTTTGACTATACTGATTCAAAAATTTTAATTTTATTAAATATTTATAACTCCAAATGCTCTATAAACCACGACATTCAGTCGCACGAATTGAGCAGCGCTAAGTGGCACTATTCCAAGCCAGTCATACTTGGAAAGATAGTGCCACAATTATAAAGCAACCCAAATTTTTCCTGCGTGCTGCAAAATGAACATTTTTCAATAAAGCTGTCGAAATCTTTACGCACCCTCTAAAAGCAAACATAAATTTAAAGGTATTCCTTGGAATTTTATATCCTGTCTGAAGACTAGTAGATTCTCTCAGACGGTGCTGCTTTCTAGACTTGGTCATTAAATACATTCTCCTCGTTAAGAAATAATCTGGTTGCTGTTAGCTCAATTTTTTATCGATCTGCGCTGCACCGACATAGCAGGAACGTCACATGTTCTTTTACACTTAAAGATATCATGTATATTGGTTTATACAAGCAAAATGGATTAATTATCAGTTACATTAGCTAATGGAACTATTTTTCCATTGGGTATTTTCTAAAAACAATTGTAGCTTGACAGCAAAAATAATTTCATTTTTACGTTATTATTTATCGGTTTGAATCACTCTATTTTTCTTCCGTTCAAATGATATTTACATAACTACCTTTACCCTCTTTTATTTGGCTTCATCGTCAAAGATAACCATCTCCCTTTCACTTTTATTTCCGACATAAATATTTCGACCAGCCCCACCAAGTTTTGGCTCTGGATCACCACAGCTAAATTGGCAACTATGCAATATTTGAATAATATAAAAACTAATTTAAAGAGTGGTAGATTTCTAGACTGGCTTGAGCTGGGTCAGAGAAGACTATTTGGATTATATGGTAAATATTGCTTTTTGGTAGAGAAAGGGGAATTTATGCTACCAAGTGTTTACAACTGCTGTGACAAAATATATCTCACTATAACATAAAGCTTGATTTTTTTACACAAGTGAGTTATTTTTTAGCATCTGATTTGAAATACGATGAATTAGTGAAAAACGGAACATGGATGTATTCCAACTTGGCCCAGGGGTCCCAGGGTTGATTCCTGGGGCTTTCACTTAGCCCCTCCTTTATGTGGCTGTTATTCATTGGGCCTAGGGCTGTGTTGTCCCACCCCGGACAAAACCCAGATTCTGTCCAAAGTTTCTGAAAATGTGGAAGGTAATATATTTTCTATTTAAAACTGATTTTAAATCCAATCTTCCAGAATGCCGGAAAAACAAAGATCTTTGTCCGTGGGTGGGACAACACAGCCCTAATTGGGCTGTTGTAATGTGATTTACAGATATCAGATATTCAGAGAATATTCAGCCCACAGGAGAACAGGTACAGTCAAGCCATCAATAACATTAACGCCAGTCAGGCGGAACTCAAGGCAACAACAGTTAAAGAGACTAAAATTAGAGTCAAAAACAAGTTACAGAAAGAAGAGATGTTTTATTTATCAGGAGCCAGGCACAATTTAAAGCTCACTGATAAGTGTTATCTTTTATTAGATATCAGTTATCTGAGCTGATAACAAAATTGGCACAACATTCCCTTTCTTAAATAAAACTGGCATCTAAAGACTTCCACAGGATGGGCATCAGCAAAACCTGGAACTGTGAGTTATTCTGATGATAAAGCAACCAGAATAAGGAGGACAACATCAAATTCATCCAGGAAAAATGGCTACATAGTTCATATGCACACAACAAAATATTGAAAACTCATGTAAACCAGTAAAGATGAGAGAAAAAGAGGAGGTAACCAAAAACCAGAGGCAGCAGCACAAGAAGTAAAGACAGCAGAACAAACATGCAGAGCAGCCAAGGAATACACAGGGAGAAAAAGAAAAACCAGGACAACAAGACAAGGGGTCCCCTTTCTCCTTTCAAGATTAGGTGTGACCTCCAAAATTCTGTAATGCCAATTTACAGATATCAGATATTCAGAGAATATTCAGTCCACAGGAGAACAGGTACAGTCAAGCCGTCAATAACATTAACACTAGTCAGGCAGAACTAAAGGCAACAACAGTTAAAGAGACTAAAATTAGAATCAAAAACAAGTTACAGAAAGAAGAGATGTTTTATTATCAGGAGCCAGGCACAATTTAAAGCTCACTGATAAGTGTTATCTTTTTATATATCAGTTATCTGAGCTGATGAAAAATCAGTACAACACCGCAATTGTAGTTGGGGTTTCCTATATAGACTGGCCAGACAATACAATGCCAACAAAGCATGAAATTTTCTCCATATATCCCCACTTTTCCTAAGGTTACAGTCCTTTATAGGGAAACCACCAGAATGAACTCATTCTGCAAGTTGACTTACTGTACGCTGACAGTTATAATTATAAACACTCTAATGTCAACAGCATTGAAAAGTCAGATTTAAGTTTTTTCTTATGAAGACTACTAAATATTAACACTTTTTTAATAAGAAGAAATATGTTTCCTGATAATCTTACTTAATAAAAATTAAGCTTCAAAATACTTTGTAGGGTAAAGTGACTATTTAGATTTAAAAAATAAAAAATATAGTATGACTACTGAAAATATAAAAAATTACACTTTTATATTTTACTATGGAATTGGCTATCTTTTCTATAAAAATATTTTCCACCTATAAAAAATAACATAACTCTGCTACAAAAAATCACTACATAAAAATTCACATATTTTAGGAAAATATCATAATCAGAAACACTAGCATTAATCTTTTTCTATATTAAAACCTATAAAATGCACATACTTTACTAATAAAATATCAACATAGGCCATATAATACAGCTTAAGGTAACAAACTGTTAATAAAAATCATACATTTTTAGAAAATATCATTATTAAGTATTTATAAATTATCTAGACTAGCTACTTATAGAAAATATTAGAATACCAAATCAGAATGTTATAAAAAACTAGAAACTACTATATAAATTTATTTGAAAACTATACTGTAATCACCTGGTTACCATTAAGAGTGGTTGCAATCCTGTTGAGGTATTCCCTAAGCTCTGAAAGCTTGTATCTGGCCTTAAAAATGTCCTTTATCTTCTCTTGGTATTGCTTCTCTTTGGTGATTCACTTCTTCTTGTATGAGCAGCTCTCAATATCTCTAATAGATTTAATAGTCCCCTTGTGCTGTACTTTGAGGTAATCATAGAAGGTATTGTGCCTTGGCTTAATCCAAAGGAGGACTTGATATGCTTATGCTACCCTCCAAAGATGAGATAATTTTTATCTCATCCCTTGGAGCTGCCTGGTAGCAGTTCCAGTTAGATTTGGCACTGGGCTTGCTCAGTGCTTGGTGACCTCATGTCCAATCCACTGTGGCTCTTAATATTCAATTAATGGGTAAATTGCATCCTCATTATTGCAACTGAACAAATTAGAATTCATTATTTGATTTGGGGAAGACAACAGTCCAATAGAAAGGACAAGAATGAATAGAATAAGATGTTGTTTATTATAGAATACTGTGATTAATATACTATATGGGGAAAGCCACTAGGCCACACAGGGGTGGCATGATGGCATGTTCCATGTAAGGTTTGGAGCCAAGGAATAACTTGTGCGGGTATCAGCTGGTCAAATTGGTAGCGCTCCTAATTAGAAGATAGTGCCTGCAGTTCAACATTGCCCTCAGATTGGTCTGTGTTGTTAGATACGTCAAGGGGCAACTTGTCAAGCACCCCCTGTGTATTGTAAGATATGTTGGCAGACAAGTCTGGAAACTTGGTTGCAACACTTGTGCTTCCTGGAATTTTTATCCTGGCATATAAGTTCAAAGGCTTTCATTTATGCTCTGGCTTTACAAAGGCTATTTATAAGAATTGCTGGATTTAATACTTGCACTTTCCTGAGGTGTCTAGATAGTGGAGCTTGCTGAGCTCCAATTGACCCCTTAGTTGTTTATTGAAAACCTGTTGGCAATGAAAAAACACCCTTGTGTTGAAACAGCAGACTTGACCCGCCAGCAAAGTTCCAACTAAGCAGGTTTGTGACCTGCAAACCAACTTCCCAGTGATCCATAGCCAAACTAGGAAGTCAATTTGATTTCTCAAATCCAACAACATGAGCAGATGATAATCCCTTATGGTGGATACCTTG